>CM022950.1:31540743-32044255 GCA_012931725.1 Litsea cubeba
TCCTCCTCTTCTAGTTCTCTTTCTAGTTCCTCCCTAGAGTTCCTAGTAGTTTTCTCTTGGAGATCCCCCCATCTTCTTGAGAAAGGAGAATCTGATACGGGTCATAGCGTGGAAGATCAAGAGGTCTTGGAGATCCCTATTTGATTAGTGAAAGGGTTTCATCATCAAAGAAAGACGCAACTCCTCCATTAGAGCACAACCGAGCTCCAAAGGTATAATCCACTTCCTGCATGTTGTAGATTATTATGGATGCTTGTTAGTTGCTGTTTCTATCTTCTAGATAGATTGTATTTACTGATCATGATGACTGAGATTGAGGACATGGATCTTGGATTGGGTTTTATAGCCTTATGGATAGTTGATCCCTGCGTCAAGTGGGTCAAAAGTTTTTGAAACCTATCCTAGAGGCCCACCCTATTTCCAACAATATGACCTCTTTGTGTTTCATGAAAGGATTGAATGGATTCCAACATTGTGATTAGGCTAATACACATTGAAGTCAGGGATTGGCTTGGCTCAATGTAGGAACCACATTTCTAAAATATTCTGCAAATAATATGGTCGCTTTGTATTTCATGAATGGATCGACTAATGCAAAACATGGCCTTACATAAGTTCAATGACATGAAACAAGTGTCTATACCCATGAAATTATTATTTTTATTGATTAAATCAATTACTACTATGACACAATAGTGCATTCCTATTCTTCTTTCTATTATAACTCGATGATCGTTTAATGCAATTTGGGGATGGATCACTATTGGAGGATTCAATTTGTGGACCAGCCACATTATCGAATTAGATGTCTTTCTCATATTCGTTGTCATTATGGAAAATTAATGGAGATTATAATATAGTTTAGGAGTACTCCGGTTTGATCACCAAATCCATCCCTGTGTTCTTTTAATTTCTTTCCTTTCTTAGTTTATTTCTTAATGAAAATTCTATTTAATGAATCGTAACGGAAATGTCATTTAATTAAAAATAAATTCCTTTCTTACTTCTTTTTTAATTAACAGTTTTCCATATCCTCAAAATAAATGAAAATAACTAAAAACAATAAAAAAATCATTTTGAAGTCCTTAAAGATTTCTGCACTCATATAATTTTTCATTGTAAAATTTGTTTTCAATTTTGCAGTTGATTTAACCACTCAGATTATTTTAACCGATTTCAAGAGCCCCATCTAAAGAGAAGTTTCTTTTCAAAAAAGTCGCATCAAATAGAAGAGATTTTATCTTATCAAGTTTTTTTTAAGAAGAATCTCAATTCAAATCTAATTATATATCTCCCTAAAATCTCTCAAGTTTTTCTCTCGTTGAAACCTCTCAAATTGGCTAGAAACTTCTCAGAATCTCTGGTTTGAAATATTGTCTAGAACCCAATTCCTTAAAATCTCAACGCAATTTTGCTGATATAAATGTTGTCTCCAACCCAATCTCCCAACGAAATTTCATCATCTTTGATTCTATACGGAGGACCAATGACGAGAACAAATGAACCGTTTACATGGCCACTCCTAATAAACGTGTATAATAGGGGTTGGTATGCGGATATTGTAATTCTACTAAAGGATCAATTTTGCACACTGCTCTATGTGCCACAAAGGTTGGCATCCTCATTCGAGCCCGTATATACTCAAGGTATCGGTGCATAGCTTGAACAAAGGTGGCTAACTACGAGGGAAATTCTATATGCACTTTTACTGTTGAGTCCACCCACTCTACAAAATATATCCAAAATACCCTTCTCTTCTCTCATCTTCTCTTCTCTCTTCCACCCCACCTACGACGCCGGCTAGTCATATACAACATCTTCCTCTTCCTCCAACATCAGGTGCATCTACCTCCGTCGTCCACACCGACTCCCCCTCCCTCCTCCCCCTCTTCTGCTTTGACCCCGTGCCTTCGTCGTCCATGCCGAAACTATCGCAGACCTCCGCCGCTCCTTCCAATCCCATGGCCTTAACCTCATCGAGCTCACCAAGGCGATTGGCGCGGAAGCAGTCTACTAGCAAAGGGAGGTGTCAAGGGACGAGGTGCGCACGGAGGAGAGGATCGAGGCACCATCTCGAGCCCTTGATCGCAGTCTTCTCTAGAGGTGCACGGAGTTTTGGAGCCGTGCACATAGAGAGGTGCACGGCTGGGAAAACCCCGTGCATTTATCTTTTGCACGGTTTATCATATCCGTGCACAGATCGCAGTCTTCTCTAGATGTGTACGGAGTTTTAGGGCCGTGCACATAGAGAGGTGCACGGCTGAGAAATCCTGTGTATTTATCATTTGCACGGTTTATCATATCTGTGCACACCTCCCTCTCCCCGCCCGCCCTCTGTCCTCTCCATCTGCCTCTCTGCCTCTCCCCGCCCTCTGCTCACCCAGTCTCCCTCTCCCCCACTTTCTCTCCCGCTCTCTGCCTCTCCCCCACCGCCCGTCGTCGCCAGGCCCTCCGCCTTCCCTACTCCCTCTTTCTCCCTTTTTTCCTCCCTCTCCCCGCCCTCCGCCTGCCCAGTCTCCCTTTCTTCTCCTTCCTGTCTCTCTCCCTCTCCCTCCCTTTCTCTCTGTCGTCCCTCCCCTTCGGTAGCACGAGGGGATGGTGGGGTGGGGAATGGATGCATAAAGAGTGGGTGCAGTCGGCGGCGGGATCGGGCGGAGGTTGCTGGAGCACGGGAGGGAGAGGGTTAATTTTCGTCATGTGTTAGGTTGTTTTCAAAAGGGTGGGTGTATTCAAAGAAAAATCGATGGGTGAGTTTTAAAATTTCCCTAACTACGAAGGATTCAGAATTTCAGACAGTATGAAGCAAAGCACAAGGTAATATCAAAGATAATGCGTAATGTGCACTAGTGCACTACTTATTCATAAAGGTTTAGGATGAATCAGAAACTTGGTGGTCATGGTCATTGGTGAGACTATTTAATTTATTATATCGCCCACTTTGGATGGTACATATATACCAGCCAATATTCATTCTTTCCGTTTTGAAAATGGATCTATCAGAATTTCAGACAGTATGAACCAAAGCACAAGGTAATATCAAGATAATGCGTAATGTGCACTAGTGCACTACTTATTCATAAAGGTTTAGGATTGAATCAGAACTTGGTGGTCATGGTCATTGGTGAGACTATTTAATTTATTATATCGCCCACTTGGATGGTACATACCAGCCAATTCATTCTTCCGTTTTGAAAATGGATCTATCCTCATCTCACCGCCCGTTATAAAAGGAAAGTAGTGACGATCGACTAATCTTTTCCCATATATTCCCATTAACATTAGTATCTTATGTTAATAGAGGTTTTTGCAAAGGTTGGTAAGATTTGTAAGTAAGTGCATGCGGTTTCAATATTTGTATATAATTCCTTACTTTTTTATTTTAATACCTTTTTTATCCCAAACTTAGTAGCCTTATGGCCACCATAAGTTTTAAAGTAAAACAAAACTTTTGCCTAACTCTTTATCAATATATACATACGTTCAAAAATCTCCCAAAATTCATATATATCTCAAAATTCATTTGTTTGTTTTCATCTATTTCTCTGAATGAGATTGAGATATTTCAAGCACTACCTCAATGCATGGATTGTAGTAACGTGAATGGAGAAGGGCTTGGGTCGTTCTTTGAGTGCTCATGACATAGAAGAATCCCTAGTTTTGGGAGAAGGAAGCCTAAAGCAAGAGCAACAAGTTTCTTTTTAAACCAAAACCTCAAGAATCCAAATCCTCTTTCTTGCGTTGCCTGCAACAAATCTGGATCACCTCTTTTGTCTCTGATCAAGACCTTCTCGTAAATATTTGGTGTCGGGCATTAGTTCATAACATTCTTGCATTCAGCTTGCTTCTTGCATTTTTTTTTTTTTTTTTTTGTTGGAAGGCTTTTTCGATATAATTATATTCCATTTTCTTTGATTTTGGGGTTTTTTCATTGCTCTTTTTTAGGAGTTATCGTTGTTGGGTATCGGTTGTTTTCTTTAGGTTCAATTATTATTCTAAAAAGAGATGAAATTGCAGATACATGTCATGATCATGGATCCCAAAATGTCAAAATGCCCAATGCACAACTGTGTTTGAATATAAGTCTATCAATTCTTCATTCTCTGTGTTTGTTTTTTTGTGATCTCCATCTATGTGTTGTGCGTTTTTTTTGTAGTAACCCAAAGATCCTGACATTTTACTATTTAAAAAAAAAGGCTCAGATATATAATGGCGGCATATATATACTGGAAAACATTCATATGCATCTTTCCCTCACCCTATGATGAGGGAAACATAGGGTGAGTGACACTACCCTTTTTAAAAAATTAATTTCCAAGTACAAAATGTACTTTCAAGTACATAGGATGAGGGTACAAATACACTCCCTCACTCTATGGTGAGGGAAAGATGCATATGAATATTCCCATATATATTATAATACATCTTTCGTCGTTTTAATCTTTTTATACTTTCAGTTTGGTTTTATACAAGTTATTGAAAATGAGGTTACTTTTTATGATTGACATTCTTTGATTTTCATGTCAGTGATGTCTTAGGGACATGATATTTTCTAAATATGCGATGGTGGTTATGAAATGATTGGAATCCTTTGTTCCTTTGGTTGAAGGTTTCAGGATTTCAGAATATGTGATAAACGTGCTTTTTATATTTGTTGTAATTAAGTGAAGTTTTAGCCCCTGGCTCTCTCTCTTGGCTTGGCAATTCTACAGGCAACTTCTCCCTTATAGATCCCTGGAATCTTTTGAGAACTAATGCTACACAAAAAAGTTGGTCTGGATTGATCTGGAATAAATTTTATAAACTCTGGCTTGCTTAAGTTGGCGCCTTCTGCGAAGGAAAACTCCTACAAATAATTGGGCTAAACAGAAAGGATGGTCCCCGGCCTTAAGATACCATCAATGGAGAGGAAAATGACTCACATTTGTTTTTCTCCTGTCCCCTGGCCCATCAGTTATGGATTTGACTTCTCAGCCCTTGTGAAGCTATGTCCCCCTTCCCTCTCTCTGCTTTCAGTTATATGAAAGACTATCGCCAAGGATGATGATGTCACTGGAAGAAAATGTGTAGTATCAATCTTCTTCCACGCCATCTCTGTCCTATGATTCTCTCCGGAACGATTCAAAGCACAATAACAGGAACCCTTCCTTGGAGAGAGCTAAGCTGATATTCTTGGATTGTTTGAAGGGCATGGTTACTTTTGTCCCAGGTTTTAATTCGATCCTACCTCCTCATCCAATCCTGTTTTTTTTTCAGAGTGATCATCTAGTGCTGTCTTTTGTATTTTTGGTGGTCTAGCTAGCTCCGCTGTTTTTCTTTCAGTCTTAAAGATGTTTGGGATGGCATTTGTGTAAGAAAAAGTCTACAGGACCGAAAATCGGTCCCTGAAAAAGGGACCGTGCCCTATTCATGGACCGATTTTCGGTCCCTGTAGCAGGGCTCTTTCTGTAAGCCTCCCTATTTGTCAGTCTCCTTGTTTGGGGGGCTTTTCTGCCCACTTGCTTTCTATCTTAATACAATTTTACCTCGAAGCTAAAAAAAAAAAATGTTGTAACTATAACTGTGTGGGGAGATTTCCAGAACCACAGGATTAAGTTAATCGCAGCCATCAGATGAGGTTAAGCACTCTCACATGCCATCCTCGTGCCATCCACGTGGCACCAAGCTCACCCCGGCTACCAGGACAGGAGGTCCGGCCGAAGTCAGGCAGCTCCGGGCCCTTAGCGCCGAACTGGCCCACCTCGGGCGTCATCTCGGCGGGGAGCTCCACCTCGGCTGAGCCACCCCGGGTACCATCTCGACAGAAAGCTCCACCTCGGCTGAAGAAGCCGGGACAGAAGCCGAAGCAAGAGAGAACATTCACTTGCGCCCCTCATCCCCCACGTCATCAGGCACGTGGAGGGATAGGGGCACGAGCTAGTGGGACAGACGCGACATCCAGCCGCCCACAATCTTCGCCAGATCCCTGACAGAACGGCATCCAGCGGCTGAAGCCACATCAGGGCAGGGCCCGAGGGCAGATCCGCTAGTACCCCTACCGCCAAAGGCGCCCAACAGGATCTGGCCCAACAAGATGTGCATTAAATGCGATGTGGGCTGACCCGACGGGCATTTAATGCAAAGTGGGCTGGATTGGACCTCAATTAATGCAATGTGGGCTGATCGTGACTTCCCAGTCAAATCACGGGACCCACACCACAATATCTCCCAAAGATACGTTCCAAACTCTATAAATAGAGGCTCAAACCACCATCTAAGGTACGCCATTTTTCATACACAGAGCCGTTACTCTGTCTCTCTCTTCTCCCTCTCCTTCCATTGTTCCAGTTCCCATACTGACTTTGGCATCGGAGAGCCTTGCGCCGCCCAGGCCAGGGTCCTCTGACCGTTTGCTATTCCCTTTCAGGCTTCCGGACGGCATCCAGTCACACCCAGTCACCATCATCTTCTCGGATAAGTCCTATAAGGCACCTCCTTATTGTGGGTCATTATTTTCTGCACCTACAATTGGCGCCGTCTGTGGGGAAGTAATATCCCAACCTCTCAAAACCTTCCCAACCTTCTTAACCTCAACCTCTCAGAAGCCATGCCTCCGAAAGCTAAGAAGGACGTAGAATCCTCGAGAGCAGCGCTCGAGCTGCCACCACCGCCAACGGACGTCCCTCCTCAAGGACGCTCCCGTACGGTGCATGGCACGACTGCAGGCGAGGGCCGCTTAGGCTCTCAGCTCTTTATCGAGTTCCCACTCCAAGAGGGACTCGAGGCCTCGACCTCGTCAGAAGAAGTCACGCCACCCAGACGCAATGAGCGTCAGCATGAGCGTCCCCGGAAGGACAAAGTCGTGGCCGTAGGAGAGACGCGCCACGTTCAACCCCCTGCCACTGGAGAGGTTCCCGAAGCTGCTCTCCTCCAGAAGCAACTCCAGAAGCAAGAGCGGCTGATTCGCGAGCTCCAGCAGCAGCTGAGGGCAGTGCAAACTGCCTCCTTGAGGCAAGTCTCTGAGCCTCAAGGAAAAAAGAGGGACGCCCCCAGCAGGGCGGCCCAGCCTCCCCGCGAGGAACTCAGAAATCATCTGAACCAGAAACGGAGCCAGATCCGTGACGAAGGCTCTAGCAACAGCCGAAGTCACCATAGCCGCGACGGCCGAACTCATAGCCGTCGTAGCCCGAGCCATCACAAGCGAAAGCCCAGAGCTCAGACTCCAGAGAAGGACGATGAGCAAGAGCGATTCGACAAACGCGTCAGATTGGCTCTCCAGCACAACTTGGACATGCGGGACTAGAAGCAGATCTATGGTCACACTGATCTGGGGGGCTCGCCCTTTACAAAAGAGATCGAGCGCACCCCCTTGCCCAGAAAGTTCTCCGTCCCGCGGTTCGTCCCCTACGACGGACTGTCCGACCCATCTGCTCACCTCCGGCACTTCTCCCAGAAGATGTCCATCTGGGGAAACGAGGGTCACCTAAACTGCAAGATCTTCTCCTCCAGTTTGGGTGACCTCCCCCTGAAGTGGTTCTGCTCTCTCCCGGAGCAGTCGGTTTCCAGTTGGAAGGAGCTCCAGCTCTCCTTCCTGAAGAAGTTCCAAGCCTACAACCGTCGTCCCCAAGAAGGAAGGGGACCTCATCGCCCTGAAAATGAAGCAGGGCGAAACCCTCGCCAAGTTCTCCCAGCGATTCTGGGCGGTCTACAGCCAGATCGAGGGCGCAAGGGAAGGGATAGCCATCTACGCCTTCCAGCATGCCCTGATCCCCGGCAACGACTTGCGAAAAGACTTGGCCGGGGACACCCCAGAATCCATGCCAGAGTTGATGTCCCGGGTGAAGCGCTTCATCGCCCGAGGAGGAAGACGAGATCCGGGCCAGGGATCAGGACGGGCATCCGGAGCCCGAACAGAAGAATGCCCAACCTCGGCAGAGAGGCGGGAGGCCCTCCCAGAAGCAGGAGCCCAAGCGGGCCTGGGTCTCCAGTTCGGCGAAGCCCTCGTCGTCCAGGTCTGGGGCACTTGGAAGCCCAGACCTCCCTCCAGCGCCAGTCAGAGCGTCAACGTCGTCTTCAAGGAGCCGATCTACCGCATCCTGACCAAGATCAGGTCCAAACCGTTCTTCAAGTATCCTCAGCCCTTGAAGAATGAGCCCACCGAAGGCCCCCGAAGCAAGCTCTACTGCTCCTTCCATAAGGGCAACGGGCACAGGACCGAAGACTGCAGGAATTTGCAGGAGTATCTGGAGAAGCTGGCCGAAGAGGGCCACATCCCGGAGTTCATCAAGGCAGGTGATACCGGCGGCAGCGAGGGCCGGATTCATCAGAGCACGGCCCAGGCTCCAGAAAGCGAGGACTCAGAGAAAGATCATCAATGTGATCCATCTGGCGTCCTCAGCTCCCGCTTCCTCGTCCCGGGGAAGCTCTCAGGCCCGTGCCGAAGCCAGGCGGGCTTCGCACGGGAAAGAAATAATGAAAGCCGAACTCGCTCCGGCATCCAAGAGAGCCCGCCGCGACCGACCCGCCATCTCGTTCTCGGATCGAGATCTAGAGGGAATCCAGGTCCCTCACAACGACCCCCTGCTCCTCACCATGAAGCTGAGAGACTTCACCGTGAAGAGGATCCTCGTCGACTCCGGCAGCTCCTCCGAGGTCCTCTACTACGACTGCTTCAAAAGGATGAAACTCTCCGAAGCAGACCTCACGGAGGTCCGTGCACCCCTGCTAGGGTTGTCCGCCACACCAGTCTACCCCAAAGGGCAGAATCACCTTGGAAACCCAAGTTGGCGGAGCATCCGTGCTGGCCGACTTCCTGGTTGTGGACGCCCCTTCTCCCTACAATGTCATTCTGGGCAGAACGTGGCTCCACAAGTTAGAGGCAGTTCCTTCTTCCCTCCACCAAAAGCTGAAGTTCGTCCTTGAGAACAAGGAGGGCAAGATGGAAGTCATCACAGTGGAGGGAGACCAGCAGCAGGCCAGGCAGTGCATGCTGGCCGCAATCCCAGCAGTGAAGGAGCCAGAGCGCGTCAACCTGGCCGAGTTCGAGAAGGGCCTCGATGAGATCGGCCGGGACCCGGAGAAGAAGAGCATCGAGGACCTAGCCGAGGTCAGGCTAGACCCGGCAGACCCAGACCGGTTCTTCCTGATTGGCACCCAGCTGTCAGACGAAGAAAGGGCCGAACTCTCTCGGTTCTTGATGCAGAATGTGGACGTCTTCGCTTGGAGCCCAAGCGAAATGCCTGGGGTCGACCCTGAGGTCATGTGCCACAAGCTCAACGTCGACCCCGACCACAAGCCGGTAGTGCAGAGAGCCCGCAGGACCGGGCTGCAGCAGACAGATGCGGTCGTCGAAGAGGTCGACAACCTGCTAAAAGCAGGAGCCATCCGGGAAGTCCAGTACCCGGTATGGCTGGCCAACACGGTGGTGGTCAAGAAGAAAACTGGGAAGTGGAGGGTGTGCGTGGACTTCACCGACTTGAACAGGGCTTGCCCAAAGGACAGTTTCCCCCTCCCAAAGATCGACCAACTGATCGACGCCACCGCCGGTCACGACCGAATGAGCTTCCTTGACGCCTACCGAGGCTATCATCAGATCCCGCTCTACGAGCCTGACGAGGAGAAAACATCATTCATCACCCCCCGCGGCACATACTGCTATAAGGTGATGCCCTTCAGGCTGAAGAACGCGGGGGACGACCTATCAGCGCCTCGTCACAAAAATGTTCCAGGCCCAGCTCGGCCGATCGGTAGAGGTGTACATCGACGACATGGTCGTCAAATCTGTGCGCTCCAGCGACCATCTGGCGGATCTCGGCCAAGTCTTCGGCATCCTTCGCGCGTACAAGCTCAAGCTAAACGCTTCCAAGTGCGCTTTCGGCGTAGCCTCTGGCAAGTTCCTCGGCAGCTTAGTAACGCGGAGGGGGATAGAGGCCAATCCGGACCAGATCACTGCCATCCAGGGCATCCAGAGTCCCTCCACCACGAAGGAAGTTCAGAGGCTTACAGGAATGGCCGCAGCACTCAACCGCTTCATCAGCCGGTCGTCAGATAAGTGCAGGCCTTTCTTTCAGCTTTTAAAGAAAAATTTGAAGTTCCAGTGGACCCCTGAGTGCGACCAGGCATTGGCCGCACTCAAAACTTATTTAATGTCACCACCTTTACTCTCCACCCCAACTTTGGGGGAGACTCTGTATTTGTACCTTGCGGTCTCGGATCACGCAGTGAGCTCCGTCCTCATCAGGGAGGACGAGGGAGTTCAAAAGCCAATCTATTACATGAGCAAGACCCTGCTCGATGCCGAGACCAGGTACCTCCTATTGGAGAAGCTTGCGTTGGCTCTCGTCACCGCCTCCCGCAAGCTCTCCCATTATTTTCAATCCCACACCATTGTGGTGATCACGGAGCACCCACTCCGTTCATTGTTCAAGAAAGCTGACTTTTCAGGGCACATATCAAAGTGGGCAGTTGAACTGGGGCAGTATGACATACAGTACCGTCCCCGAACTGCGATCAAAGCCCAGATCCTGGCAGACTTCATTGTCGAATTCGCCTCCCCCAACCCGGCTCCGACCCAGCTCGGCACGGCACTGGGGGGCACAGGGCACGAGCCAGCAGAAACAGAGGTCCAGCAGTCCCCCACCTCGGCATGGAAGATCTTTGTCGACGGGTCGTCCACCTCCAAGAGAGCTGGCGCCGGCATAGTTCTCCAATCGCCAGAGGGACTGGTCATAGAGCAAGCCTTCACCTTGGACTTCAAGGCGACGAACAATGAGGCAGAGTACGAAGCAATGATTGCAGGGTTGAACAGCGCCCGAATCCTTGGAGCCCAACATCTGGAGATCTTCAGTGACTCTCAACTGGTAACTAGCCAGCTCGCTGGAGACTACCAGGCCAGGGACGACAGGATGGCGGCCTACTTGGCCCTTGCGAAAAAACTGCTCTCCCATTTCCAGAAAGCCGAGGTCAGGCAAATATCCAGAGATACTAACACGCATGCAGATGCGCTTGCAAACCTGGCCTCCGCTGTCGAAGCAGGAAAGAAGAGGACCATCGAGGTCGGGTCAGTATCAAGGTCAAGTCTAGAACTTCATTCATCTCGGCTTGTCCTCTGTGCTGACCTCGGCCCCAGCTGGATGGATCCAACCGTCGCCTACTTGAAGGACGACCAGCTCCCCGAGGACAAGACTGAAGCCCACAAGATCAGGCTCAAGGCAGCTCGGTTTTGGCTCTCTCCCGAAGACAAACTCTACAGGAAGTCTTTCACAGGTCCATACCTCCAATGCGTCCACCCGACCAAGGTGAACGACTTCCTGTATGAGATCCACGAAGGAATCTGCGGCAGCCATATAGGAGGTCGGTCATTGGCCTACAGAGCAATCAGCCAGGGTTACTGGTGGCCTTACATGCAGAAGGACGCCCAGGTCTACGCCAGAAAATGCGAGAAATGCCAAAAGTTCTCCCACTCCCTCCATCAGCCAGCACAGGATCTGAGTCCCCTCTCCAGTCCATGGCCCTTCGCTCAATGGGGCCTGGACATCGTGAGGCCTCTTCACCGAGCTCCAGGGAACAAGAGATGGCTGATAGTGGCTACGGACTACTTCACAAAGTGGATAGAGGCTGAGCCGTTGTCTTCCATCACAGACAGGGACTCCAGGAACTTCGTTTGGAAAAACATCCTTACGAGGTTCGGCATCCCCCGGACCCTGATTTCGGATAACGGGACTCAGTTCGATTCCAAGTCCTTCAGAGACTTCTGCCAAGAGCACGGCATCAGAAACCATTACTCCACCCCGGCATATCCACAGAGTAATGGCCAGGCAGAAATCTCTAACAAAGTGATCCTGGACGGCCTAAAGAAGCGACTGGACAAGGTGAAGGGCAGATGGACAGAAGAGCTTCCGAGCGTGCTGTGGGCATACAGGACAACTCCAAGGAGGTCCACTTCGGCAACACCTTTCTCTCTGGCCTACGGGATGGAGGCGGTCATTCCCTTGGAAATCGGCCTTCCTACCCTGAGGACAGAGCTGGTCGACCAAGGCCGAAATGAGACGAACCTGGCAATGGAGCTGGAGCTGGCGGACGAGCGACGAGAAGCAGCAGCCCTGAGACTGACCGACTATCAGCAGCGGTTAGCCAGGGCATACAATCAAAATGTCAAAGAAAGAAGGTTCACCACGGGAGAGCTCGTTTTAAAGAAGACCCTGCCAGCTGACAAAGAAACAAGCGAGGGGAAGCTTGCCCCGAACTGGCATGGCCCGTTCAGAGTAGTCTCACTGGCAGGAAAGTCAGCCTACAAGCTCGAAGACTTGGAAGGCAAGCCGCTGCCGAGACCGTGGAATGCATCCCACTTGAAGAAATTTTATTTCTAAGGATGTAATGAATCTCAGAATCAATAAAAGCAGCTTTCACATTGTCATCAACTTGTCGTCTCTCTCTGACTGGTTCCGACAGCATGGGTCCACCGCCCTGGAAAAGACCTCGAGTCCAAACTCGGTCGTTTCCTAAAGCTCCTGGCCTTGGGCCACGGAGAAGGCCTCGAGTTCAGACACTCGGCCGGGATTGGGTCCACCGCCCTGGAAAAGACCTCGAGTCCAAACTCGGTCGTTTCCTAAAGCTCCTGGCCTTGGCCACGGAGAAGGCTTCGAGTTCAGACACTCAGCCGGGATTGGGTCCACCGCCCTGGAAAAGACCTCGAGTCCAAACTCGGTCGTTTCCTAAAGCTCCTGGCCTTGGGCCACGGAGAAGGCCTCGAGTTCAGACGCTCGGCCGGGATCGGGTCCACCGCCCTGGAAAAGACCTCGAGTCCAAACTCGGTCGTTTCCTAAAGCTCCTGGCCTTGGGCCACGGAGAAGGCCTCGAGTTCAGACACTCGGCCGGGATTGGGTCCACCGCCCTGGAAAAGACCTCGAGTCCAGACTCGGTCGTTTCCTAAAGCTCCTGGCCTTGGGCCACGGAGAAGGCCTCGAGTTCAGACACTCGGCCGGGATTGGGTCTGCCGCCCTGGAAAAGACCTCGAGTCCAGACTCGGTCGTTTCCTAAAGCTCCTGGCCTTGGGCCATGGAGAAGGCCTCGAGTTCAGACACTCGGCCGGATTCCTAAAATCAGGGTTTTTACACCCCTCAAAGATCATTGCCGAGCTCACGCTTCCACGGCCGAAACCAGTGGAATGATGACTCCACTTCGGCACAAGGCAGCTCGTCTCGGTCAAAGCCAGCCATTCCGGCCAAGGGCAGCTTTCCAGAGGAAGAGAGCTGTGCCAGCACTCAAACACAAAAATACACAAGAATGCAAGCATTCCAGAACAGTGCAAAGAAAGAGAGAAAGAACTCAAAAGCATTGAACACTGTTTGGGTAATCATAGAATTCCTCCTTTTTATTCATTGTAAACTGCTTTATTACAAGAGCTACAGAACAGAAAGAAAAGTACAGAAAGGAGGATCGCAGCCCTCTAGAAACAGAAAATAAAGTAACTGGGAGACTCTGGATCGAAGACGCCGAAGACGCCGGATCGTCGCTTGGAGGCTCTGAGCGATCCTGAATTTCACAGAGCTCTATAACACGCTATGGCCGGCCAGACCAAAAGCATCGCACAGCCCCTCCAGTTCGGAGGCCCTGGACCTCGCTGGGCTCTGCAACACCCTCGGCGGCCAGTGGGACCAGCCAAGCTTGAAGAAACCCCAGGTGTAGCGGGGCCTCATCCCGCCTTCCGTACGACGGGCGCACAGGGCCGTGTCGGACGAGAATGCGCCACCGTCCCCTCGCAGCGCATCCTCACTCTGCCTGGCCAGGGATGGATGGCCATGAACCCGCGTTCAGAGAGCGCGTGGTCCACGGGGAGTTCCTTCAGAGAGCGCGCAGACCACGATAGCCTTCCCCCCTCGGGGATAGCCGTCCAACGGCGCAGGGTTCCCCCCGGATCAAGTAATTTCGGACACCTCCCGGACATGATTCCTACAGCTATGTTCTTTTCTTCTCCCATGGCGAGCTTGCCACCCCTATTTATAGGAAGGAGAAGGACTCGGTCTCCGAAAGAAGTTATGAGGGCGAAGTCTCCCACGCGTTACTGGGGATGCACGACTGTTGACCAGCGATCCCTATGGCGCCACGTGGAGACATCCGTCCGATTCCCTCGTCAGCCGTGTCACCTTGTTTATTGCTATTTATGGTCTCCAGAATACGGAAAACCAGCGCTGACAGTTTGACTCTTTCTACCTCAAGGGCCGCGCCACACAGTAAAGGCATTCAATACCATTCAATGCACATCCAGAAATGAAAGAGAGACAAATGCAAAGAAAAAATGCACAAGTGAAGAAGCTCGACTTTCATTAATTGCAGAAAATGTTTACAAGGATGGAAAACAAAAACGTTACAAAGGAAAGACAGAGACAAGAGAAGGGACAGAGCTACTCCGGTCTCGGCGATTCGACCAGATCAATCACCATTTCCAAGGGGCCAGAGGCTTCGGCCGAGACAGGGACCTCGCTTGGAGCATCGCTGGCAGAAGGGGCTTCAGCTGGCACCTCAGCCGAACCAGGAGCAGAAGAGGTCTCACCCTGAGGCACGGCCAAAGCCTCGCTGGCGACTGGGGCATCGCTCAAGACCGGGGCAGTTGGGGCGCTTTCAGCTGCAGGAGCTTCGACCGGAGCACTCTCGGCTGCAGGTGCGGAGCTCGGCTCGGGATCCAGGTCCGAATACTTCGGCAGGTCCTGATAGACAGGATGGTCTTCAGGGACCCCCGCACGTCTCAGTGCGGCCAGGCATCCTTCCTCGAACAGGATGGCGGTGATCTCCTCCACCTGCTTCTCGTACAGCTCAGTGGCTCTATCCACCCCATCCTGGAAGGCGGACTGGGCCTCGGCCTGAAGAGAGGCCTTCTCCTTCACCAGCTTCTCCGTCTCAGCGCGACCAGCCAAGACCTCCCCCCGCAACCTCGCCACCCTCGGCCGTCGACTCAGACTTCAACCTGGCCAACTTCGACTCCAACTCGCAGATCCTCTTATTCTTCGTCCAAAGCTCGCCTTTCATATGGTTGGCCCGGGACGAGAGTTCGGCGACCTCAGTCAGAGCCGATGCCAACCGAGCGGATTCTCCAGCACTGGCCACCTTGAGCTCTTCCAATCCCTTCCGCTGCTCGTCCAGCTCCTTCTTCAGCTTCTCCCGCTCGGACTCCAGGCGGGTCACTCTCGCAGTGTTCCTATCCCTCCTTCCCACCACGGTTAGGAGCCTCTGCACGTTCTGCAAATGGAAACAGAGAGTCAGGTTCGACCAAGACACTTGAAGAATGAAGAAAAGCGTTGCAAACACTTACCCGAAAACTATCCTGGATCGCCGAGACCATCAGGCTCTCATCCTCGAACCTATCGTGCGTCTCCATGTCTCTTGGCAGAGCACAGGCCTTGGCGAGAGCCCCGATCACCTCGGCATTTCCCAGCAATCGGTCTTCAACGTTCAGGGGTTTGCCGGTAGAGGTTTCCATTTTCGGCTTCCACGGTGCTGGGGCAGTTCGGGGCCCGGAGGCCGATCCGGACCCTTGCCCCGCCGAGATGAGAGGCTCGCGCGCTGGACCAACAGCCGACTTGCTGACCGGCGCACTCTTTTCGGCCGGCGCACTCTTTTCCTTCGGCGCGCTCTTCTCGCCTCCCTTTCCGGATGGAGCTTTAGCCCCAGGGGCTCGTTCAGGAGTTTTGCCCTTCGACTGCAGATCAGCCTTCGAGCTCTTCTCCCCCGCCTTGGACTTCTTCTTGGGCGGGGACCCCTCCTTCGAGCGGTCCGGCGAGCGTTGCCGGGCTCCCCCGCTCGAGGCGGGGGCAGGAGCAGAGGGAGAACCGGCGCCCACCGGACCCGAAGCAGCACGAGTACCGGCAGGCGACGAAGCCCCAGAAGACGACGACCTCTGCCTAAACTTAGCAGCCAGATCTCTGACAGCGAGCTCCCTCGAGCCTCCCTCCATGTCCTCTCCTCGATCAGAGAGATAAGCGTCCACTATCTGCGTCAAGTCCGGCAGCTCCGGATCAGAAGTAGACGCCTCGGCACCAGACGCAGTTCGGTCGGCAACAGGATCGGTCAAGGGGACCCCGCCAAACACCGCAACTGATACAGTCGGACGGTCAGGGTGTGTCTCGTCCACCTCAGGTACCCCAGTCCTGTGGTAGTGGCCGCGATACCTCGGCGTGTACCCAAGCAGCTTCCAAGCTGACCTGGTTTCGTGCCCCTTGTACCGTTCGACCTTGTTGATGTCGTCGGTATTCCTCCTCCAACCTTCGCTAACAGCTCGGCGTCGCCTTGCACCCGCCTCTGCTCAACAGGCAAAAAAGGGTATCAGTTCGGCATCAATGAGATAAGCAAAACAGTAGAGGAGAAAAGCAGTGATGATTACTTGGGACTTCCCCAGGGCGACGTGGGACCGACAGCCTCCTGCTCTCACCTGGGCCGAACTCCCAATCCCCCGAGACACAGAAGAAATCTTCCTCGGCGTTCTTACTTGAATCCTCCAAGGCTAGGACGAAGCCCCTTCGCTGCGGCTTCACACGGAGATAATATCTTCCCTCCCCAGCCTTGCAGATATCATATGTATCCTCGATGTCGTGAGGGCCTAGGTTGGTCCCCAAGATCTCGTTCAGCTTCGCTGTGCCCATGATGACCTTGTAGCCATTGGGCATCAGCTGGCCCAGGGCGAGGGACCAAAGGCTAAGGCAGGCCCTAAGCAAGGGGTGCAGTGGAAACCTGACCCCACCCTCGATCACAGAGATCAGAGGGAATGGCATCCAGCCGCCGTAGCAGCGATATAGGGCAGCGTCGGCAAGGTCCGCCGGTTTTAGGAGGACCCCCTCCGGAATTTTGAAGGCAGCCCTAAACTCGGCTAAGCCCTCATCGGAATCTACCCTGAATCTAGGGGTGCCCATGATTAGAAGGGGCGACGACGAGGAAAAACCCTAGAAATCGAAAAACCCCAAGATGAACCAGACGGAAGAACAGAGCGACTTACAGGGACGAAGAGGCAGATCAATAGCAGATCCGGGCGCGTTCTACGGTCGTCCCCCTCGAACAGATCTCAGGAACCAGAGCAGAAATCGAAAGTAAAGGCGAAGACGAAAGAAATCGGGAGCGAGAAAAAGAAGGGGACGACCCTATTTGTACAAGGGGAACCCTCATTTGGGTACCGCCTCCGAATTCGAAGAGACACTTCAAAGCCCGTGCCCGTCAATCAATGAGACAACGCAATCGGCGCAGAAGCTACGCGTGTAGCCGTCAGCTCGGTCCCCAAGACGAACAGGGCAGAGCATTTATTGCTTTAAAGAGTTGAAGCGACACCAGGCAATGATCACAGTATCCCCAGACGGATTCTTCTAGCTTTCAACCCCTAAAGGCTAGCACGCTTCAGAGGTCAAAAGCTAGGGGGCAATTGTGTGGGGAGATTTCCAGAACCACAGGATTAAGTTAATCGCAGCCATCAGATGAGGTTAAGCACTCTCACGTGCCATCCTCGTGCCATCCACGTGGCACCAAGCTCACCCCGGCTACCAGGACAGGAGGTCCGGCCGAAGTCAGGCAGCTCCGGGCCCTTAGCGCCGAACTGGCCCACCTCGGGCGTCATCTCGGCGGGGAGCTCCACCTCGGCTGAGCCACCCCGGGTACCATCTCGACAGAAAGCTCCACCTCGGCTGAAGAAGCCGGGACAGAAGCCGAAGCAAGAGAGAACATTCACTTGCGCCCCTCATCCCCCACGTCATCAGGCACGTGGAGGGATAGGGGCACGAGCTAGTGGGACAGACGCGACATCCAGCCGCCCACAATCTTCGCCAGATCCCTGACAGAACGGCATCCAGCGGCTGAGGCCCCATCAGGGCAGGGCCCGAGGGCAGATCCGCTAGTACCCCTACCGCCAAAGGCGCCCAACAGGATCTGGCCCAACAAGATGTGCATTAAATGCGATGTGGGCTGACCCGACGGGCATTTAATGCAAAGTGGGCTGGATTGGACCTCAATTAATGCAATGTGGGCTGATCGTGACTTCCCAGTCAAATCACGGGACCCACACCACAATATCTCCCAAAGATACGTTCCACACTCTATAAATAGAGGCTCAACCCACCATCTAAGGTACGCCATTTTTCATACACAGAGCCGTTACTCTGTCTCTCTTCTCCCTCTCCTTCCATTGTTCCAGTTCCCATACTGACTTTGGCATCGGAGAGCCTTGCGCCGCCCAGGCCAGGGTCCTGTGACCGTTTGCTATTCCCTTTCAGGCTTCCGGACGGCATCCAGTCACACCCAGTCACCATCATCTTCTCGGATAAGTCCTATAAGGCACCTCCTTATTGTGGGTCATTATTTTCTGCACCTACAATAACCTACGAGGTTGCAATTATATTTCTAACCCAGTTAAATCTTCCTTGGTTTTTGGTACATAATATTTTAATGTTCTATTTTCTAAATTATAGTACCTGCATTTGTATCAAGACATGGACTTTTAATTG
Source organism: Litsea cubeba (assembly GCA_012931725.1). Classification (NCBI taxonomy): domain Eukaryota; kingdom Viridiplantae; phylum Streptophyta; class Magnoliopsida; order Laurales; family Lauraceae; genus Litsea; species Litsea cubeba. The sequence continues at coordinate 31,559,196 of CM022950.1, forward strand.
GAGTTGCTTTCATTGTATTTGATTAGAAGTTACAACACTCTTCCAAAGACTTATTTATACAACTCAATCGTCGGGCCCAACTTGATGCATGCCTACTGTACTACATGGGGTTCGGCTGATAGGTGGTCGTTAAATTGAGTTCAAAGGGGTATTATAGGTGGTGGGGGATGGCTAAAATGATTTTCTGGTCTAATAATTGCAATGATGATGAATAATTTTATATTAAATTTCGGATCTTTTAGATTTATTTTCTTTTTCCTTTTTCTCTTTTTAGCACCATTTACATCGTTCCTTTTCTATATGGTGTTTGTTTTTATATTACTTCTTAAATGTTTTTAAGTCAGTCTAGCTTTTCTTTTGGATTTAAGATATGTCTATTCTATTTCATGTTTTGTTTAGTGTTTTAATATTGATTATGGATACTTTGATTTTTCTCTCTTGATTTTTATCCTTTTATTCTCAAAATCTATTTTCGGTTAGGGGCCCGGTCTTAGCACGGGCCTTCTCTGCTGGTTAGAATGTGCATGGGAGAATTTGAGAGAGACAATTGAGACATGAGACAAAATAGTGACATTTTTATAAATAATGACACACTTATCTTTGTTTAATGAATTTAAGGGCAAACTTTTCATTTTTATAAAAAATCAACACAAATCTTTTGGTGGTCGCCTATTCTCTTTATGACTAGTGATTTTGGGGACATGAAAGGTATTAAAATGAAAATGCAATGGGTATATACAAATACTGAAACCAGAGGGGCCTATATTTATAAACTTTATAAACCCTAGTGGATATATACAAAAAAAAAATCATGTTAATATCATTCCTCCGATTACTACATTAATTTCAAATTAATCCTTTAAATTCTAAAATACAACCACATCCATGTGAATATCACCGATCTTATCTCATCCTATAAATAAGTTTTTATTCTTCTTCTTTTTCTTTTCAATGTAGAACAGGCGTTCCAGCTCGACCCATAATTATTTGTATATTTTTCAACCACCATTGAAAATATCATAGTAGTGAAATCTCATCCACATAATTCGGCTTGTAGAGTTTTTCCCTTGCTCTGTTTTCTACACAGGACTTCATCAAGAGAATGCAGTAGTTTCTCATGCCCCTTTTTATAATTCAAAAGGTACGCTCATATTTCTCCCATTATTATTATTATTATTATTTTTTAATTCAGTGTCTTTTAAAGTAGAATTTCTACAATAAGTTAGAGAGCTTAATTCGTTTTTGCTTTGGTGCTTACTATTATGAATTTTTTTATTTCGTGAATGTTTCCTTTTAATGATTGGATTTAGAAATTCTTCTTTCCATTTGTAAGATAATATTTAATTTTCCATCTTTATTATCACCCACCTGGGATGGAGTTGGTGGAGCTGCATGAGGCGTGGGTTTGCTCCCTACATCTTATGTTTGAAACTACCCTAAGTTTGCACGGTGTGCCTTTGTATGGGATTAGCGGGGCACTGCTTGGCTGTTGGGGCAAAAACCTCATAGATTCCCACGTCATAAAAAAAAAAAAACAACTTTATGATCTGATTTTCATTTCTTTAGTTTCTCATTTTGTAGTGAAGATCTATGATTCTTGAATCATAGATCTTAGATCCATGTGTTTGGGTGTAGTTTTGAATGTGTTTGTGAAACACGGACAATGATCCTTTTGTTTAACTATCTTTTCTTTTGTTATCTTTTGTGTTCAAAGTTTTCTTTGAATTTACTTGGAGACTTGATCATTCTTATATGTTGTTATATATTGGTTCAAGCAATAGGGATCTACAACAGGATCATACGTTTCAGTGATCCGGGGTTTTGAAATATTGTCTCTAACAAATGTCAGTGAAAATGGTGCAATTTTCCCTTGAATAATTTTGCATGACCTCTAATGCAATGCCCCATGGGGTTTGTAGGTGCAAAAAATAACGACCCACAATAATGGGGGGTGCCTTAGAGGACTTACCCGAGTGAGATTAGGGACACCGATGCCTGCGCCTGGAGCCTGAGAAAAGGAAGGAGAAATGCAGGTCAGAGGACCCTGGCCTGGGCGGCGCAGGGCTCTCCGATGCCTAAGTTAGTGTATGAACTAAGCAGAGGGAGGAGATTTTTGGGGAAGAAGATGGCCATACCAGAGTGGTAATGGCGTCCTCCTTTTTTCTGGAGGGGTAGCTGTGTTTATATAGAGGAGGAGGAGGCAAACGGGTTGTTGGCTGTCTTGTCATAGCCCACTTTGTCAGGTACTAGGGAGGCGCGGTCTCATCGTAGCCTGTCTGGTCCCGTCGTAGCCTGTCCTGTCCCGTTAGGCCATATCCTGGCGCTTTGGGAGCTGTGGAGGGCGATCTGTCAGGAGATACGGGCTGTCCCCCTTGTCTTGTCGCACGGGCCATAGCGTGCTCAAGTGTCCAAGGGTGGACAGCTGTCAGGCCCTGCCTCGGCTAATCCTGGCATCCTCACCGAGGTAGGGGAGCCGAGGTCGGAGAGGACCTTGACTTGGTAGAGCCCTTGCAGAGACGCCGAAATGGAGGACCGGGGAGGAGTCCCTAGCCGAGCTGGAGACGACCTGGCCGAGGTGGAGCTCAGCCGAGCTGGGAGCGTCCTGGCCAAGGTGGAAATGTCGTGCAAGGGGCCGAGATGAGTCTCTGGCCGGAGTGGGGCACTTGGCCGAACTGGCGGACGTTGAGACGGGCCTTGCCGAGATGGCCTAGCTGGCGCCGGAGCATGAGGATAGAGCATCCGGCCAGTCATCCGGTGAGTTCGGAAATATCCCCCCACAATAGCCCCCAGCTTCTGAGCTCGATAGACTGCTCTCTTGAGGTCAGAAGGTAAGTATCATGGAGGATGACTGGCTGGCAATGAACCGGAGCTGGAGGTTGGCATCACTGTGAAGCTGTAGCAAGATGCCTCTGTCGAGCTGGAGAGTGCATTGTTGCTGAAAGCCAAGGGAGATGGCTCATTTATTTAGGAGTATCTTGCTACTGCTGCTTGAGGAGGAAGCAAGCTGATGAGGAGGCTGCTAAACCGGAGACTGGCACTGATGCCGAGCCGGAGGAAGGATTTCCTGCCGTACTGGAGTCTGGCGCTGCTGTGGAGCTGCGAACTGGCATGAGGCCGAGGAGGTGATACGGAACAGTCTCTACTGCAATCTTGTAGAGCTGCCCTTAGCCGGAGTGGCCAGCTTTTGGCCGAGACGAACTGCCTTGCGACAGTGGGTCGGAGATGAGCATAAGTTCGGAAACGGTCTTTGAGGGGTGTATGAACCCTGACTTTAGGAATCTGACCATGGCCGAAATGGCTGGCTGTGCGCCGAGGTGGATCCATCGTTCCGCTGGACTCGGTTAGGCGAGTGTGAGTGCGGCGATGGCCTTCTTAAGGGTGTATGAACCCAGACTTTAGGAAAGGCTGAGTGTAGGAACTGCAGGCCATTTCCAAGGCGTAGAGCCTGAGTGTGTCCAAGACACGGGGCTTTAGGAAAGGCTGAGTGTAGGAACTCTTCCATGCCGTTTCCAGGGCGGATGAACCCAAGAATGTGTCCAAGACACGGGGCTTTAGGAAAGGCTGAGTGTAGGAACTCTTCCATGCCGTTTCCAGGGCGGATGAACCCAAGAGTGTGTCCAAGACACGGGGCTTTAGGAAAGGCTGAGTGTAGGAACTCTTCCATGCCGTTTCCAGGGCGGATGAACCCAAGAATGTGTCCAAGACACGGGGCTTTAGGAAAGGCTGAGTGTAGGAACTCTTCCATGCCGTTTCTAGGGCGTAGAGCCTTGTAGATGGGTGAAGACCCTGAGTTTAGGAATTGGCCGAGTGTCCGAACTCGAGGCCTTTTCCAGGGCTGTTAACCCTTGGAGATGGGTGAAGACCCTGACTTTAGGAATTGGCCGAGTGTCCGAACTCGAGGCCTTTTCCAGGGCTGTTAACCCTTGTAGATGGGTGAAGACCCTGACTTTAGGAATTGGCCGAGTGTCCGAACTCGAGGCCTTTTCCAGGGCTGTTAACCCTTGTCACTTGCTTTTCTGGTATTCGCCGAGATGGAGAGGCCCGGGTATACGCACCCGAGGGCGGTCTCGATGGAAGTGGCCGAGACCAACATGAGGCCAAACCTGTGAAGCGCGTAGCTAGCACGAGGGCGATACCAACATGAGGTCGTTAGATGCGGTCGAAACCATCATGAGGCCGAAACCAGCGTGAGGTGGAAACCAGCACGTGGACGGGCCAGCATGAGGTCGTCAGATGCGGTCGAGACCATCATGAGGCCGAAACCAGCGTGAGGTGGAAACCAGCACGTGGACGGACCAGCATGAGGTCGGAAGATGCGGTCGAGACCATCATGAGGCCGAAACCAGCGTGAGGTGGAGACCAGCACGTGACGGACCAGCATGAGGTCGTCAGATGCGGTCGAGACCATCATGAGGCCGAAAACCAGCGTGAGGTGAAGACCAGCACGTGGACGGACCAGCATGAGGTCGGAAGATGCGGTCGAGACCATCATGAGGCCGAAACCAGCGTGAGGTGGAAACCAGCACGTGGACGGACCAGCATGATGTCGGAAGATGCGATCGAGACCATCATGAGGCCGAAACCAGCGTGAGGTGGAGACCAGCACGTGGACGGACCAGCATGAGGTCGTCAGATGCGGTCGAGACCATCATGAAGGCCGAAACCAGCGTGAGGTGGAGACCAGCACGTGGACGGACCAGCAGAGTCGGAAGATGCGGTCGAGACCATCATGAGGCCGAAACCAGCGTGGGGTGGAAACCATCACGTGGACGGGCCAGCATGAGGTCGGAAGAAGATGCGGATCGAGACCATCATGAGGCCGAAACCAGCGTGAGGTGAAGACCAGCACGTGGACGGACCAGCATGAGGTCGGAAGATGCGGTCGAGACCATCATGAGGCCGAAACCAGCGTGGGTGGAAACCAGCACGTGGACGGGCCAGCATGAGGTCGGAAGATTGCGGTCGAGACCATCATGAGGCCGAAACCAGCGTGAGGTGAAGACCAGCACGTGGACGGACCAGCATGAGGTCAGAAGATGCGGTCGAGACCATCATGAGGCCGAAACCAGCGTGAGGTGGAAACCAGCACGTGGACGGACCAGCATGAGGTCGGAAGATGCGATCGAGACCATCATGAGGCCGAAACCAGCGTGAGGTGGAGACCAGCACGTGGACGGACCAGCATGAGGTCGTCAGATGCGGTCGAGACCATCATGAGGCCGAAACCAGCGTGAGGTGGAGACCAGCACGTGGACGGACCAGCATGAGGTCGGAAGATGCGGTCGAGACCATCATGAGGCCGAAACCAGCGTGGGGTGGAAACCAGCACGTGGACGGGCCAGCATGAGGTCGGAAGATGCGGTCGAGACCATCATGAGGCCGAAACCAGCGTGGGGTGGAAACCAGCACGTGGACGGGCCAGCATGAGGTCGGAAGCTAAGTGACAAAAAGTTCCGTCTAGCTGCCCCCGAGTTGGAAGAGATTCCTGCAGAGCTAGGGGCTGCTAGCGAGCTGGAGGCGATATGATCTGTCGCGGAGGTTGAACTGCTCCTGGGCCCGGTTGCTTCTGCTCTTCCGGGCGCGTTTTTCGGGGGGTAGAGTCGAGGTCGAATCCTTAGAGGATGAACCCGACCGAGTATCCTGCTGTTGGTCGCCTGCTTGGCCAGATCTTGCCTCCTGACCTCTCTCGGCGGGGGGACCGTCGGCAGCTGGGTCGACAGTGCGATAGGTTCCTTCCCCTTTCTGGTTCTTCGAGGCATGGTGTTTGGAAAGATTTGGAGAAGGTTGGGAAGGCTGGGATGTTACTTTCCCACAGACGGCGCCAATTGTAGGTGCAAAAAATAACGACCCACAATAATGGGGGGTGCCTTAGAGGACTTACCCGAGTGAGATTAGGGACACCGATGCCTGCGCCTGGAGCCTGAGAAAAGGAAGGAGAAATGCAGGTCAGAGGACCCTGGCCTGGGCGGCGCAGGGCTCTCCGATGCCTAAGTTAGTGTATGAACTAAGCAGAGGGAGGAGATTTTTGGGGAAGAAGATGGCATACCAGAGTGGTAATGGCGTCCTCCTTTTTCTCTGGAGGGGTAGCTGTGTTTATATAGAGGAGGAGGAGGCAAACGGGTTGTTGGCTGTCTTGTCATAGCCCACTTTGTCAGGTACTAGGGAGGCGCGGTCTCATCGTAGCCTGTCTGGTCCCGTCGTAGCCTGTCCTGTCCCGTTAGGCCATATCCTGGCGCTTTGGGAGCTGTGGAGGGCGATCTGTCAGGAGATACGGGCTGTCCCCCTTGTCTTGTCGCACGGGCCATAGCGTGCTCAAGTGTCCAAGGGTGGACAGCTGTCAGGCCCTGCCTCGGCTAATCCTGGCATCCTCACCGAGGTAGGGGAGCCGAGGTCGGAGAGGACCTTGACTTGGTTAGAGCCCTTGCAGAGACGCCGAAATGGAGGACCGGGGAGGAGTCCCTAGCCGAGCTGGAGACGACCTGGCCGAGGTGGAGCTCAGCCGAGCTGGGAGCGTCCTGGCCAAGGTGGAAATGTCGTGCAAGGGGCCGAGATGAGTCTCTGGCCGGAGTGGGGCACTTGGCCGAACTGGCGGACGTTGAGACGGGCCTTGCCGAGATGGCCTAGCTGGCGCCGGAGCATGAGATAGAGCATCCGGCCAGTCATCCGGTGAGTTCGGAAATATCCCCCCACAGGGTTAAGCACAATTTTTCTTTTTAATGGCACAACTTCATACGACGATTAGTATGACCTCAAGATATTAGTTAGGAATAAGTAAGTTTCAGTTAGTGCAACAAAATCCTGTCAGGTTATTTTATTGTTATTTTAGTATTGAACATTTTTTTGCGAACTTTTCATTTTTGTGACTTAAATCCAAGATTTGGGTGTTGCCGTTTAAGGTATGATAATTATTGGGTGGTTGAGCTCAGATTCTTTTTTCTTATTATTACTAATGGCTTTTGGTAATATATTCAGTCATTCTTATTAGTTAAGCCTAAGGATTATAACTTTTATTTGCAGCAATTCTTCATGGAAGAACTTGAGAATGAAGCGCACAATATTCTTGTGGAGAAAGTTGACATATATCTTAACGCCAAGTATCAATTTGTAGTTTGTGTCTTTTGTTATTTCTGTAGTTTCTCTTCTTTTTCTCCTTTCTTCTTATCTTATTTTTTAATTATTATTTCTAGTTCATGATCTTTTTTTTTTCTTTCTAGTAGGGCTTGGAGATTTTTTTTTTTTGATTTTCTATAATTTTCTAATATCCATTTGGTTTACTGAATCTCTGTTTTATCTTATTTCTTTTTATGGTGAAATTGGAGAAAAATCATGATCTCGATTCTTATCGTGGTGTTTGATCTTACCAAGGATTTGGCTTTTTACATTTTTATCATTATCTTATTCCTTTAAGTATTATTTGTAGTTCCTATTCTTTTTTCTTTGCAGTAGAATTTGGAGAATTGACACCTTTTTAGTATCCTTTTTTAAAAATTGATTTCCTGTTTTTTCTCTTTTTATGATGAAAGAGCAGAGAAAATCATGATATTAGATTCTTACTAGCAAAACCTCGTGCTATGCACGGACCACGAAACTACCAAATGCACATACTGATATTAATTATTTTTAATAAATTTATTAATTAGTAAACTTGTGAGTCCTTTTTTTTTTTGCTAATTTGTTCTTTATGTTTTTTTCCAAATGTTTTATTTTTTAGGTGAGGCATGAATTGATTAAGAAAGATCAAATAATCATAGACCTAACAAATTGACCTAATATATTTAAGTGGGACCAAGATAAATGGGGTCTATCATCTCTATTCTAACCGTTCATAAAATCATATGATGCGGGCTGGGACCCATTAATTGATTGATAAAGATCAAATGATCAAATGATCATATACCTCTCAAATTGACCAAACCTAACCTATTTAAGTGGGACCCCCAAGATGAATGGGGTCCACCATCTATATTCTAACTGTCCATAAAACCATATGAAGCGGGCTGAGACCCATGAATTGCTTGATAAAGATCAAAGGATCAAATGATCATAGACCTCACAAATTGAACAAACCTAACCTATTTAAGTGGAACCCCCCAGATGAATGAGGTCCACCATCTCTATTCTAACCGCCCATAAAACCATATTATGCGGGATGGGACCATGAATTAATTAAGAAAGATCAAATGATCAAATGATCGTAGACCTAACAAATTGACCAAATATTTTTAAGTGGGACCCAGATGAATGGGGTTCATCATCTTTATTCAAACCGTCCATAAAATCAAATGAAGCGGGCCGGGACCCATGAATTGATTGATAAAGATCAAATGATCAAATGATCATAGACCTCTCAAATTGACCAAACCTAACCTATTTAAGTGGGACCCCCAAGATGAATGGGGTCCACCATCTATATTCTAACCGTCCATAAAACTATATGATGCGGGCTGGGACCCATGAATTGCTTGATAAAGATCAAATGATCATAGACCTCACAAATTGACCAAACCTATTTAAGTGGAACCCCCCAGATGAATGAGGTCCACCATCTCTATTCTAACCGTCCATAAAACCATATTATGCGGGATGGGACCGTGAATTGATTAAGAAAGATTAAAGGATCAAATGATCGTAGACCTAACAAATTGACCAAATATTTTTAAGTGGGACCCAGACGAATGGGGTCCATCATCTTTATTCAAACCGTCCATAAAATCAAATGAAGCGGGCCATGACCCATGAATTGATTGATAAAGATCAAATGATCAAATGATTATAGACCTCTCAAATTGACCAAACCTAACATATTTAAGTGGGACCCCCAAGATGAATGGGGTCCACCATTTATATTCTAACCGTACATAAAATCATATGATGCGGGCTGGGACCCATGAATTGCTTAATAAAGATCAAAGGATCAAATGATCATAGACCTCACAAATTGACCAAACCTAACCTATTTAAGTGGAATCCCCCATATGAATGGGGTTCACCATCTCTATTCTAACCGTCAATAAAATTATATTATGCGGGATGGGACCCATGAATTGATTTAAAAATATCAAAGGATCAAATGATTGTAGACCTAACAAATTGACCAAATATTTTTAAGTGAGAACCAGATGAATGGGATCCACCATCTCTATTCTAACCGTCAATAAAATCATATGATGCGGGCCGGGATTTATGAATTGATTGATAAAGATCAAATGATCATAGACCTCATAAATTGACCAAACCTAATTTATTTAAGTGGGACCCAAAAGATGAATGGAGTCCACCATCTATATTCTAACCGTTCATAAAATCATATTATGCGGGCTAGGATCCATGATTTGCTTGATAAAGGTCAAAGGATCAAATGATCATAGACCTCATAAATTGACCAAACCTAACCTATTTAAGTGGAACCCCCTCAGATGAATGGGGTCCACCATCTCTATTCTAACCATCCATAAAATCATATTATTCGAGATGGGACCCATGAATTGATTAAGAAAGATCAAAGGATCAAATGATTATAGACCTAACAAATTGACCAAATATTTTTAAGTGGGACCCAGATGAATGGGGTCCACCATCTTATTCTAACCGTCCATAAAATCAAATGATGCGGGCTGGGACCCATGAATTGATTAATATAAATGTAGCACATCTGGTGTGTTGGCTTATTTAGAGATCTCATGGAGAGATTTTAGGCTTTTGAGTGGAAGATGATTCTTCATGGAGAGATTTTAGGTCTTTTGAGTGCGTAATAGATATAGAGATTTTAGGGATAAGAGCAGCTCCGGAAATGGCAATGGCATTGCAAAAAGTTTGAGGTTACGCCAGGTTTCTTCATGTGAGGAAGAGTACATCCCTTTAGTAATATAGATAGATTGTCGAGTTTGATCGGATGGAGTAATATTTGGTTTCTAGCATAAATTAGTTGTGAGTTTAATGCCTTTTTTTATTCCTACAAGTGCCGATCATCTATTATTTTTATCTGTTTTTCATTTGGTTATATTTGGAGGTATGGAAAGGAAGTTACGTGTTTGAAAAACGTAAAATTCCAAATTCATACATGATTTTGATGATTTATGGAGTTTGGAGTATTCTCATAGTTAAATAATTAACAATGGTGCTCCTGATATTTTTTACTAATGCTTCAAATATTATTCCAAATGAAAATATCCATTATTTTAAAGAAAATTTCACTCCTTTGTAAGGCCTAGTAAAAAATGCTTTCATCTTCAAATTGAGTTTTGGATATTTTTGGTTTCCATTAGAAAATATAGATGAAACATGATAGACACAACTAGATTAAAAAGATAGAAAATAGATGAAAATGTAATAGGCCTACTCATTAAATTTTTGATGTTCTTTTCATATGATAGAACGAGACATTTTGCTACTTATTATATATTAAAGGGCCGGGATAGGTTTTCATTTTGAAATTGGAGTCCAATTTCAAAATTGACTGAGAAATTGGAGCGCGATTTCAATTTCAATTTTGATAATTGAAGAGAAGTTTTATAGATGTTTCTATAAACTTTTATGCCAATGATCATTATCCTACTCCTTGATGGAATGTTTCTTTAGGTCAAGTTTCCAAGAATGCTTAAACACTTACAAACAATGAAAGGTAGGTATTTGTCAAAAGACTCTTAATTATTAATCTCCCCCTAAAATCTCTTGGGCGTTTGGCCCGAATTAATTTCGTAGAGGCAGAGGTCCCTTCCACCTTTTCATATACTTGAAAGGACAATAATGCCCTCATAATATCTTACTTTTTATTAAAAAAAAACACTGAGCTTAAAATCGTGATAACTTGACAAAGAAGGAACGAAAGCGAGAAATTAGGGATTTTGAATATCGGACGCAAGGAGAAGGAGGGAAAGTGAATCATGGAAGGAGATTACCTTACATAGCAGCAACCATTTTGTAACATCTTCAAAGAAACGGTTTCATTGTCCTTTTTTTTTTTGTGCTAAAAGGTAAGATTGTATTAAAGAGAGAAGACAAAAGGGGCAATTTACCCCCCAAAAAATTAGAAAAGGAGGCTTACAAAAATGCCAACCCAGACTATTGCATCCCAAAGGAAGACAAACAAAAAGGAAAGAATAACCACTATACAGCCTGCACCCACAGAAAAAAGGAACAGCGGCTTAAGCAAGACACAACAGAAGAAGCCCAGGGCCGGCTCGAGATAATTCGAGGCCTAAAGCGACGATCATAAATTAGGACTTTTCTATGTTTTAATATTATTATAAAAATTTTATTTTCTTACTTTTTTATGATGCGAAATTACTAATTAAGTTTTTATATTCAAGTTTTGCTAACCTATTTTAAGCCACTTCCAAAACCCACATGAGAATTTTGGGCACATCCCAAAACTCACATGGAAAATTTGGGTCATAAAATCCAACTACCTATTTGGCTCCAACCCCCCCTCCCCCCGCAGCATGAGTCAGGACCATCCAAGACGGACTTCAGAGGTATGCCCCACATATTGGATGTTCCAGATACACAGTACTCATTTGCACTGTGGGCAAGTGAATAAATTCCGGCGGGGGCCCATTGTTTAATTTTAAGATCTATTATTAGGGTTGAAACCCCAAGCTATAGATTTATTACAACCACATCATGAATCAAATTTTAATGGGCCCCTATTAAAATAGGATGCACAAAAATAATGAGAAACGCTTGTGAAATAAGTTCATTACTAAATGTATGGCTGAGATTTGATACACATGGACTACTAAAAATATAATGGTGTGCTAAAATCAATTGGACTCCTAGCCATAGAAATATAAAGGTGCAGATTTGGAAATATAATGGGCATAAATGACACTTTAAAGGCCCCATGAAAATCTTGGTCGTACATTTTCAAATTATTATGGGGCCTTATATTTTGGGGAGAAAAAAAAAGCGATGATAGTATGCAGAAAGGGAAGGAAGCTTGCTACAATGCTTTGAATCATTTCTGAGTTGCCAGACGACAAAAAATAGCATGGAAAAAAATGGCAGTAGCACAATTCATTCCTGAGACAACTCCCGTCTTGGCAATACTTCCCCAGATGAAGGCTGCAGAAAGGGAAGGAGGCAGACTGACTCTAAAAGAAACTTAGTAGCCAGCTCCACAACTATTTAGCTAGAGAACAGGTGAATAAAAGATGCAGATCAGATTCTTCTTCTGAGAAACAATTATGGCATCTTGAAGGCATTGACCAACCTTTCCTTTTAGCCCATTCTTCAGTGGGAGTACTCCTATGCATCAGACGCCAGCTGAGACAAGCCAAGTTTGGGTTAACCATTTTGTTCCAAATGAGACTAGACCAGCTGTTTGTAGAGCCTGGAGTTCTGAGGAGGTTCCAAAAGCCTTGAAGAGAGGGCTTCCCTGAATCTTTTTTCCAAGATAGAGAGTCTAGGATAGAAAAGGAACCAAGAGGAATGAGATTAGTAGCTTAAGAGAGGAACTCTTGCAGGAATGGAGGCAGCTGATTGGGATGACCCACTCTGACTCAGCGATTAAGTCTGAAACTTTATCCTTCTCAGAGAATTGAACGTGGGGGAACCTGGAGGAGACAGATACATTATCAAGCCAATTGTCATGCCAAAGAGTGATTGACTCACCATCACCCACAGACCATCTGCTATTTCTTTGGAGGATTGGCGAAATAATTTTGATCTTTTTCCAAATGATGGAGCCATATTGGTATTATCAGGATGCCAGATCGGACGACCTTTACTATATCTGGAGGAGAACCAGTGTTGACACCAAAAAAAATGTCACTTTGCCTCTTCAAGATCCAAAGAGCTACATGAAGTCGCAACCTGCCATAAATAGGCAATGCTACTTCCAAAAATCAAATCTTGTCAGAAGCAAACAAAAACTGCAAGATCCTTCAAGACAGCCAAAAGAGGAGTACACAAGAAGTTTTCGGGCGATTTCAAAATCATTTGGCCTAACTTCGCTTCTCCGACAGCCAAAAAGGAGCTCTCGGCGGAGAAAGCATTGGAGACACCAAATCTTCGATCAGAGCCGATGGATGGTCTCAAAATACTTCCAAAAGGCTCCACGTCAAGTTCCGAGGTCAAACCGACAACGTTTGACCCTACATCAACCCTCGAACAGCTAAATCAAGCATCTCGGCGGCGAGAACCACCGAGGCCATTACTCATCAGATAGAGCACATGGATGGCTTCAAAATGCTTATAAAGGGCTACACGTCAAATTTCAGGTCATTTCAACAACATTTGACCATAGTTTGACGCTCGGAAGTCAAATCAGGCCTCTCGGCGGCAAAGCTCTCCGGGGATCATGATTTCCAAGACAGAGCCTATGGATCATCTTAAAATGACTCCAATAGGTTCCCTGTCAAATTTCAAGTCAATCGGACATCGGTTGACCGCACATCAAACCGCGACATCTTCATCGCGACAAAAGCAAGTCTACTGGTGATAGGACCCCAAACGGCTTCAAAACTCAAACAAAAGCCTATGGTTGGTCTTATTTATTGCTCAGGAGGCTTCACAACCAAATTTCAGGTCATTCCGACATCGTTTGACCCAGTTTCAGCTTCTGACGGAAAATCGGCAGCTCTGCGCTACAAAGTCTTCGGCTTTCTCAGGAAATTGGAAACTTTACAAAAATAAAATACAAGGATTCTAATCAGGGTTCCTACAAAGAAATCAGGCCAATAAATGGTCAAAATGTCAAGGAAAAATACAGAAGAAAAAAGAATCGAAAAACAGCAAAACGGACACAAAAACGGGACAAAAAAGGGGGAAAACCCCCCAGGGGTCGCCGGCGACCTTGGAGCCCGGGGTCGCCGGGAAGGCCCCGAAAACCCCGGTTTTCGCCGTTTTTTTCGCGATTCGAAGCGCCCAGCCTCTAGGACTTTCCAAAATTTATGCTTTTGAGACAACCAAATCCTCTGACATCCGTCCGAAACACGGGTCAATCATCAAGAGTATCGAAAACAATATTGATCGCCACCACCGGTCAACCAAAAAAAGTGTGCTTTCTACCCGACCGATCGAGAAATCGACAGGACAGATGGCACCGACCCGCTGTTGGCAACAAACACCTGAAATTACATGGGTCATCTGATGTCGATCTACATGAAGATCCATCGATGATCATCGCCAGAAGAATCCCAAAAGACACGGCACGGCCCGCGACTCTTCAACTGCTCGGCGACCACTTAATGCGATTAATTGACTAGCTTTATTACAGTCATTAATCCATTTCTTTGGACGGACCAATCAGAAGCAAGCATCCGGGAGTTACAAGTCAAGAGATTCATGGCATTTAACCCATGAAACTCCTCCCATCATGGCGATTAAAGGCGATTAAATGCCCTCAATCTCCTCCGGCCAATCAGAAGCCAAGAAAAAGGAGTTACAAAATAAAGAATTCAATTCTGTAACTCCTCCCTTTATGTAGCTTTATGACAATCAAAGCTCATAAACCCTCCTAAATGGCTACCTAAAAGCCTATAAATAGGAGAGCTCTCCAAGAAGAAAGGATCATCAGAAAAAAGCACAAACACACAGACAGACAAAGCACAGAAATCCAGAGAAAGAAAAAAGAGAGAAAACTCTGCGGAAGTTCTACACCGACCACCGTAACAAGGTGACAAAAGTCCCTTGGGGGGTACTTCCCCCCAAGGTCCTTGCCTTCTCCTTCTGCCGCCATTGGCTTAGACATGGCTTTTCAAGCCCGTCTACTCGGCTTTTCATTGGACATAGGACCTTCTTTTGGTCTTTGTTCTCTAAAAACCTGAGGTTATAGCCAAGCCAAGCAAATCAATAGCATCCTCTGTCCTCATTTGCATGGATGATGGCGAAGCCCACATATGGCTTGCGACCGTCAATCTAAACGGGTCCCCCACAATCTCCTGAGAAGTTAGATCCTCCTTTTCTTGCTTTTCATTGTAGTTTGTATTTTTTTCAAAAGAGACAAAAATCATAACTCTTGTCTTTCATTATTGATAAGGATTGTAAATCGGCTATAAACGCCAAAATCGGCTATAAACGCCAAAAATCGGCTATAAACGCCAAAATCGGCTATAAATGCCAAAAAAAAAAAATCGCCTTTCACGGCAAACCAAGAAAAATGTCTCTTTTCTTAAATATATGTGCAATGGAAAACTTGAAAGAAATTGATTTCCTTTTTACTTGCGAAGGTTGATCTCCAGATCACCACTTGCAATTCCAAGTAAAAATAGAAAATCTGGCACACCCTCACAAAAAAAAAGAAATGTTGATGCACGCCCCTGCCCCCCGGTTACGAAAGGGTCGGAACCAAACGGATCCCACGTCCGCCGACCTCGGTAGGAACCGAGCAGGAGCGCGGTCTATCAAGCTGGCACATCCGGTGGGACTCGTTTATTTGAGAACACGATGCTAGAAATGAAATATTTGCATATCATATATTTTGCTCTATGCTTATATTTCTTTCCTCGATTCCTTGGCTACTTTATAATTGGTGGCCTATGTTGGATTCCGCATCTAAAAAAAAATGAGATGAGATTTTTGTTTGGAAATTTCTAATTCTTTGAATTTATTTCCACTCTCTCTTTTAAAAAAAAAAAAAAACAAAAAAAAATCAGATTTTTCAGTTTGGATTCAAAATTGAGAAACTTTGATCCTCTCCATTCTGGGCACTGGCGCTCACGGAAATCGCTGAGACCGTGTTCGGATTGGGGATTGGGCCATTGTTTCTCTTCGATGAGTTCATTAAAGATCTAAAAAAAAAAATTTAAATAAAAAAAATAAAAAAATTTAGATTTCCCATTTGGATTCAAAATTGAGAAACCTTGATCCGTTCCTATCGTTCATCGCGCTTGCAGAAATGTTGAGCCTGTTCGACTAAGGTTTTGGGCCATCGTTTCTCTTCGATGAGTTCATTAAAAAAAATATAATAAAATAAAAATAATTAAAAAAAAGACATAGACCACTAAGGTTAAACCAACTGTGTTCTTTGATCATGGTTGATTCAAAGAAAAGCCTTGTCCAGAGTGTGGAGACAGCTTGACTGTTCTAGGCAAGGGTCCTCCAAACGGGTTCATTAAGTAATCCTACCCTTACCTGGGGGCAATTCTATCAATCAAGATTTCATAAGACCGGGTTAAGAGGCTTATGTGTACTCTCTCGTCTTTTAAACAAATTTTTTTTAAAAAAATAAAATTTTTAAAAAATTAAAATTTTAAAATAAAAAATAAAAAATAAAAAATTTTTCAAAAAAAAATCTTAAAAATAAAAAATATAAAAATAAATAAAAAGTAAAAAAAAAAGATTAAAAAAAAAATCTTCAAAATCTTCAAAAAAAAAAAACTTCCGTCATTTTGGGTTAAGATTGGAGAAATCTTGGTCTTCTCCTTTCTGAGCACTGGCGCTCGCGGAAATCGCTGAGCCCGTGTTCAGATTGGAGTGCCTTTTGCTCTCTTTGATGAACCCGATATTGGCCTTTCAAAAAAAAAAAAAACTCGTCATTTTTAGATTCAGATCCGAGAAATTATGGTTCATTTCTTTCTGAGCACTGGCGCTCGCGGAAATCGCTGAGCCCGTGTTTAGATCGGAATACCATCTGCTCTCTTTGATGAATCCAATCTTGACCTTTCAAAACAGAGAATCTCATCTCATGGATGCGGTCTCAAAACATTTGTGTCTAGCGGTATTAGTACGCCCTTTCAGGGTCTACTGTATTGCGACCGGCACATCTGTAACTCCAACTTTATATTCTTCTTACCTCGAGCAAGCTCTGCTTCTCGATAAGTCGAATTTAAGTTCACAATTGCTTCTAGCAGTCACTGGGATGCCCATTCTGGGCTTACCATACCTGCGATCAGAACAATTGTACCCTCTATGGCGTTTTGCCTTCTTCATGTTGCTTGGGTCATCTTCCTCTAGCAATTTGAAAAGGCGAAACCATAGAACTTCCCATTTATGATCATTATATTCTTGTGATTACTAATGGATGTGGTCTTGTTTCAGAAATTTTTGAAAAAACTAACAATGGCAGCTTCACTAACCATTACTTTCGATGAAAGCAAGCACCAACTCATGCTTCAACAGAAGCAAACCACGCGCACTTACAAGCGCCCCATCAGCTGCCGAAGCGTCAACTCCCTCGGCAACTCTCTGAACTCCGGGTCGACCTCGACTCCCCGGACTATCGTCTTTGGGACGCTGGGACCATTCCCACTTCCTGAGGAACAAACTGCTCCCTCCAAGAAGCAGAAACTCGCCTCTCAACGTGTCACTACCGTGACACCAAAGGCGAGCACCAGAAGGCCTGAAGCCCGTGGCAGCCCCACGAAGCCTCGACCTGCAAGCAACCAGGTCTATCCCAAGACTTGGTCCCCAAGACCTTCACCAAAACAGAGAAGGTCCCAAACATCCACTAAGCCAGCATTCCTGGCCCCACTCAAGGAGAACCAGTTCTACCCTCTTGCTTACATGAAAGAGGAGAGACCCTTCTCCAACCTGACTCCCAAGTCAAACCAGCATGAGCCGGCTTGTTCCTACAAGCCCAAAATCAGATCATGCATCACAAGGCCTCTACAAGCACCTGCTAAGGCCTACAAACCTGCAGTTCGACCATTCATCTCTACAGGGGCTGAACTCCAAAAATTCAAAGCTTCGCTGCAACAGGCGAAGGACAGGGTTCGCATCTTGTCCTTGCCCAGCTGCAAAGAAGACAGGCTCGGCTGCTGCGCCCGAGGGAGCACATCCTTCATCGTCAAAGCCCAGCCAGAGCTCACCGAAGCTCAAATGGCTCGTCGTATACGCCGCCGCGCGTCGTATAGACAAAAGAGACTAGAGAAGCAAAGGACCCAGCCTCCTACACTTCAAGTCTCTCCCAAATGGGTTGAAAAGAAAGACCCAACCAAGTTGCTGCCGTCCATATGGTTGGAAAAAACCAGAAGGCGCCAAAAATCAGCAACAAAAATCCATGTCCGACGTCCGATGACCCGCAGCGTCTCAAGGACAAGAAGACATTCAGAAGTATCCCCTGCTCCTTCAAGCAAAGGACAGCAGAGTGATCCTTCCTCAAGCTCTTCTGCAAAAAGAATGAGCCCCAGCTCAGTCACCAGGACAGTTTCTTCGTTCGAATCACGAAGGATGAATGTCTTGGCTACAAATTCTGAGCCACCACCCCGCAATCCACCTCCAGAAGATGCGATCACCCGCATCCAGCAGTTGGAACAAGGCCAACAGAGGATTGAAACTCTGATGGAAAACCTTCTCCTCGCCTTCCAAAATCAGGCGAACAATGAACCTCCTCCGAATCATCAAGACGACGAGGTAAATAGAGAAGAAAATGAGTCACGCGCCCTTACCAAAAAGGACGTAAACAGTATCCTCGCCAAAGCAAAAGAAGAGGATATACTCAAGGAGCATGGGATCAGGCCACCATATCCCTTATGGATGGACTCGGTCCCGTTCCCCACCAAATTCAAGCATCCTACTCTCCAAACATAAACGGGGAAAGGATCAGCCAGACAGCACGTCATCCACTTCAAGATCCTGACGGGAGCTATCGCGGATCAAGATGCACTCAAGATCCGCCTCTTTGCAAGTACCCTAAAAGGTACGGCCTTCGATTGTCACTCCACTCTACCGGAGGACTCAATCCAAAACTGGGCCATGCTAGAGACATGCTTCCTGACTCACTTCAAAGGTGAAGATCATCCCGCTACTATGGCTCAGCTGTGCAGCCTAAAACAGGGGGAGAATGAATCAACATATGACTTCATTCACAAGTGGAAAACAATGGCATACAAATGCTCTGATGTATTGCCACAAGCGTCGCTAGTCGACATTTGCCGAAACAACATGAGAGCCAGAATCCGCTCCATGATCATCGGCAACAAATAAAAAAACCTGGGAGAACTCCTAGAAGCTTCCATGGAAGCTGAAACGTGATTAAAGACCTCAACAGTCAGAAATCATCAAGAAAAGAGCCAACCGCCATTGCAACCTCTAAACCAAAGAAAAAAGAGGTCCTCAATGTGCAGACCAAGTCTTCCTCCGGCTTCGCAAACACAAACTGTGAATGAATCCTTTGAAATGCTTCTTCGGCGTCTCGTCGGGTAAGTTCCTCGGATTCTTAGTTCGGAAAGCTGGAATAGAGCTTGACCCCATAAAAGTCAAAGCCATTCTAGAAATGCCCTCTCCAAGAACCTTGAGAGAACTCAAAGGGCTTCAAGGGAGATTAGCCTACATCAGACGGTTCATCTCCAATCTTTCGGGGAAATGCCGTCCATTCTCCCGATTGATGAAAAAGGGTGTAAACTTTGTCTGGGATGCTGACTGTGAAGCTGCTTTCCAAGACATCAAGTCATACCTGACAAAACCTCCAGTGTTAGCTGCTCCTACCACTGGAAAAACCATTCATCTTGTACACAAGAGCCCTTGATCACTCTTTGGGAGCTCTGCTTGCGCAAGAAAATGATCAAAGAAAAGAAGCTGCTTTATATTACCTCAGCCGCATGCTTGTAGGTGCAGAGCATCGCTACTCTCCAGTCGAAAAAGAATGTCTTGCAGTGATGTTCGCCGTACAAAAGCTGCGTCACTACTTGTTTTCCAACACAGTATACCTGGTCTCGAGGGTCAACCTCTTGAAGGTCCTTGTCACAAAGGCAGGTTCTCTCAATGCTCGACTGGCAAAATGGTCCATCTTTCTGTCACAATTTGATATTAGGTATGTACCACAAAAAGCAATCAAAGGGCAAGCTCTAGCGGACTTCCTCGCAGAGCATCCATTGCCTAAAGATTCTCCGCTCAGAGATGATCTCCCAGACGAACCAGTCTACAATGTGGAGACTTTCTCACAAAGTGCCTCCTGGGACATGTACTTTGATGGTGCAACCAGGACGAATGAAAAAAGACAGCTGATCTCGGGAGTTGGCATCCTCTTTGTTAGCCCCGACAAATACATGATTCCACACGCTTTCTCGCTACTGGAACCATGCACAAACAATGCAGCTGAATATCAAGCTCTAATCTTAGGATTGGAACTCGCCATCGAATCCGGTATCACCATGCTGGAAGTCTTTGGAGACTCTCAACTGATCGTCAACCAGATGAATCCGAAATTTGAAGTCAGGAAGCCAGATTTGCTGCCTTACTACAACAAGGCATAATCACTTCTGCAAAAGTTTGACATCTGTCACATCACCCACATTCGTAGAGGTGAAAACATACGTGCAGATGCCCTAGCCGGACTTGCCGCATCCATGGCAATCCAGGAAGGGGAAAACATGCAAATCACAGTGTGCGAAAGAAGAATCCTTCCTCCTCTTAACACACACCAAGCAGTTGCTGAATGCCACCAAGTGGTCGGAAGTCGGATTTCAATCCTTCAAACTTCAATCGGCGACTGGAGGGATCCGTTCATTGATTACATTATGTTCGGAATCCTACCTGAAGATCCAAAAGAACGGAAAATCCTTCAACGGAGTACTTCTACGCTGCTTGTCACAACAAGAGGCTGAAGAAAACACTCAAAGAAGTTCATGCTGGTCTTTGCGGAGCTCATTAGGCTGGACCTAAGCTCTATGATCAGATAAAAAGGTTAGGATATTACTGGCCTACCATGGTGTCTGACGCAATGCAAATTTGCTAAGCACTGCCAACAATGCCAAATTCATGGAGATTACATTCACATGCCTCCAGAATGGCTGCATCCTACAGCGATCTCATGGCCTTTCGAAGCCTGGGGGTATGGACATCATAGGTCCTATTTCTCCCCCTTCAAGCAAAGGTCATCGCTTCATCTTCGCAGCTACAGATTATTTCTCCAAGTGGTCAGAAGCATTGCGTTTAACGAAATGAAGACCTATTCAGTCCTTCAGTTCCTGCGCACCAACATCATTTGTCGTTTCGGCATTACCCAAAGATTCGTCCATGATAACGGACCACAGTTCCAGGATCATCGATTCTACAGGTTCTGCGACAAATACAAAATCCAAAGCTGTCCGTCGACTCCATACAATCCGGCAGCAAACGGGGTTAGCAGAAGCTTTCAACAAGACACTCTGCAAATCCTCAAAAAAAATGGTCTCTAGTCACAAAAGAGACTGGAGCGACAAAATGTCTGAAGCTTTGTGGGCCTATCGAAACACCGTTCGAGGACCAAACCCATAGCACACCATCTCCTTGGTCTATGGATGCGAAGCTGTCGTACCCTGGAAGTACAAATTCCTTCCTTGAGGGTATCCTTGCAAAATGACATGACTCAAGAAAGCAATGTCAAATTGCGACTCCATGAGCTGGACAATCTCGATGAGAGACGGCTCGAAGCTCAACAAAGCATTGAACTTTACCAAGCAAGCATGGCAGGATCTTTCGATAAAAAGGTCAGGCAACGCGCCTACAAAAAGAGTGACTTGGTTCTTGCGGTAAAAAGACCAATGGTCTTCGCTCACAAGTCCAAAGGCAATTTGAGCCAAAATGGGAGGGACCCTACGTCATCGACAAGGTTTTCTCCAATGGTGCATACGCACTCCTAAACATGGAAGGTGACAGATGTATGCTGCCCATCAACGGCAAGTTCTTAAAGCGGTACTACCCTTGAAGACTTACCCAACTGGGTAAGAGCAATGCCTGTACGGCCAAAACCGGTTTCCAGGTACACGCTCACTAAACCCACCCTTTTTTTTTAGAATTTTCATATCAAATGTTGAAATTTCTAGAAATTTAAAATAATGCTTACTTTCATCGTTTCATTGTTCAAAAAAAAATATATCAAGTTTAGGAACCTTTCCCTAACTTAACCAAAAATTTTCAAACCCTTGAACCCAAATTCATGGTTTGAAACAAAATCTGGATTCAGGGATTTTCACCCTAGTCCACCCTGCCTTTTACCGCCAAAATGGTTTTAGGTCAAAACTTATGACCCTCGTGTCTTTAAACAAAAAAAAAATGGTTTTTCAAAAACCGCGAGGAAGCGACGCTTAGTCGATACTCGCACAAATCGGAAGAATACGAACCACGTTCAACACTTCCAAAATCGCAGGGAAGCGACATTTCGTCGGTACTTGCAAAATCCAAAACTGTGGAGATGCAACATTTCAGTTGATATCCACAACCCAAATTTCAAAGGTTCGAAAAAACCTAAAAAAACTGTGGAGACGCAACATTTCAGTTGATATCCACAACCCAAATTTCAAAGGTTCGAAAAACCTAAAAAACCATGGAGACGGAACCTTTCAGTTGATATCCATAACCCAAAGGTTCGAGAAAACCACAAATTTCAAAAATCGTGGGGAAACGACATCAAGTCAGTACCCGCAAAACCAAAATTTTTGAAAAGCAAGGATGCAACATTCCATCGATACTTGCACCCAAATCCGTGAGGATGCGACATTCCATCGATACTCGCAACCGAATGAGCAAGGATGAGACATTCCATCGATACTTGCAAGAACATTCAGCAGGAAGGCGACTTTTAGTCGATACTTGCATTTTTTGAAAACCAAACCGGCTATAAATGCCATCAAAACAGGCTATAAATGCCACAAACCGGCTATCAATGCCACCAAAACAAACCGGTTATCAATGCCACCAGAACAAAACCGGCTATCAATGCCACAAACAAAAACTTGGATTTCAAAAAAAAAAAAAAAAACCGGCTATCAATGCCACCAAAACAAAACAGGCTATCAATGCCACAAACCGGCTATCAATGCCACCAAAACAAATCGGCTATCAATGCCACCAAAACTGGCTATAGATGCCACACAAAAAAAAAAAAACTCGGCTATCAATGCCACAAAAAAAGAAGCTGGCTCTCATGCCAAAATTGGCTTCCATGCCACAAACAAAAACCTGGCTTCCATGCCAAAACAATCATTTGACAAAAGATTTTCACAAAATGACAACCTTTTGATCAAATCCCATTTAGCAATTACTTTTATCACAAAAAGATTCAAGTGAGCGTAGGGATAACAAAAAAAAAAAAAGAGAGCATCCCATTTAGCAATTACTTTTATCACAAAAAGATTCAAGTGAGCGTAGGGATAACAAAAAAAAAAAAAAAGAGAAAGTGTTCACAAGCACTACAAAAAAAGAGTACCAAAAAAATACATGTGGTACCAAAAAAAAGAAAGTGTTCACAAGCACTACAAAAAATAAGTACAAAAAAAAAATAATACAAGTGGTACCAAAAAAAGAGAAAAGGGGATAGTTTCTGTTATATATATAAAAAAAAAACAGAAGCTCAATCAAAAAATGGTCTCCAGCCAAGAGTTCAGCTCCTTAAGCAAGGTTTTGGCCTCATCCGTCAAGGATTCCAAGGCACGCTTCTTCAGGAACCTGCCATGAGATGCTGGGGTGGGCTGTAACCCTTCTTTCACACCAGGAAGCTTCCCCCGAGCGGTTTTTCCATTGTTTGTTCTCATCAGACTTCCTTTTGAGAACTCGATTGGCATCCGCAACCCGGTGAATCAGAGCAGTCTCCCTTTCACGAGCCTCTGTTATTTCAGTCCACTTGGCAGCGACTTGTGCTTGCAATTGCTCAAGACGTTTCCTGGCCTCATCGACCTCCCTATCAAGGATGTTAAGGTCATGTGTCAGCCCAATGATGGTTAGCTCTTCTAAGTTCTTCTCTCGGACTGCCTGCTTCCTGCTTTCTGTAGCCTCATCCAGGTTAGATTGAGCCTTATCCACAGGGTCCAAGAACATCTCCTTGAAGAACTGATCGTCAGGAAAACCCATGGTCTCAAACCACTTGTCACCCAACTCAATGATCCTATCAACGATCGCCCTGGCACTTGTGACATCCAGACCAGCTTCTTCGGCATCACCGAGAATCTCACGCACATGCTGGATCATCCCAAATCCGGCATCTAAGTGCCCAGAAAGCAGAGTCTCAATCCAAGAGCTCAGAACTCGCACCACCACCTTCTTCGCAAAAAGAAGAGATGGCCCAGCTGAAGATTCGCCCAACTCCGTTGGTCGGCCGCTCATATCATCATCTGTTGGAAGAGTAACAAAAGAACTCTTTCCAGTTGAAGCTGCTCCTGCTCGGGAAGGAATCTCAGCACGAGGTATCTCCTCAACATTGTCAGAACTGGTCCCAGGAGTCTCTACCTCTGGATCAACCTCTGGCATCCCTTGCTCTGGTTCTGAAGGAAGCGACGGACCCTCCTCTGTCACTTCAAAACCTGCCAAAGAAACACAAAAAGGTATGAATATAATCCTGTTTGAAAATCATTATCAGGGTTATAACTACAAAATACCTTCTTCGACGACTGGCGGAACACTTTCTTCCTCCATGAACTCATCGGAAGCATCATCAACATTTGCGTCCATCGATGGTTCAAAGTCATCGGAATCCTGTGGCAAGTCAGCTGGCAAGAAATGTGTTAACAAACCAAGTCACAGACAAAAAAAAAAAAGTCGTACCAATTGGAGATTCTGGATTCACTCCAGAGTCCCTTGATTCTTCTTCAGGTGCCCCGACAGGATCCATCACCACCTCATCGACTGGAACCTCAGGCATCACCAAGTCTTCCTCTGCTAAAAAAAAAAAAAGAAGAGAAAAGCAGAAACAAGAAGCAAATCAGAACATGGAAAAATCCCATGAAAACAAATGGAAAGAGAAAAAGGAAGAATCATACCTTCACCGACGGTCTCTTCTTCTCGGCTTCTCTTCTCTGGAGGCTCGTCAGCATCCACTGGCACATCCTCATTAATAGTAAGAGGAACTTCTAAGTAAGGAGAGTCCTCATGCTGCCCCTTGCTGCGATGATGACTCCTCCCCCTCTTACCCCGGCGGGGTCGCTTCTTCGAGGAGCCTGCCCCGCTGTCAGAGTCAGGTTTCCCACTTGACTCCTCACTGGATGGTCTACTCTTGCCAGTAGACTCCACGGAAGCTTGCCTCTGTGCCGCTTGCATCCAAGCGCCAAGTTCGGCTTCCTCCTGTTCTAGCTGCTCTAAAGCCTCATCAGGTATTTCTCGAACAGCTTCAGAACCAATGACGCCCTGGTCACCAAAGAAAGCCTATCTTGTGCTTCTCTCCAGAAAGGAAGGCCCAAACTTCCTCTCGCCGGACGCCATCCGACTTTCCAAGGCCCTTTCCAGATGCCAGCTTCACATCAAGCTCCTTCTTGGAAAGCCCCCGATATGCCGAAAAGCTCTCCGCGAACCACTTCGCAAAGCCGGCAGTCCGGGAAGTCAGCAACACAGGATAAGAAATCATAGCTGTAGTGTCTTCAGCACTATAGAAAGCCCATGCATTTCTACCGTCCTGTAAGCCTCCAAAGCGCTTCACCATGCTTGAAGGCGCCCTGCTCAACAACGGCCTGAGAAAAGCCCAGCTGCAAAGCAAAGGACAGGGAGGGTACATACGGCTGGATGTCAACGAACAGGATTGTCCTACGGTACACCATCGTGCCGACACGTATGCTGAAAAGCCAATCTCGTCTCTGCATTCGTCAAGGAATAATGCCTTCCGACCCCCCGCCCCTGGTAGAGGTCTCGGGAGGCACAAAAATCAAAAAGCCTTCATCCCAACTCCGGAGAAAGCTTCACTGAAGGACTGCCCCAATCTCGACGTCCCTGAACCGTCCGGATCCTCATAGCGGGCAAACAAAAGTGATTCTGACATGGCTTGCCCTTTAGCCAGTCGAATCATCAGAGGATCCTCATCCTGTGCACGCACCCAGCCGGTGGAAGCCAGGACAGTGGTATACATACCACAAATAAAAGATATGGGCTGAAAATACTACTATTCATGGGAAGCCCAAGCCGAACAAAAAAAGCAGCAGCCTGCAGTTCGGTACACAGGTAGGAGTAAAGAGCTGGCACCAAAGCAAGCTGCTCTCCAAACGCCATCTGACAAGCCGAAAAAAATACAATGCGGCCTGATGTGCGTTTCCATCTCCTCCAGCAAAAATAGCCTCACCAAGCCAATAAGTGAGGTAAACAGCAAGATCTCTCCGCAGTGCAATGTCAGGACATATGGCGTTTGTACTGGCACAGAAATCTCTCAACTCTTCTTGCATGGCCAAGATCTTCTTTGAACTTGGATCCTGAGCTCC
The DNA here is from genome assembly GCA_012931725.1 of Litsea cubeba. Classification (NCBI taxonomy): domain Eukaryota; kingdom Viridiplantae; phylum Streptophyta; class Magnoliopsida; order Laurales; family Lauraceae; genus Litsea; species Litsea cubeba. The sequence goes on from CM022950.1 coordinate 31,585,232, forward strand.
GGCTTCCTAGGTCACGCTATCAGAAAGACTCCCTGCTATCAAAAAGGTTGGGGAATGAAGAACTAGAACTCTTCCAACTGCTGGATCTAACTTTCAAACCCTCCTTCTCCTTCAAAAAATCATAGAAGGCGACGAGTTGAAAGTACAGAAGCCTGAACGCATCAAAAATCCCGGCTTCCTTCAAAACGGCACTACCAATCAGCAGGACGCGATCAGTCCATGATTTCCAATCGGAGTCAGCATTGAAACGGCCACGAAGTCGAAAAGGCTTGATCCAATTGCTGCCGTCACCGCTGAAAATACCAAGGCCCACCGGTCTCAAATCGACCGACGGATAATCAGAGCCCTGGTAGCCGCTGGATGGCATCAACAGGTCCATGTCAACAGGCGACCTCTTCGTATATCCAGGAGAAACCGCCAACAAAGACCCTCTTAGAGCACGTGGGGGCAAGGCTCAGAATCGAGACGGTGCGATCAAACGTCGACTGGGTAGCAACAGTCTTCTTCTCACCATCTACTGTGAAAGAAAACTAAAAACATCTCCTCTGGTATATCATGTCATCAGGGACTGCATCACCAAAGAAGAAGGTAGGCTTGGGCAAAACGCTCTGATCTTCCATCACCCATGGACGACTGCTTACCATGATCTTATAGAATTCCTCTCCCTTAAGAGCGATCAGTCGCTGCCCTCATCTCATCTCTGTTGAGGGAGTCGCACTCTTCCAGATTTCTCTCAACATACTGGACCTTCTCAAAGGCCTGCTGACCGGCCGGATTAGAAGATCTAGAAGATCGACGAGGTACGCTTGTAGCAGGCTCTTTACCCTTGTTCGTTCCGGAGGAACCACCTGAAAAGGATGGAAAAGAAAAAGATCAAACATCAAGATGACAGAATCTCGCTAAAAAAAATCTGGCGAAATTTTGACATGATGACGGGGCAATTCCGAAGAAAAGGAACTATCCCGAAAGAAATAGAAAGCTTGAAGATGGGCTCAACATCGCTGCGAGCTCCGAACTCCAAACTTTCGAAACCTCAAAGTCTCCGCAAAATCAGGAAGGGCTCAACATCGCTGCGAGCTCCAAATTCCAAAAATTGCGAAAACTTTCAGGTATGCTATCACATCATGCTACAAATTTAATTTACAATTGAATGCATGCATGAACATCTAGGTTTGCCAAAAAAAAGGGGCATTATCGTGATGAGCAAAAGAAAAAAAAAAGAAGAAAAGAAACTTTCTCAAAAAAAAAAGAGGGGAAAGAAAAAAAAAAAAAAGAAAAGAAGAAAAAAAAAGGGGCTGGCCCACAGGCCGTGGCCCAGTGGCCACGTGGCCATACGGATCTGTCCGTACGGCCCACAAACAAAAAAAAAACATAAAAAAAAAGAAAGAAGAAAAGAAAAGAAAAAAACGTGTGAAAGAAAAAGGGAAAACACGTGAAAAAAAAAAGAAAAGAAAAAAAAGAAAGAAACAAAAAAAAAAAAGAAAGAAGAACTTTTTATTTTTCCTACAATGGAGTTTTCTTGAAAAAGGGAACTTACTTGAAGCCATTGATGGAGAAGAAGAAGAAAAGTCTTAAAGATCTTGAAGAAGAAGAACTCTTGGTCTTGAAGCCCTCTTGAGATTATTGCAAAAGAAAGTAATAAGAGCAAGAGATCCAACCTCCTCCTTGCTTTTATAGAAGAGAGCAAACCAAAGAAGGAAAGAAGAAAGAGGTAAGTGTTACTAATTAGTAACCTTACCAAAAGAAAGAGATTAGAAAGATTCTTTCCCAAAAGAAAGATATCTTGAGGGATTCTCTCCCAAAAAGAAATCAATGAGAGATTTTCTCCTAAAAGATAGGATCGATGAAGGATTCTTTCCCAAAAGAAAGATATCTTGAGATATCCTATCCCAAAATAAAGGGAATATGAGAGATTCTCTCCAAGTAAAGATATTCTCTATCCAAATGAGATATTTTTGGACATTCTTTACAAAAATGACACCATATGAGATCTAAGCCATTTCAAAAGCTTAAGGTCCCATGGGTTAGCCCATATGAGCCAGGTTTGACCACCTAGGCACTTAAAAAAAAAAAAGGGCTTTTAGTCAAAGAGAAATCCCTCTTACCAAGAGCATACAAAATGGTTCCATGCCTCTTTTGAGTTGATTGGACCATACAAAGAAAATTCCAAGCCCCATGAGCTTCCAAAAATCAAACCATCTAGCCTCATCTACCAAATTGAGCCAAAATCTTGAAATTGACATTCCACAAAAATCAAACCAAATCCTGGTCCCCTAACTTGCCACATACAGCTTGTTGGGTCACAAGACCAAAACCAAAAATCAAAATTGATCCCCCAACATTCCACATACAGCTTGTTGGGTCACACGATCAAAACCAAACCCGACCCCTTAACCTGCCACATATAGCCTGTCAGGTCACAAGGTCAAAACCCAAATCCACATCCCTGATGTCATCTTCAAAACTTTGCCTCGAGATGGTACGTGATCCCTTTCACTACCATAAAATTCCACTGGAAGCTCAAAAGGCTACAAATACCAAAAAGAAAGACTGCTCAAAGACTCTTGGTCAAGTCACAGGCTCTCCATTAAAAAGCTCTTCGAGGCACATCGACTACAAAAGTTAAGCAACTCGTTGCTGTACCTCGAGGGGGCATTTGTTGACACCAAAAAAATGTCACTTTGCCTCTTCAAGATCCAAAGAGCTACATGAAGTCGCAACCTGCCATAAATAGGCAATGCTACTTCCAAAAATCAAATCTTGTCAGAATCAAACAAAAACTGCAAGATCCTTCAAGACAGCCAAAAGAGGAGTACACAAGAAGTTTCGGGCCATTTCAAAATCATTTGGCCTAATTTCGCTTCTCCGACAGCTGAAAAGGAGCTATCGGCGGCAAAAGCATCGGAGACACCAAATCTTCGATCAGAGCCGATGGATGGTCTCAAAATACTTCCAAAAGGCTCCACGTCAAGTTCCGAGTCAAACCGACAACGTTTGACCCTACATCAACCCTCGAACAGCTAAATCAAGCCTCTCGGCGGCGAGAACCACCGAGGCCATTACTCATCAGATAGAGCACATGGACGGCTTCAAAATGCTTATAAAGGGCTACACGTCAAATTTCAGGTCATTTCAACAACATTTGACCACAGTTTGACGCTCGGAAGTCAAATCAGGCCTCTCGGCGGTAAAGCTCTCCGGGACCATGATTTCCAAGACAGAGCCTATGGATCATCTTAAAATGACACCAATAGGTTCCCTGTCAAATTTCAAGTCAATCGGACATCGGTTGACCGCACATCAAACCGCGACATCTTCATCGCGACAAAAGCGAGTCTACTGGTAATAGGACCCCAAACGGCTTCAAAACTTAAACAAAAGCCTATGGTTGGTCTTATTATTGCTCAGGAGGCTTCACACCAAATTTCAGGTCATTCCGACATCGTTTGACCCAGTTTCAGCTTCTGACGGAAAATCGGCAGCTCTGCGCTACAAAGTCTTCGGCTTTCTCAGGAAATTGGAAACTTTGCAAAATAAAATGCAAGGATTCTCATCAGGTTTCCTACAAAGAAATCAGGCCAATAAATGGTCAAAATGTCAAGGAAAAATACAGAAGAAAAAAGAATCGAAAAACAGCAAAAACGGACACAAAACGGGACAAAAAGGGGGAAAACCCCCCCAGGGTCGTAGACCCCTGCGACCCTGGCCCAGGGTCGCCGGGAAGGCCCCGGAAACCCCGGTTTTCGCCGTTTTTTCGCGATTCGAAGCGCCCAGCCTCTGGTACTTTCCAAAATTCATGCTTTGAGACACCAAATCCTCTGACATCCGTCCAAAACACGGGTCGATCATCAAGAGTATCGAAAACAATATTGATCGCCACCCGGTCAACCAAAAAAAGTGTGCTTTCTACCCGACCGATCGAGAAATCGACAGGACAGATGGCACCGACCCGCTGTTGGCAACAAACACCTGAAATTACATGGTCATCTGATGTCGATCTACATGAAGATCCATCGATGATCATCGCCAGAAGAATCCCAAAAGACACGGCACGGCCCGCGACTCTTCAACTGCTCGGCGACCACTTAATGCGATTAATTGACTAGCTTTATTACAGTCATTAATCCATTTCTTTGGACGGACCAATCAGAAGCAAGCATCCGGGAGTTACAAGTCAAGAGATTCATGGCATTTAACCCATGAAACTCCTCCCATCATGGCGATTAAAGGCGATTAAATGCCCTCAATCTCCTCCGGCCAATCAGAAGCCAAGAAAAAGGAGTTACAAAATAAAGAATTCAATTCTGTAACTCCTCCCTTTATGTAGCTTTATGACAATCAAAGCTCATAAACCCTCCTAAATGACTACCTAAAAGCCTATAAATAGGAGAGCTCTCCAAGAAGAAAGCATCATCAGAAAAAAGCACAAACACACAGACAGACAAAGCACAGAAATCCAGAGAAAGAAAAAAGAGAAAAAACTCTGCGGAAGTTCTACACCGACCACCGCAACAAGGTGACAAAAGTCCCTTGGGGGGTACTTCCCCCCAAGGTCCTTGCCTTCTCCTTCTGCCACCATTGGCTTAGACATGGCTTTTCAAGCCCGTCTACTCGGCCTTTCATTGGACATAGGACCTTCTTTTGGTCTTTGTTCTCTAAAAACCTGAGGTTATAGCCAAGCCAAGCAAATCAATAGCATCCTCTGTCCTCATCTGCATGGATGATGGCGAAGCCCACATATGGCTTGCGACCGTCAATCTAAACGGGTCCCCCACAATCTCCTGAGAAGTTAGATCCTCCTTTTCTTGCTTTTCATTGTAGTTTGTATTTTTTCAAAAGAGACAAAAATCACAACTCTTGTCTTTCATTATTGATAAGGATTGTAAATCGGCTATAAACGCCAAAAATCGGCTATAAACGCCAAAATCGGCTATAAATGCCAAAAAAAAATCGCCTTTCACGGCAAACCAAGAAAAATGTCTCTTTTCTTAAATATATGTGCAATGGAAAACTTGAAAGAAGTTGATTTCCTTTTTACTTGCGAAGGTTGATCTCCGGATCACCACTTGCAATTCCAAGTAAAAATAGAAAATCTGGCACACCCTCACAAAAAAAAAGAAATGTTGATGCACGCCCCTGCCCCCCGGTTACGAAAGGGTCGGAACCAAACGGACTCCCACGTCCGCCGACCTCGGTAGGAACCGAGCAGGAGCGCGGTCCATCAACCAGGTTGCCCATAGGGAAGAGGCAGTTGCTGCAGACCAACCAAGTCTAAGCATGCAGGCTTCATTAAGCTCCTTGAGTCTCCTAAGGCCGAGACCCCCTTCAGGCTTGGGCAAACGGATCGTTTCCCACCTCACTAAGTGACCCCCAGATTGATTTGGATCTGTACCCCAAAGGAAATTGCACATCAATCTTTCGATAGGAGCACATGTTTTACTAGGGATAGGAATGACCAAGGCAGTATGGAGAGGGATAGAGCTAAGAACATGTTTCACCAAAATAAGCCTACCAGCAAAGGAGATAAGTTTGGATTTCCAACTAGCTAATCTTGCTCTGATAGTATCCATAAGATTTGAAAAGTGGGAGTGGTGACTGCTACCCACGAAAAGAGGAACTCCCAAATATTCTGTTGGAAGAGAAGACTGCTGAATTTGGAGGAGATCTATAACCATTTTAGATCTTCTAGCATTGCAATTTCCCAGGAAGAGATTACTTTTCTTGAGGTTGATGATCTGGCCAGAGGAAGCCTGGTAAGCACTAAGAACAGTTGCAAGATAGCTGAGATCTTTTTTCTTGGCTTTGAGGAAGTAAAGCATATCATCGCGACAGGGGGTGGAAGAGATAGGAGAGATGGAGGTGATGGTACTCTCTGTCCTTAGTTTCTCCACCTGAAGACTGAGGATTTCCTCTGCAAGAATGAATAGGTAAGGAGAGAGAGGACACCCTTGCCGCAGGCCACATGATGAGTTAAAGAAACTACAAAGACTTTTTTGTTAATTAGGACTGAGCCTTTGCTGCTACAAACCAGTTCTCTCATGAAATTAATCAATGCCGGGGAGAATTTGAAGAAAAGGAGAGCTCTGAAAAGGAAGTCCCAACTCAACCTGTCAAATGCCTTAGTTATTTCCAACTTCATGCAGACAATACCTCCTTTAGTCTTGGATTTAAGCTTCTGAAACAAGTCATGTACCAGCGCTGCTTGATGGTGGATGGATCTGCCTTTAACAAGGGCTGATTGATGCTTAGAAATTAGCTGAGGGATGATGCTTGATAGCCTTGTAGCAAAGATTTTGGCTATGATTTTATAAGAGAAATTAAGAAGGCTTATAGGGCGGTAATCAGAGAAGGCTTCCAGAGAGTGGGTTTTAGGGATAAGGGATAAAAAGTAGGTATTAGATGCTCTAAGCAGCCTGCCTGAAGTGAAGAAATGGATGACAGCCTGGGAGGCGTCTTGGCCAACTATATCCCAACATTGAGTGAAGAAGATCCCAGGGAAGCCGTCTGGTCCAGGGGAGCTATTAGATTTCAAGCTATAGACTGCATCTCTTATTTCTTTGAGAGAGGGAATAGCCACCAGCTTAAAGCGAAGGACCGGGAATGTCAAAAAGGGATTCATCCAGAGTAGTTCTCAGAGCAGAGGCATGCAGCAGCTTGGAAAAATGGAGAATTGCTTGAGCTCTGATATCTACATCTTCCTCATAGATAGAGCCTTCAACTGAGATTTTATCTATTCTATTGAAATTGCTTCTGATCTTGGCCGATTGGTGGAAAAAACTTGTATTGCGGTCCCCATCTTTAAGCCACCTAAGTTTAGCTTTTTGTTTCCAGTGGATGGATTCAACATTTAACCAATTATGCAAGATAGCCTTCTTAGAATTTAAATCCTTGAGAGACGGTTCACTAGGCTGATTGTCATGGATGAGCTGAGCTTGAAGAATGGCTGTTTCTGCTACAGAGATGTTCCTTTTTAACTGCCCAAAGGTATCTTTGTTCCAAGCCTTGAGATTGCCTTTGAGGAATTTCAGCTTTTGGGCAAGGATGAATTGAGGATTTCCTCTAACTGAGAGAGAGCAGATCCTTTCAACAACTGATTTGAAAGAATTGTGGGTAAGCCACATCTCTTCAAATTTGAAGGGAGAATTCTTAGGCATTGGTCTACTATTATGAGAAAGGAGGATGGGGCTATGATCTGAGGAGATTCGAGGGAGATGTTGAACTGAAGGGTCAGCAAAGGTGTCTAACCAAGAGGAGTTTGAAAAGGCTCTATCCAGTCTGGCAGCTACATAGGCTTGCCCTTGCCTATTTTAAGCCCAAGTGAAACAGTTCCCTTTTGAAGCCAAGGCCTTTGAGACCGGAGGAGAGAACCATATCGTTAAAATCTCTAACTGAGGAAGTAGAGGAGGGACAGATGCTGAGTTTTTCAGAAGCCAAAAGGATGGAGTTAAGTTCTCCTATTACACTGCAGGGAACAGTGGATTGGGAGGTGGTAATGAGATAGTCCCAGAGGTCTCTTCTACATCTATAATCCGTGGAGCCATAGACACCAGTGACTATGCAGGAGGAAGAGGAGAGAGGTTCAGTAAATTCTATTGAGATATGCTGATTAGAGTGGTCCATGAGGGAGAGGGAAGAAAGGTGATTTGGGTTATAGATAACCCATAGAGAATTAATTTGGTTGGAGAAGAATGAGGTGTAGCCAAGAGGGTTAAAAAAAGAAGTAATGGAATAGTTGAAAGTGGTTTTAGGCTCTGCTAGGAAGAGGAGGTCCGGTTTATGAGAGGAGAGGAGGTGGTGCAGCATTACTTTGGTAGAAGAGTTTGCAATGCCACGGCAATTCCAGAAAAGGATTTTAATCATTGGGGGGTTTTAAATTTGGGAGGGCCACTGTTGCTCCTGGTTGTAGGTCCTGGGGGTAGGGAGCCTTTATTTTTGGATTTCTTTTTTCCTTTTACTCTGAAGGGTGAGAGGTCTACCACCAAAGTAGGGGCCTTGGGGGGGGGGGGATTTGGTTACAGGGAGCAGGGTGAGGGCTAGAAGGGATCTGCTCTGCCAAGGGATTAAGATCCAATATATGAGTTTCTGTGGGAGGAGGTTGGTTTGAGTCCAAAGTAGGGGCCTGGGAGGGGATTTGGTTACAGGGGACAGGGTGAAGGCTAAAAGGGATCTGATCAGTCGGGGGATTGGGATCCAGTATATGATTATCTATGGGAGGAGGTTGGGTTGAGTCCAGGGAAGGGTTTTGATTGTGAAGAAGTTGGGCTGCTGAGGGATTGCGGAGAGTGGAGAGAGTGGGGTCTGCTAGGCTGCTATTTTCCAGAATTGAAAAAGGGTTGGAACAATCAAGGGGAGGGCCTGGAATCTTTTCCAAGATGGCATATGTAACATCTGTGGGTGGGGACAGGATTGGGTTAACATTGTTAAGGTCTGCCGATGGGCCAGGAGAAGAGCCTAGGGGGTTTGGGACCATTACATAGCAAGGGAGTTTGGAATTAGAGGGATGAATTGCTTTGGAAGCAGGGATTACAAAAGATTGAGAAAATTGGGGAGTTAAACTAGAATGTTCAGTGGAGGGGAGGTCTGGGCTAGGCTGAATTGGGGAAGAAGACTGCATCAGGGGAGGGGTCAGATGCTGGGGAGGCTGTGAGAGTTTGGGAGAGAAAGGGCATTTAACTGTAAGGTGACCTGCAGTTAAGCATCTTGAACATGGCACATTTTCATATAGAATCTCAACCTCCATTATGTTCTCACCTTCTAGTTCGATTGAGAGAGAAGATGGTCCTGGTTTGGACACCTTAAGGTTCACCAATACTCTAGCATAGGAAAACATCCTTTGGGCAGCTGTAGTTTCATCCAGACGTAGCGGTTTACCAACAGAACCTGCCATAGAGAGGAGGATATCACTGCTCCAATAGTGGTAAGGGATCCCTTTTAGGTGAATCCAAACAGGGGAGACTGTAGGGCAGTGGGTCTCCACATCCCCAGGGGACCAGGGACGAAAAATAAGCTTCCGATTTCCCATGGATAGAGGGCTTTGGCAGACTAGAGCATCACAGTCTTCCTTTGTGTTAAATATGAAGAGGAAGTGACCAAGCTCTGTAAGAGAGATGAAACAGGGTCCGGACAGACGCCAAGTGGTATGGACCCAGTGTTCCAAGGCTTCCAAAGAAGGTCTTCTTCCTACAAATTTACTTATAGTTGAAAAGGAGAAAGAGTTCTTGCTAGTTTGAATCATCTGCTGAGGAATTTTCAGGGTTAGTTTTCCATTTTTCCAAGCCGGCGGGGGAATGGAAGGGGGAGGGGAAATGAGAACAGGGGAGAAAAAGCTTGCATAGGATTTCTGTAGAGGCCATTTGGGTGGGGCCACTGAAGGAATTAAAGGAGTTTGAGTGAGAAGGGGATGTGAAATAGGACGGGACACTGTAGGAATTGTGGTCACTGAATCCTTGTTTAATGTAGAGAGCAGGATTTGATTGGTACAGCTGGGTATAGGTGTTGGTATTGGTGTATGCCCTAAAGCCCACTAGCTGCACTCTCATCCTTTGTTACTGGATATTTACTGGTTATTTAATGGAATGACTCTTTTCTCTTTAAACATGTATATATGTATGGTTGTGCAAGGCCCATTGTTTCTAGTAAATGAATTAGGTGTGTAGTGTCTACACAGAGATAGGTCTAATTCATGAATGCTGGAAACAACATATTTGTTCATAACTGAGAGATGGAGCTGGGCACTTCATCTTGGTATAAGTTGTTGGAATTTGAGATGACTTGAGAAGTCTTTTGATGAATTGAAGAAGTTAGCATCTCAAGTATTGTTTTGAGTTGGAATTCTTGTCAACACATTGTCACAAACATGATGTTAATAAGCTAGTGTTGATAGAGCTGAAAAGAAGAATCAGAAGTGAAACAGTCAGGAATTCAGAATTCCTGAAGCAGAGCACGCGGTCGACCGGGCTCTTCATGCGGTCGACCGAGCAAGAAGAAACCTGCAGAAACAGAAAAAAGGCACCTCTCAGTTATTTTCGTGACACAGTGTGTCTTCGGTCGACCGGGACCTCAGGATGTCGACCGAGCTCGAAATTGTCTGTTTTCCAGTCAGTGTCTTCGGTCGACCGAGCAAGCCAGGATGTCGACCGAGCACGGGAACCAGAGTTGCGCAGAATTAGAAGTTTTGCACGAAAATTCAGCACAGTTATCTATTTCGTTTGGGAATCTTTCTAAACGAATTGTAGCCCGTTTTGAATACAATTAAGGGTTATTAAAACCTATATAAAGGCATGCTTGGGTCGTTCATAAATACATCAGAAGAGACACCAGAAGAGTAAAAGAATAGAGAAAATAGAGAGAGTTTTGGAGAGAAGAAGAGTGCTAGTGCTGTGTTGCTGTGTGCTGATGTGGTGACGTTTTCTACAGCAATTGTGGACGAGATTATGCTCTAGAAGATGGTGATTCGTCCATGAGTTAAGTGTCTCTCTTTTATGCTTTAATTTCAATTTGTAAGGGATTGAGAGAGAGAGAATTGTAGAGGGGAAGGGCTGTAGACAGAATTTATCTTCTACTCTGTTTATACATCAAGTTGGTGCTTGGTGTTTGGGGTTTGGTGATCCTATCTGTGGGTGCAGATAAATTGTAAAGGGAGTCGGTGCTTCCTAGATAGTTGGTGTTATCTGAAACTAAGGGTTGGTGCTCTTTGTCGTTGGTGCGACTAAATAAGATTCAGATTTGTCCCGGATTGGTGTTCGGACAGTCTTTGAACCGTGGACGTAGCCTTTCGGTGAACCACGTTAAATCTGGTGTCATTGTGTGATTTGACTTGTTTTGTTGTTGAATTAGACCTGTTTCTAGAAATCACTGATTCACCCCCCCTCTCAGTGATCGCGGTATCCAACAATTGGTATCAGAGCGAGGCTCCCTTGATCAGTTTAATACGCTAAGGGTGATCTCTTGTCAAATCACATGGCAGTCAATACAGGGAATATGAAAGCACCTCTGTTTGATGGTTCCAATTACTCTTTTTGGAAGATTAGGATGCAAGCCTTCATCAAATCTCTTGGCTATGATGTTTGGGAGGCTGTCAGAGCCGGTTACAATGCTGCCACCGTACCCAATGATACAGCATCGAAGAAGTTGGCAGACAACGACTCCAAGGCACAGAATGCACTCTTTAGTGGCCTTGTGGACAGCGAGCTTGTCAAAGTAATTGCATGCAAAACAGCCAAGGAAATCTGGGACAAGTTGCAAAGCATACATGAAGGTGATGAGAAGATTAAAGAAGCCAAATTGCAAACTCATCGCTCTCAGTTCGAGTCTCTTCGCATGGAGGAAAGCGAGAATGTTGACTCGTATATGCAACGAGTGAATGAAGTCACGAATGACATTCGTGGACTAGGGGAGGAGATTAAAGAGCCGGTCATCGTAAAAAAGGTTCTAAGATCTCTTCTTCCCCGGTTTGATTCAAAAGTCTCAGCCATTGAAGAAGCCAAAGATCTGAATGCATTTTCCATGGATGAATTACATGGTTCTCTAACTGCCTATGAGATGCGCATAGGAAAAACGTCTTCATCTGATAAAGAAGCGGCCTTCAAAGTTCAGAAAAAGGCAAAAGGGACTGCTGGTCATGATGATGATTCTGATGATGATGAGCTTGAGGCTCAATTTGTTAGAAAATTGAAGAAAGGAAGCAATGGCAAGTACAAAGGGAAGCTACCCTTTAAATGCTTCAATTGTGGAGGTATTGGTCACTTTGCTGCGAAGTGTCCCTAAAAGAAGACAATGATAATGACTCTTATGCTGAAAAGAGTAAAGGAAAGAGAAATTTCAGAAAAAGGGGTAAAGCTAAAAACCTTCTATGTCAACAAGATGACAGCACGTCTGAAACTTCAGACGATGATGAATCAACCGAAGCTCTCTTCATGGTCACTGTTGAAGAAGAAGAAGAGCTAGATCCGGAAGAGGATGAGGAGGCTGAAGTCAATCTTGAAGAGGAACTCATAGCCGCACTTGAGGAGCTAAGCATGGAACGCAAATCAAGTAAGAAAAATCTGAAACTTCTCCATGAATCTGAAAGTTCTATTATTACTTTGAAAACTCAAGTAGAAGAATATAAAAGAATGGTAGAAGTCCTTGAAAACCAAATAAGTATCAAAAAGGAAGAGGCTATGAAACTTGAAACTGAGATCGCTAGAGCAAAGGCTGAAAATTTGGAAAATAGCAAAAAACTCAAAGCGCTCCAAGCGATTGAAGGGACTATGAAACTCAATGAACTACTGAAAGTTCAAAGACCAGCCCACTTCAGATCTGGTCTAGGATTTGAGAAAGGAGAATCCTCTAAGATTGCACCTCCTAAAAAGAAAAAAGTTTGTGAAGCAAGTCACTGCACCTTCTAACTCTATGAAGCCCACTCAACCTAGAAAGGAGTCCATTCCTGTTAGAAAGGTAATGAAGACTAACCAGCCACAAAGAAGATACAAATTCTATGGTTATTGCTTTCATTGTAATATGTTTGGACATAAAAGAGTTGATTGCAAATTCTATGTAAGAAACAGCCCATTTGTGACTAGGAATCCTTTTTCAATCCTAAGTAGCCACAAAATTGAGTGCTATATGTGTCATAATTATGGACACTTGGCTAGGGATTGTAGGTTGCCTATTGCTAACAATTTCAGGTTGAAAAGAAACCCAAGTTAGTTAAGGCTTGGAGAGCAAAGAAAAGTGCAGAAAGTCCCAAAGAATCTCTCATTGTGCAAACGGCATTCAATGCACAAAAGAAGACAGCACCATGGGTCCTTGATAGTGGTTGTTCAAGCCATATGACTGGTGATAAAGAGAAATTCATCAAATTACAAGCACTATGAAGGCGGTTCAGTGAAGTTTGGCAACAATGATGGTGCCAAAATCTGCGGAAAAGGTGTTATTCAGCTTATGGCAAACAAGATCAGATCGGAAGAAGTCTTATATGTGTCTGGATTGAGACACAATCTGCTTAGTGTGAGCCAGATCTGTGACAAGGGTCATGAAGTTATCTTCACAAAGAATGGGTTTGCCATCAAGAAGAGTAGCAACGGCAAAACAGTGGCAACTGGATCAAGAACTACTGGAAATCTCTATACATTGTCAGATGGAGCTGAAAAAGACCTGCTTGATGAGTCGGACAGAGGAAAGTTGGTTGTGGCACAAACGCCTTGGGCATCTAAGCTTTGATAACATGTCAAAGATTTGCAATTCAAAGGCTGTAAGAGGCATGTCTAAAGTTGAAAAGCCTTCCAATCCCATTTGCGACTCTTGCCAAAAGGGAAAGCAAACAAGGGTTATGTTCAAGACAAAGGAGCATCATTCAAAGAAACCTCTTGAGCTAGTGCACACTGATCTCTGTGGACCGATGCGAACTCAAAGCACCAATGGAGATAAGTATTTCATGTTATGCATTGATGATTATACTCGTATGACATGGGTATTGTTTCTTAAGCATAAGCATCAAGCACTTGATCGTTTTAAAAGTGTTTAAAGCACAGGTTGAAAATCAATTGGAAAAACGTATCAAGATTTTAAGGTCTGATCGTGGAGGCGAGTTCACATCTGAAGAGTTCACTAAATATTGTGAACATCATGGCATTCAAAGACAGTACTCAGCCCCTAGAACTCCACAGCAAAATGGAGTTGTGGAACGGAAGAATCGCACCGTACAAGAGATGGCTCGTACGATGCTAAGTGAAAAGCAAGATGGCTGACAAGTATTGGAAAGAGGCAATTCACACGGCTGTATACATTCAAAACCGATGCTTGATCAGGCCACATGAAGACAAACTCCCTATGAGCTATGGTTTGGGAGAAAAGCAACAGTCAAGCACTTCAAAGTCTTCGGCAGCAAGTGTTACATCAAGCGGCTCGAACAAAATCCGGGCAAATTTGAAGAAAGAGCTGACGAAGGTATATTTCTGGGTTACTCCTCTACTAGCAAGGCATATAGGTGTCTTAACAAAAGAACCAGAAAAATCATAGAAAGTGCTGATGTGAGAATAGATGAGAATATTGAAGCAAAGAATGGAACTCATAATGACAGTCCAGTTTATGAGGACTCGAGTGAGATTGATGATGAGATGGCTGAATCTAATGATTCTGAGAAATCAAAGGATGACTCAGAAGATACTTCACCTAAGAAGCACAGCACTTGGGTAGAGCAACACCCTAAGGATCAAATCATTGGAGATCCTAAGGCAGGCGTTCAAACTAGACAAAGTGTAGTTAGCAATTACTCACTTGTGTCCACCATTGAACCCAAGACTGTGGCTGAAGCCAGTCTCGATGATAGTTGGTTGAAAGCTATGCATTAGGAAATGTGCAGATAAAATTGTAAAGGGAGTCGGTGCTTCCTAGATAGTTGGTGCTATCTGAAACTAAGGGTTGGTGCTCTTTGTCGTTGGTGCGACTAAATAAGATTCAGATCTGTCACGGATTGGTGTTCGGACAGTCCTTTGAACCGTGGACGTAGCCTTTCGGTGAAAACCACGTTAAATCTGGTGTCATTGTGTGATTTGACTTGTTTTGTTGTTGAATTGGACCTGTTTCTAGAAATCACTGATTCACCCCCCCCCCCCTCTCAGTGATCGCGGTATCCAACAATTGGTAATGTTATGATATGATAGCAAGGAGAGATGTTATGCTATGATAGCAAGGAGAGATGTTAGGCTATGAAAGCTAGGGGGAGATTGTTTGAAAATGCACGGTTGTTATTTCAGAATTTCAGAATTGGTTCCAAGTGAGTGTTGAAAAGAACTTGGAAGAGCTGCAAGCTGGAGTTGAAAGTGTTGAAGTTCCAATAGTGTTGCCAACAATTCCAAAGGGGGAGATTGTTGGAATTTGAGATGACTTGAGAAGTCTTTTGATGAATTGAAGAAGTTAGCATCTCAAGTATTGTTTTGAGTTGGAATTCTTGTCAACACATTGTCACAAACATGATGTTAATAAGCTAGTGTTGATAGAGCTGAAAAGAAGAATCAGAAGTGAAACAGTCAGGAATTCAGAATTCCTGAAGCAGAGCACGCGGTCGACCGGGCTCTTCATGCGGTCGACCGAGCAAGAAGAAACCTGCAGAAACAGAAAAAAGGCACCTCTCAGTTATTTTCGTGACACAGTGTGTCTTCGGTCGACCGGGACCTCAGGATGTCGACCGAGCTCGAAATTGTCTGTTTTCCCAGTCAGTGTCTTCGGTCGACCGAGCAAGCCAGGATGTCGACCGAGCACGGGAACCAGAGTTGCGCAGAATTAGAAGTTTGCACGAAAATTCAGCACAATTATCTATTTCGTTTGGGAATCTTTCTAAACGAATTGTAGCCCGTTTTGAATACAATTAAGGGTTATTAAAACCTATATAAAGGCATGCTTGGGTCGTTCATAAATACATCAGAAGAGACACCAGAAGAGTAAAAGAATAGAGAAAATAGAGAGAGTTTTGGAGAGAAGAAGAGTGCTAGTGCTGTGTTGCTGTGTGCTGATGTGGTGACGTTTTCTACAGCAATTGTGGACGAGATTATGCTCTAGAAGATGGTGATTCGTCCATGAGTTAAGTGTCTCTCTTTTATGCTTTAATTTCAATTTGTAAGGGATTGAGAGAGAGAGAATTGTAGAGGGGAAGGGCTGTAGACATAATTTATCTTCTACTCTGTTTTATACATCAAGTTGGTGCTTGGTGTTTGGGGTTTGGTGATCCTATCTGTGGGTGCAGATAAATTGTAAAGGGAGTCGGTGCTTCCTAGATAGTTGGTGCTATCTGAAACTAAGGGTTGGTGCTCTTTGTCGTTGGTGCGACTAAATAAGATTCAGATCTGTCCCGGATTGGTGTTCGGACAGTCTTTGAACCGTGGACGTAGCCTTTCGGTGAACCACGTTAAATCTGGTGTCATTGTGTGATTTGACTTGTTTTGTTGTTGAATTGGACCTGTTTCTAGAAATCACTGATTCACCCCCCCTCTCAGTGATCGCGGTATCCAACATAAGTTATAATGAGAGACTCTCCTGTATTCAGGGTGACTTACCTAAGTCATGGGAGGACTTTCCCGGATTTATCTCATTAGTGCATATGCAATGCATTGAACAGGACCATGGTAGGTGTGATCTCTAAAATAGTACTATCACTGAGAGAAATCAAGTCACCTCATGCTACTGAGTGACCAGTGCTCTTAATCTTGAGCATTTATGGATGAACTGACGAAGTCAAGTTCTTGTGCTTTAATTCACTATGGGTGAGATTCTTTTCATGGGTCAACAGCTCTGTGTTTTGGGTAGTCGGACATGATCAGTTGGGACATGGAGATGTAATAAAGAATCTATGCCATCTAATGATGGAATGATCGTCCCCTTAGAATTATCCGATTGATCATCAAAATCTAAGATCTTAGTATATGGATGTTCCATATGGATATTGAACTTGTGGGTCGCTCCCTGGACCAAGAGAATGATATCCGGATGATGATTATGTTAAGGATATGAAGTTCTAAGGTTTAGATGTAATCGAGAAGGTTGATAGTACATTGGATAACCTGACTTGATTATGGATGTTACATAGAGGGGCATTCAGGTCATTACACTTAGTAGGTCGAAGACAACTGTCATTTTCTGACGAGCTTATTATATTATATATTTGTCCTTGGAGTTCAACCATAACTCTTTAGTGGAATGAGTTAAGGTTAAAATGGTCTTTATGTTGCTATGGGTTCAGCATGGACATTTTGGTCATTTTGGGAGCTAATGGCAAATATGTCTTTTGGTCCCTTCTCCAGTCACTTTCCAAGATTGGCATGGTTTCCTAAGTTGTTTAGATGACATATGGTTGAATTATTTTAGTGGAAAAATAATTTTGAGTTTAAATTCAAATAGGCCTTTGATGGCATACATGAATTTAATTCTAGATAAATTATTTGTGGACCATGGTATGCATTATCATGTGGGACGTCCATAATGAGAATTCTATAAGGTGAGGTTTCCAATTTTGAGTAGGTCTCTCTACTTGGAAGGTTAGACTTCTCTTTGGATTAGTATTCCTATAAGAAAGTTTCCTTTTTGAATTAGAAACTTAAATTAGTAAGTGTTGTGCAACTAGGATTACTAATTGCCAAAGTTTGTGGGATGTTCCTTAGTTTCCTTTTCTAATTGGAGTGTTTCTAAAAGGAAATAAATCTTTAGATTATTCTTTCCTTTTAGGACATCTATGAGAATTAGAAGAGATAACTTTTTAGGAAAGCCATTCCAAAGTTTCTATAAAAAGGACCATGCTTTCCCTTGGACGTCCACAATAAGAAAAGCCACAAAGTCCCACACGTCCAGCCATTCTTCTTCTTCCTTGAAGAGAGATTAAGATCTGAGATTTTTTTCATAGAAAATAGTTCTCAAAATCCATCTAGAAACCTAGATTAAGATCCCACCATCTTAGCCAATCAGATTTGGAAGTGAGATAGAGAAGAGGATCAAAGGCAATTCTACTGCAGAAAATTCCAGCAAGTTGTTTGCTAATTGCAAGTCTCAGTTCGGCCCTTTGGATCTATTATTTCAGAGATTTGAAGTCTACAAATCTTCAAGGTAATAGTCTTCTTGAATCTCCTTTAATTATACACTTGTTGGTCATGAATTCATGGAGTTATTATGCGATCTATATGGCTGATTTATGCTGCCCAAATCAGATTTTTTAAAATCTGTCATGTTACAAATCAGCCATGAACGTCTTCCCCTAGTGATGTTCAGATCTGAATCACAGTTTCTTTAATAGGTAACTGGGTGGGAGAGGATTGGGGTACTGCGGTAGTGGGATTCAGTGGAGGAGCCGCTAGGACATCAGGATGGGGGGAGGTTGGAAGCTGGTGAGGGGAGAGAGCTAAGGTATTAGAAGCTGTAGCTGGAGAGGTGAGGGGGGGAGGTAGAGGAAGAAAAGGGTCAGGCGACAATGGAGGTGACGACAAGCCGGGATCTGAAGTGGAGGGGAGAGTCGCCTGGTTGGACATCGCCTCATCAAGATAAGGGCACTTATATCAAGTTTCATTGTCCATTTAGTGGTTACAGAAGTGGTTCGTTTGATTTCGAACCCTAAAGAGTACAAAATCTAGACCAGTCTAAGCATCTCCCCATACAAGCTGTTAACATTCGCTCACTCCAAGACAAGTAAGTTGAATATATTCTCATTTGCGAATCTTCATCGTGTTGGAACCCTATCTATCTGTCTATCGCAAACTCAAATAAATTGTTTTAGAACTCATAAATTTGTACAAGCTCAGATACATTTGTTCCAAAACTCAAATAAAATTGTTCAGAACTCAGATAAATTTGTTCAAGAACCCAGAGAAATCTTTTCCATAACTCGGATAAATCTCTTCCTAACTTTGTTCTAGAACTCAGGTAAAATTTTACAAAAACTCAGATAAATTTGCCCAAAACTCAGATAAATTTGTTCCAAAACTTAGATAAATTTGTCCAGAACACATATAAATTTGTTCCAAAACTCAGATAAATTTTCGCCAAACTTAGATAAATTTATCCGAGTTAGCGACATATGAATTTATTTTGAGTTTGTTACATAAACTCAAATAAATTTGTAGTGAATGACATGACTGGATTGTACATAGAAATAATCAAGGTATAAGAAGCAGAAAATGAAAACAATACAGCATTGCATTGTAAGAAGCTCTTCTTTCGTTGAAATACTAGAAATCTCAACAAAACTTCTCCTTGTTCATCCGGATTGAAAAACCGAAAAGAAAGAAGATTGTGGGATATATATCTAAATCTAAATCATCTAAACCCTATTTCTTTGACTCGGATTGTAAATGCTATATTAAACTAGAAAGGTCGCATAATCTGTCGCTCACAAAAGTTTACTTTGAGTACTCGAAGGTCACAGAATCTATCCCTCATGCCTAAAAAGAGTGCATATCAATTTCTTTTAGAAATGAGATTTTCTGCACATATAACTATTGATTGGCATTACCATTTGAAATTCAAAACTTGATCTACAAGAATTATAGGGCAAGTCAGTCATAAAGGATCGGGCTTATGCGTATAAAATGAGGGTTACAAATGCATGACATGTTCAGACGATTAGAGGGGCAAATCGGTTATGACAATGTGTGATCTAGCGTACTTAGGGACCTATGATTGAAATATGTCCAGGTGCATGGACTAGAGGCCTTAACCAAAAATCTTGTGGATTAGAGGTTTTAAATGACCATGTTAAGGGACCTTTCGTTAATTTTGCCTAAGCTCTTTTACATGGTTCCCTTCTCCATCCTCTCACTCAAATCTCCTCCTCATCTCAAGCCCAAAACAATCTCCTTCTCCATCTATTCCTACTCTTATCTACTTCAAGCTTCTCTTTTTCCACATATATCTAATCACACGGTAGGTTTAAATTTAGATTAAACATTACTCACTAATCTTTCCAAGATTGAGATAAGTTATTTAAAAAGAATAATATCATTTCTTAACAATAATCTAACCAAATCAATGGTGGCCCCCACTAACCAATCAATGAAACTGAAATTCAAAGGAGAGAGTCTCAATTGGGTGGTTATCTCAATGATCTAAACAATTCAAAGGTGGAACACTCTTGGTATCTGACCACGGTTTTTTGTCATTGTTCTCACAAAAGGATCATGAAAAAGGTTGGAATGCATACGATGCTTTTCAGAAATAAGCATTTATCCTGGTGCAATTCTCTAGGCATTCTATTTTTATTTTATTTTTTTTCCTCAATTCATAATTTTTGTGATCGAGTAATTAATATCGAAGCTTAGATTTTGTGGACCATGTCCTTATGCTATCGAGCTCTTTTTACAAAGTTGGGTGTAAAACTGTTTTGAGAAAATTCTCTTTCTCAAGGTAAGCACAGAGAAATTCTTATTATGTATTCATAACATATACAATGGAAAGTCAACCCATTCATGATGGGTGGCACCTAGCCAATCCCTTCATTCTTTGGGTTACAGGCTATTGTTGCTAAATATATGTGGAGGCAATATTTCTCAGCACGTGGATTATGAGTTACGTGTTTGCATAGACAGCAAATGACAACTAGTATAGATTGGACAGAGGATACATGGGCACATTGGCATTCCTTGATCATGTATGGACTGGGCCATGTTTTTTATCAGACCCCCTCAAACTGGGCTGGAGAGAATGCCCTAGGCCCAGTTTGATCCGAAGAGCACAATATGGCACGCGAGCCAGTGGTTTTGCGAATATGTCTTCAAGTTGCGGATCTGTTGGCACAAATTTTGTGATCAAAGTCTCTTTTGCAACTTTTTCCCGAACACAGTGATAGTCCATCTCAATATATTTGGTTCTTCCGTGAAACACAGGATGGATGGCAATGTAGAGTGCACTTATGTTGTCACAATGTAAAATTGGTGGCTTGTATAGACGTACACCTATTATGAAGTATAAATGTGAGCCATGTGATTTATGCTGACGTAGACGCCATCGATCTGTATTTTGCTTTAGCACTTGATCGTGCAACGGTAGTTTGCTCCGTCTTGGCACTCCATGATATATAATTATTGTCTAGAAATGTGCAAAAATCAGTTGTGGATCGACGAGTTAGTGGACATCCGGCCCAATCCGCATCTGAGAAGGGATATAAATCATGAGAACTTTGGGCGAGAATCCTCATCCCATAATCTAATGTCCCGCTAATATAACGAAGGATCTGCTTAACAATTTTATAATAGCCCATAGTTGGTGCATGCATGAATTGGCATAAAAAGTTACACAGCCATGAGAGGTCTGGCTTGGTAAATGTGAGATATTGCAGTGCACCAACAATACTGCGGTAGTGTGTTGGATTGGGAGTCTACATTAGAGAGATTGGGACCAACTTTTGCAGCCATCGGAGTGCATATAGGTCTACAACCAACCATCTGTGCACGATCAAGTAGATCACGAGTATATTTGGTCTGGCTAAGAAAGAGGCCATCCGAGAAAAAGTATACTGCTACTCCAAGGAAGTCGTGTAGTGTCATGACCCGAACCCGGAATTATGACATTCAAGATAATCGGAGTCGAAATCATATTTACTCCCGTGAATTTTAACACGTAAAACTCACAAGGGATAATAGTACACATTTAATGCGGAACATAACCAATATTTACATTGATCTCAAAAGTTGTTTACATCGTGATCATGATTATCACTTGCATACAAAAACAATGCAAGGATCTCAGTATGAACATATGCAAAAACTTTCATATCCTTTTACAGACTTTACGACAAAATCCTCAAAACACAAAATACATATATGTGATCATTTCCATTCCACTAATCCTCCTGGAGGAATCGCAGTGGTCTCCTCCGCTGCCGGTGCGGTCGCACTAGTGGTAGGGGCAGCTGAGCCTGTAATGTCATCATAACACTGGTGAATTCGACAATTCAGCAAAGTATAAACAGTATTTATGATCATACATGCTACTAGTAAAACAGTAAACAGTAAACAAGTCAGTAAGAGTCTTAGTATTCCTTGACATTGGCAACTAACATAATATTCTCAGATCAAATCAAGTTAATTACCATATTCCTTAAGAGGAAGGATTACCATCCCCATAAACACGGAGAATTACCATCTTCTCTACGGAAGAATAATATGTGGGATTTATCAGTGTCCGGGCCAGGAACTACTGACATCTCCACGGAGTTCCGGAACACTCCTCAAATAAACTGCTGCAGACAGTATCAGTTCAACTCAATGAGCTTGTATAAATCATTATGTTGTGCCAACTCATGTGTCATTCATGTCATTAATTTCAATTACATATAATGAGCGTTTACGAGCTAATCTTTATAGTTTCAATAATAATTCAATTCAAGTGATTACCAACCAAATGGGTGTAATTCTAAGTGATTTAATGTACATGTGTTATACTCGATAGACATTACAGTTCTTATGGAAAATCGTATATTAAAGTCCCTTAATTAACACCTATTGGAGGTATGAAGGGTACAAACAGCCTTGAATAAATCAGTAGGCTTTAAATCTTGAATTTCAGACCTAAAGTCTGAAAATACATCATTTTGGTTTACTGTCGGTTCACTCATCGGTTGACCTGTCGGTCGACCGAAGTGTGCTTTTCGGCTGACCGACGTGTGTCGGTCAAGTTGACGGTTCGAAAACCAGAGGCGAATTATCTTATTCAGGTTACTGCGTCGGTTCACGTTTCGGTTGACCGATGATGAATGTCGGCTGACCGACCTGGTCGGTCAGGTCTCGGTTCGAAAACCAGAGACGAGTTTTTCCATACATTTTACACTGTCGGTCAGCTTGTCGGTTAGCCATCGGCTAACGGACAGTGTCGGCTGACCGAATACACCCAGAATTGCAGAATTCGGATACGAATTCTGTTCTGATCCAACACAAGTCTAATCTTCATAAAACCTATGGAACCTCCTGTTCCCTTCTCCATTCATCATTTAAACACATATACCACTTCTATTCCATTCAAAATGAATCTAACACCCTATTACATCATTAAAGGATAGAATTCTTCTCAATGGATGAAAACCAAGTCATCAGTCCATTCAATCATTTCCAACATAACAATTCAGGTAATCATAAGGAGATTGAACTCAAATTCATAAAGAACTCAAAGAAACCAACATGCAAGAGCATATAAGCATCTATACTGGTTTATACTTGCCTCTCCTTGAGTTCAATGCAAAAACCCCTTTCTTTAAGCTCCTAGTTGTAATAGCCCACTTCAAGAAAGACACCTCCAGATGTTTTTCCTTATGCTGGTCTTCCACGAATTCCAATCACAGATCATCCCCAGCTTTTCTTCAAGAAGAACACTTAAGAAGGAGGACAATGTCCAGAACTCCTTTCTTAAACCCACTTAACATATCACTTGTATATGAGAAAATGAAGAAGAAGAAAGGAAACAGCTCACAGCAGAGAAGAAAAACAACATGCAACTGGGTTCTATTAGATAATGGCACAAAGGACACTTGGGGATCGTTTGACTTGCACGCACTAACACATGCCATCTGGGACACATAAAGACAGTGCTTTCACATTTTTCTATTGCACCTCTTTCTTAAATTGATTCTCATTTTGAGTCAATTCAGGACCCATTTCTACTTGAAATTACATTTCAAGTCAAACTAAGACCTCTTTGATTTATCTTAAGTCAAATGACAGTAAGTGTATTATGAAAATGGATGTACTCATCGAGATACACACGATGATATCAAATTTCACCCAATTCGACAATATACAAATAAATCTATAACTACGAAAAAGTCCTCCAATTCACTAATTGGGGTCAAAATCAAGTTAATGTCTTCCGAATCATTTCATTAGGCTTCATTCAGTCATCTAAGACTAATTTCCGTCACAGTGATCATTAATCTCATGTAAATTAATTAATCACATATTATTGAACGGTAATCACAATTAATTATAGTTATCATTTGGATTATCTCGGGGTGTGGTGTAACATGTAGCTCTCCTAGATCATTGATGGCAAATTCTCTGCCTAATTGATCAATGAAGGAATCCAAGTAGATAGGATTATTTCCTGTCAACACCATGTCATCTACATAATGCCGTGACTAGAATGACTGACCAATAATGATGGATCAGCCGTACTACCGAAGAAACCCTCGCTTAGGAGAAATGTGCTGAGCCGATCAAACTAGGCTCTTGGGGCCTGTTTAAGTCCATGAAGGGCCTTCTTAAGATGACAAACATAAGATGAAAATGATGAATTTATGAAACCAGGAGGTTGTTCCATATAGACTGATTCCTTAAAAGCAATGGAGAAATATGTTCTTGACATCTAATTGTCGAATCCGCCATTTATTTATAGTAGCAACTGTTAGTACAATCCGAATACTCCCGGGCTTGATAACTGGCGAAAAGGTCTCGGAAAAACCAACTTCTTCTACTTGATTAAATCCTTTTGCCACTAAACGGGACTTCAATCTCTCAAGGCTACCATCAGATTTGAGTTTTATCTTAAAAACCCATTTACACCCAACAACATTCATATTTTCAGTTCGAGGAACTAGGTCCCATGTTTTATTGAGATGAAGAGCTGAGAGTTCCTGATGCATAGCCTTCAACCACCTTGGATGCTGGAGGGCAGATTTTATGATTTTGGGTTCTTTGGGTATATCATAAGGGATGGCATGTTAGTTAGCATACCTTGGGTTTGGCTTAGAACGAGTCACCACGCGGCTATGATTACTGGGTGATGCACTCTCTGGCAATTGGGACTGGTCCATCATCTGATTATTTTGTGTAGTTGAATCCAGTGGTATAGCTGTCTGGGATGCCGGAGCATGAATGACAGATGGATTACTAGATGGAGGATCCATAGACACATCATGCACGTGACCAATTGTTGGATCATGAATGAGAGCTGAATTGGCTGATGGAGTATCCACAGGCACATCATGCATGTATTTGCACATGATCACCACTTGTTGAGGGAGGTTGGGATCCACCTGAACCAATGGAAGATAATGAATTAATCGGTAAGGACACAGTTGAAATAGATGGTGATTGGACCCAGTCCATAAATGTTGTAACATCTCCTTCAATTTTATCATTTTGATAAAGAGAAGCTGGATTGTGATATGGCAACGTGGACTCGTCAAACACCACATGTCGAGAGATGTATATTAGGCCTGTTGGTAGATATAAACAGCAATATCCTTTACACTTGTTGCTATAACCCATGAACGCACAAGGCAATGATCGAGCATCCAGTTGATATATATATATATATATATATATTGGAAATAGGGTGGGCCTCTAGACGCAGGGATCAACTATTCAGAAGGCTATAAAACCCAGTCCAAGATCTATGTCCTCAATCTCAGCCATCATGATCAGTAAGACAATCTATCTAAAAGATAGAAACAGCAACTAACAAGCATCCAAAATAATCTACAACATGCAAGGAAGTGAATTATACCTTTGGAGCTCTGTTGTGCTCTAATGGAGAAGTTGCGTCTTTCTTTGATGATGAAACGCTTTTACTAATCAAATAGGGATCTCCAAGACCCCTTGATCTTCCACACTATGACCCGTATCAGATTCTCCTTTTTCTCAAGAAGATGGTGGGATCTCCAAGAGAAAACTACTAGGAGCTCTACGGAGGAACTAGAAAGAGAACTAGAAGAGGGAGAGGAGAAAGAACTCGTGCAACTTTTGCACTAGAGAGGGCTAAACGTGAATCCCTTTGTATGGAGCATGCATGGGACGTCCAGCCCTCCTCTCCTCTATTTATAGCTTTTGCAAACCCCACTTACTAATTTCCATTAGAAGTCTTACTTCCAAAAATTAGTAACTATCTCTTCTCAATTAAAATAGAAGTCTTACTTCCATTAATTAATTAGTAACTTACCATATCATAATTAGAAGTCTCACTTCAAATATGATTAGTAACTTTCTAATTCCTTTCTAATTAAAATAGAAGTCTCACTTCTACTAAAATTAGTAAGTCTACTATTACCACTATTAGAAGTCTCACTTCAAATAGAAATAGTAACTTTCGTTTTAGAGTTCAACTAGAATTAGATACTTTCTAATAATTGGGCTAGCGTGGGGACCACTAGGGACTCCTTAGAAAGCTGGCTCCAACTGGAACACGCGACCCCACATCTCATGTGTAATCCGGGCCCACAGTTAATTGCAAATAACTCCACTATATAAATGCAATTGAACTCCAGTCTTAGGAATATTATATAGAAGACTTTAAACTTCCACATTACCATAAGTAGACCCCTCTATCAATATCGATGGATCAATTGGACCTGTCTTCCAAACTAAATTCATATCTTATTATCCTTGAGCCCCAATTAATTATAATGATCAATGGTACCTTTCCAATTAACTCTTAATCGGAATGGGTGCGCACTTACCAATGATAAATCCATTAATTGGCACAAGGGGATATTAGAGATAGATTCCATCTTGATTATTAAATGTTCCCACAGCTCTACTACCATGTACCCAAATCACCGAGGTGTTGACCTATAGTTTGCCTCAATCATTGGTGACTCAAAGCAAATGAATAGATAGAAACTTGAGTTCATTAATGTCTCAGGATTGAGAGCCTATTGTTAGGGAATATGAGAGCAGACCTTAAAGTAAAGACAATGTTTATAAGGTGCTTCTCATGGTCCTTTAATACATCCAATGTACCAGTACTATGATCCAGAATCTTCCATTCTGATGATCGAGACAAATCACACTATCTCATAGTGATCAAAGTACTGCAACCTTGTCAGTATGAGATGTCCAGTCTCATCACTAGTTGTGATAATATTTAAGTATAACATTTGCCACACATGTCTCTTGTATGTGGATCTCATCCATACACATGTGTTACATCTATTATACTTGTGGACTCCGGTTCATCTCATGAACCATCATGTCATTCGTATTGGTTATGTGCAAGTATATAATAAATTACCATTCATCTCATGAAAAGTAAGCACGAATATATGAATAAATAAAGAATTTAATCAATTTATTATATCATCTACTGGATTGAGTCCATAAAACTAACAATATATATATAAGTGCAGAAAACTATGACTCACAATATTAGGGGTACCTGATAGGACTTATCCGAGTAGAAGAAGATAATCTGCTGCCTCTAAGCCTGAAAGGGAAGAGCAAATAGTCAGAGGACCTTGGTCTGGGCGGCACAAGGCTCTCTGATGCCAAAGTCAGTGTATGAACTGGAACAAAGGAAGGAGAGGGAGAAGAGAGGCGGAGTAACGATTCTCAAGTGTGTAGGTTGCGTACATTGCATGTGAAATGAAATCCTATTTATAGAGGACTCTTGAGGAAATTTTGGATGATATTTTGAAGTAGGTCCCATGATTTGATAGGAAAGTCTCTATCAACCCACAAAGTAATAAATGTGGTCCATATCAGCCCACAAAGTAATAAATGGCAGTCGGATCAGCCCATATTGCATTTAATGCATGTCATGTTGGGCCAGATCATGTTGGTGGCCTTTGGTGGTAGAGGTCCCATCGGATCCATCCTCGGGCCTTGCCCTGATGTGGCTACAGCCGCTGGATGCCGCCTTGTCAGCGATCTGGCGAAGATTGTGAACGGCTGATGTCGCATCTGTCTCACAGGCTCGCGGCCCTATTCTGCCACGTATCTGATGACGTGGCGGGCGTAGGGCGCGAGCGGGGATTCTTCTTTGCTTCGGCTTTCATCCCGGCTCCTTTGGCCGGGGTCCCCGGCTCCTTTGGCCGAGGTCAAGCTCTTCAGCCGAAGTGGGCCCTTAGTAGCCGAGCTCGGAGCTAGCAACCAAATTTTGTCTGGTTTTCGGCTGAGGTCTCTGTCCCGGCAGCCGAGGCGAGTCTGGGTGCCACATGGATGGCACGTGGATGGCATGTGGGAGTGCTTAGTCCCATCTTATGGCCGTGATTAGCATAATCCTGGAGCTTTGAAAATCTCCCCACACAATTGCCCCTAGCTTGTGACTTCTTAAGCGCCCTAGCCTTTAGGGGTCAGAAGCTCGAGAATCCGTCTGGAGATACTGCGATCATTACTGGGCGCCGCTTTGGTTCCTTCAAGGCAATAAATATCGCGTCCCGTTCGCCTCGGAAACGAAACCGGCGGCTACACGTGGTGCTTCCTCAACTGATCGTGCCATCAAGGTGATGAGACAGGCGCGGATCGCGAAGTCTGCCTTTTCAAATTCGTGAATGGCACTAAAAGAGGGCTTCTTTCCCATATAAATGGGTTGCCTTCCACTGTTCTTCTTTCTTTATTTTCTCTTCCGATTTTCTTAACCCTTGTTTTCGATCCTTGCTCTGTTCTTCTTCCGTCTTCTCGAGATCTCTCCATATTGCTCTGGCGAGGACGATCGTGAGACGTGTCCAGATTGATTCTTGGCTTGCCTTTCTGTCTCTGTAAGTGACTTCGTGCCCCTGTAATTTTAAGGGTTTCTTCCTTTAGGGTGTTTACACCAAAAATGTCACTTTGCCTCTTCAAGATCCAAAGAGCTATATGAAGTCGCAACCTGCCATAAATAGGCAATGCTAGTTCCAAAAATCAAATCTTGTCAGAATCAAATAAAAACTGCAAGATCCTTCAAGATAGCCAAAAGAGGAGCACACAAGAAGTTTCGGGCCATTTCAAAATCATTTGGCCTAACTTCGCTTTCTCCGGTAGCCGAAAAGGAGCTTTCTGGCGGCGAAGCATCGGAGACACCAAATCTTCGATCAGAGCCTATGGATGGTCTCAAAATACATCCAAAAGGCTCCACGTCAAGTTCCGAGTCAAACCGACAACGTTTGACCCTACATCAACCCTCGAACAGCTAAATCTGGCCTATCGGCGGCGAAGCTCCCCGGGACCATGGTTTTCAAGACAGAGCCTATGGATCATCTTAAAATGACTCCAATAGGTTCCCTGTCAAATTTCAAGTCAATCGGACATCGGTTGACTGGACATCAAGCTGCGACATCTTCATCACGACAAAAGCAAGTCTACTGGTGATAGGACCCCAAACGGCTTCAAACTTAAACAAAAGCCTATGGTTGGTCTTATTTATTGCTCAACAGGCTTCACCCCAAATTTCAGGTCATCCCGACATCGTTTGACCCAGTTTCAGCTTCTGACAAAAAATCAGCAGCTCTTCGAGACAAAGTCTTCGGCTTTCTCAGAAAATTGGAAACTTTGCAAAATAAAATGCAAGGATTCTCATCAGGTTTTCTACAGGGAAATCAGGCCAATAAATGATAAAAAATGTCAAGGAAAAATACAGAAGAAAAAAGAATCGCAAAACAGAAAAAAACGGACACAAAACGGGACAAAAGGGGGGAAAACCGCCCCAGGGTGGCAGGCCCCTGCGACCCTGGCCAGGGTCGTGCAGCCCCTGCGACCCTGGGCCGGGGTCGCCAGCCACCCTGGAGCCCGGGATCGCTGGGAGGGCCTCGGAAACTCCATTTTTTTGTCGTTTCTTCGCGATTCGAAGCGTCCGACTCCTCTTGTTTTCCAAAATTCATACTTTTGAGACACCAAATCCTCTGACATTCGTCAAAAACACGGGTCAATCATCAAGAGTATCGAAATGAACATTGATCGCCAACCGGTCAACCAAAAAAGTGTACTTTCTACCCGACCGATTGAGAAATCGACAGGACAGATGGCACCGACCCGCTATTGGCACCCAATACATGAAGTTACATGGTCATCTGATGCCGATCTACATGAAGATCCATCATTGTTAATCGCCAGAAGAATCCCAAAAGACGCGGCACGGCCCGCGACTCTTCAACTGCTCGGCGACCATTTAATGCGATTAATTGACTAGCTTTATTACAGTCATTAATCCATTTCTTTGGACGGCCCAATCAGAAGCAAGTATCCGGGAGTTACAAGTCAAGAGATTCATGGCATTTAACCCATGAAACTCCTCCCATCATGGTGATTAAAGGCGATTAAATGCCCTCAATCTCCTCCGGCCAATCAGAAGCCAAGAAAAAGGAGTTACAAAATAAAGAATTCAATCTTGTAACTCCTCCCTTTAAGTAGCTTTATGACAATTAAGGCTCATAAACCCTCCTAAATAGCTACCTAAAAGCCGATAAATAGGAGAGCATTCTAAATAATTCCAGATCGGAAAAACAAGACAGATCCCAAATCAGAAAAAAGCACAGAAATCCAGAGAGAGAGAGAGAAAACTCTGCGGAAGTTCTACACCGACCACCACTACAAGGTGACAAAAGTCCGTTGGGGGGTACCCCCCCAAGGTCCTTGCATTCTCCTTCTGCCTCCAATGGCTTAGACGTGGCTTTTCAGTCCGTCTACTTGGCTTTTTATTGGACATTGGACCTCCTTTTGGTCTTTGTCCTCTAAAAACCTGAGGTTATAGCCAAGCCAAGCGAATTAATAGCATCATCTGTTCTCATCTGCATGGATGATGGTGAAGTCCACATATGGCTTGCGATCGTCAATCTGAACGGGTCCCCCCACAATCTCCTGAGAAGTTAGGTCCTCCTTTTCTTGCTTTTCATTGTAGTTTGTATTTTTTTAAAAGAGAAAAAAAACACAACTCTTGTCTTTCATTATTGATAAGGATTGTAAATTGGCTATAAACGCCAAAATCGGCTATAAATGCCAAAAAAATCGCCTTTCATGACAAATCTAGAAAATGTCTCTTTTCTTAAATATATGTGCAATGGAAAACCTGAAAGAAGTTGATTTCCTTTTTACTTGCGAAGGTTGATCTCCGGATCACCACTTGCAATTCCATGTAAAATAGAAAATCTGGCACACCCACAAAAAAAATGTTGATGCATGCCTCTGCCCCCCGGTTACGAAAGGGTCGGACTCAAACGGACTCTCACGTCCGCTGACTTCGGTAGAACCGAGCGGAAGCGCTGTTCCATCAAGCTGGCTCCACCCGGTGGGATTCGTTCATTTGAGAACACGATGCTAGAAATGAAATATTTGTATATCATATCTTTTGTTCTATGCTTATATTTCTTTTCTCGATTCCTTGGCTACTTTCTAATTGGTGGCCTATGTTGGATTCCGCATCTAAAAAAATGAGATGAGATTTTTTGGAAATTTCTAATTCTTTGAATTTATTTCCACTCTTTCTGTTTAAAAAAAAAAACAGATTTTTCATTTTGGATTCAAAATTGAGAAACCTTGATCCTTTCTTATCGTTCATTGTGCTGGCAGAAATGTTGAGCCTGTTCGACTAAGGTTTTGGGCCATCGTTTCTCTTCGATGAGTTCATTAAAGATCTAGAAAAAAAAACAAACAAAAAAAAAACAAAAAATCAGATTTTTCACAAAAAAAAAACAAAAATCAGATTTTTCATTTTGGATTCAAAATTGAGAAACCTTTATCCTTTCCTATCGTTCATAGTGCTTGCAGAAATATTGAGTCTGTTCGACTAAAGTGTTGGGCCATCGTTTCTCTTCGATGAGTTCATTAAAGATCTAGAAAAAAAAACAAACAAAAAAAACACAAAAAAATCAGATTTTTCATTTTAGATTCAAAATTGAGAAACCTTGATCCTTTCCTATCGTTCATCGTGCTTGCAGAAATGTTGAGCCTGTTCGACTAAGGTTTTGGGGCCATCGTTTCTCTTCGATGAGTTCATTAAAAAGATCTAAAAAAAACAAAAAATTAGATTTTTCATTTTGGATTCAAAATTGAGAAACCTTGATCGTTTCCTATCGTTCATCGTGCTTGCAAAAATGTTGAGCCTGTTAGACTAAGGTTTTGGGCCATCGTTTCTCTTTGATGAGTTCATTAAAGATCTAAAAAAAAAACAAAAAAAAAAAATAAGATTTTTCATTTTGGATTCAAAATTGAGAAACCTTGATCATTTCCTATCGTTCATCGTGCTTGCAGAAATATTGAGCCTGTTCGACTAAGGTTTTGGGGCCATCGTTTCTCTTCGATAAGTTCATTAAAGATCTAAAAAAAAAAAAAAAGAAATAGACCACTATGGTTAAACCAACTGCGTTCTTTGATCATGGTTGATTCAAGAAAAGCCTTGTCCAGAGTGTGGAGACAGCTTGACTGCTCTAGGCAAGGGTCCTCCAAACGGGTTCATTAAGTAATCCTACTCTTATCTGGGGGCAATTCTATCAATCGATATTTCATAAGACCGGGTTAGGAGGCCTATTTGTACTCTCTCGTCTTTTAAATAAAATTTTTTCAAAATAAAATTTTTAAAAACAAAAATTTTAAGATAAAAAATAAAAAAAAATTTCAAAAAAAAAATCCTTAAAAAAAAAAGATTAAAAAAAATCTTCAAAAAAAAAAAAAAAACTTCTGTCATTTTGGGTTTAGATTGGAGAAATCTTCGTCTTCTCTTTTTTGAGCACTGGCACTCGCGAAAATCGCTGAGCCTGTGTTCAGATTGGAGTGCCTTTTGCTCTCTTTGATGAACCCGGTATTGGACTTTCAAAAAAAAAATCGTCATTTTTGGATTCAGATCCGAGAAATTATGGTTCATTTCTTTTTGAGTACTGGCGCTGGCGGAAATCGCTGAGCCCGTGTTCAGATCGGAATACCACCTGCTCTATTTGATGAATCCAATCTTGACCTTTCAAAACATAGAATCTCATCTCATGGATGCGGTCTCCAAACATTTGTGTCTAGCGGTACTAGTACGCCCTTTCATGGTCTACTGTATTCGCGACCGGCACATTTGTAACTCCAACTTTATATTCTTCTTACCTCGAGCAAGCTCTGCTTCTCGATAAGTCGAATTTAAGTTCACAATTGCTTCTAGCAGTTAATGGGACGCTCATTCCGGGCTTCCATACCTGCGATCAGAATAATTGTACCCTCTATGGTTTTCTGCCTTCTTCATATTGCTTGGGTCATCTTCCTTGAGCAATTTGAAAAGACAAAACCATAGAACTTCCCATTTATGATCATTATATTCTTGTGATTACTAATGGATGTGGTCTTGTTTCAGAAACTTTTCGAAAACTAACAATGGCAGCTTCACTAACCATTACCTTCGAAGAGAACAAGCACCAACTCATGCTTCAACAGAAGCAAACTACGTGCACCTACAAGCGCCCCATCAGCTGCCGAAGCGTCAACTCCCTCGGCAACTCTCTGAACTTCGGGTCGACCTCGACTCCCTGGACTATCATCTTTGGGAGACTGGGACCATTCCCACTTCCCGAAGAACAAACTGCTCCTTCCAAGAAACAGAAACTCGCCTCTCAATGTGTCACTACCATGACACCAAAGGCGGACACCAGAAGGCCCGAAGCCCGTGGCAGCCCCACGAAGCCTCAACCCTCAAACGACCAGGTCTATCCCAAGACTTGGTCTCCAAGACCTTCACCAAAACAAACAAGGTCCCAAACATCAACCAAGCCAGCATTCCTGGCCCCACTCAAGGAGAACCAGTTCTACCCTCTTGCCTA
This sequence comes from Litsea cubeba, assembly GCA_012931725.1. Classification (NCBI taxonomy): domain Eukaryota; kingdom Viridiplantae; phylum Streptophyta; class Magnoliopsida; order Laurales; family Lauraceae; genus Litsea; species Litsea cubeba. The sequence goes on from CM022950.1 coordinate 31,618,158, forward strand.
CATGAAAGAGGAGAGACCTATCTCCAATCTGACTCTCAAGTCAACCTAGCATGAGCCGGCTTGTTCCTACAAGCCCAAAATCAAGTCATGCATCACAAGGCCTCTGCAAACACCTGCTAAGGCCTACAAACCTGCAGTTCGACCCTTTATCTCTACAGGGGCCGAACTTGAAAAATTCAAAGCTTCGCTGCAACAGGCGAAGGACAGGGTTCGCATCCTGTCCTTGCCCAGCTTAAAAGAAGACAGGCTCGGTTGCTGCGCCCGAGGGAGCACATCCTTCATCGTCAAAGCCCAGCCAGAGCTGACCGAAGCTCAAATTGCTCGTCGTATACGCCGCCGCACGTCGTATCGGCAAAAGAGACTAGAGAAGCAAAGGACCCAGCCTCCTACACTTCAAGTCTCTCCTAAATGGGTCGAAAAAGATAAACCCAACCAAGTTGCTACCGTCCATATGGTTGGAAAAACCAGAAGGCACCAAAAGTCAGCAACAAAAATCCATGTCCGACGTCCGATGACCCGCAGCGTCTCCAAGACAAGAAGACATTTAGAAGAATCCCCTACTGCTTCAAGCAAAGGACGGCAGAGTGATCCTTCCTCAAGCTCTTCTTAAAAAAGAATGAGCCCCAGCTCATTCACCAGGACAGTTTCTTCGTTCGAATCACGAAGGATGAACGTCTTGGCTACAAATTATGAGCCACCACCCCCGCAATCCACCTCAAGATGATGTGATCACATGCATCCAGCAGTTGGAACAAGGCTAACAGAGGATTGAAACTTTGATGGAAAACCTTCTCCACGCCTTCCAAAATCAGGCGAGCAATGAACCTCCTCCGAATCATCAAGACGATGAGGTAAATGGAGAAGAAAATGAGTCACACGCCCTTACCAAAAAGGACGTAGACAGTATCCTCGCCAACGCAAAAGAAGAGGATATACTCAAGGAGCATGGGATCAAGCCACCATATCCCTTATGGATGGACTTGGTCCTGTTCCCCACAAAATTCAAGCATCCTACTCTCCAAACATATACGGGGAAAGGATCAGCCAGACTGCACGTCATCCACTTCAAGATCCTGACGGGAGCTATCGCGGATCAAGATACACTCAAGATCCGCCTCTTTGCAAGTACCCTAAAAGGTACGGCCTTCGATTGGTACTCCACTCTGCCGGAGGACTCCATCCAAAATTGGGCCATGCTAGAGACACGCTTCCTGACTCACTTCAAAGGTGAGGATCATCCCGCTACTATGTCTCAGCTGTGCAGCTAGAAATAGGGGGAGAATGAGTCAACATATGACTTCATTCATAAGTGGAAAGCAATGGCATACAAATGCTCTGATGTATTGCCACAAGCATCGCTAGTCGACATCTGCCGAAAGAACATGAGAGCTAGAATCCGCTCCATGATCATCAGCAAGAAATCAAAAAACCTGGGAGAACTCTTAGAAGCTTCCATGGAAGCTGAAACTGTGATTAAAGACCTCAACAGTCAGAAATCATCAAGAAAAAAGCCAACCGCCATTGAAACCTCTAAACCAAAGAAGAAAGAGGTCCTCAATGTGCATACCAAGCCATCTCCTCAGCCACCAAAGAAAGCTGAAAACAAAGCTGCTGGTATGAGACCCTAACTCTCAGATGCCTTCAAAGAATGAGTAAAGAAGAAATACCCGTTTGATGAAGATGTTGATGAAATCTTCCAGGCTCTTGTGGCAAACGGCAAGCTCACCTTGCTTGAACCAAAAAGACCGGGCGATGTTGGCAAAACCAACGATCCTCTGTACTGTCCATATCATCAGATGATCTCGCATCCTCTCAATCAATGCTTCGTTGTGAGAGAGAAAATCAACGAGATGTGGAAAAACGGAGTCATCACCTTTGACAAAAACTATGGGTCTGCCTCCATCAACATGGTGACATGTGGACAAACATCAAAATCACCGAAGAAGAAGATCACTACTTCCTTCAAGGTGATAAACGTAATCCAAGCGTTCGAGGAACTGGTTCCTTACCCGACACTAGACGGACAACCCATATGGGTACATCCCGATCTCCTGGAAGATGAAAATTGGGAGGTCGTGAAAACAAAGCCTACAGCTCAGCAGCGAAGGCAGGCTAGGAAACATCTCCTCAAGCTCAAATGGCAAGAGAAGACCCAGCCAAAACAAGAAGTCAAAGAAAAGGCAGAGGCTTCCTCTACCGCTTCACTGGAGGCAACAAAAACATCCCTTCCAGAGACTTCAAAGTGGGTAAGGAAATTCACTCTCAGTGATTTCATGCCACCGCAATTCAAAAAAGCCACGCAGGAGGCATCATACTCTTGCAATTCGGTAGTTAGATTCTCCATTGATGTATACGAGTCCAGCGACACCGATGATGGATTCGAAACCAACTACAACAGATGAGTGGGAGGAGTCCCTTGAAACAAGAGAATATCTCTCCGATGAAGAATGGGTTCCTGAGTCTCATCTTATGTCAGTAATCTGGTATAAACCCCCTACAGTCACAAGGATCCTGGTCTGATGATGAAGAAGACCAAGAGGCTGTACAAGAAAATGTTGTTGAACCAGCACCCCTCATTGCTCCAGTGGAAATCAACAATCTTGAGCCACAAAGAGTTGATGAAGAAGAAGATTTGGCTCCCATGCCTGATCCTGAAGAATATGCAAGGATCTTACAGCGTCTCGCTTTTAAACAAGAGCAAGACCGCGTCAACGAGCATCCTTGCAATCCAGAGCCTGAAGTCCCTGAAGACCATTAGGTACATCCTCCCTCAACTCCTGAAAATGGAGAAAATCGCTGGATAGACGATCCTCTTATATCCGAGGATGAGTCTGACTCCGATCAGGCAACGTCTCCTATCAGAGCTTCCTGTAATGTGATAATTCGGGATTATAGCTCTTCTGAAGCATCATCTGATGAGAGCACTTACACTCCGGCAACGCCTAGCAATGTATCTTCTAGAGCCACCTTATCTCACGTGACTTTCACTGAGATGACACCCTCTCAGGTTTCTTCTCCTGAGACTGTGACTTCAAAGTTCACACCCTTCCTGACTGAAGATTTCCCAGCTATTGATGCTTGGGACGATGAATTGGTCAACGAAGAAGAAAGATTGCTGGATGCTGTTCAGGACTTGTTCCCGGAAAATGCTCCGTGCAACACAATCACTAAGGATGGCAACTCTGTTGCTGATACATCCTCAGCAAATGAAAAATGACAGCCTCTTGATCCTGAAGACAATCTTCTAAACGAAGACCCTTCTCAAGAAGCTCTCGAAGTTGGTAGAGGCACCCGCTCTGGCCGGGACTACCACAAAAATTACAACCAATCTTCCTTTACATATGTAAATCCTTCGGGAAAAGCTGTTGTAAGCGCCCCTAGTGGCAACAATGATGAACATGCAGGCCTTAAGGAGGCTTTCAAGTATGACTTGATTGAACACTTCAAGCACATACCTACACATCTGCACATCCTAGATTTGTTGCGAATGTTTCCGCGCACTCGTGATAATCTCATTTTAGAATTACAAAAGCTGAATGAGGATGTCGACAAACATGCCCCGCAAGTCCTCCAAATTAAAATGGATTACCGGGTCAAAAACTCAGAAGCTTCCTCAAAGGGAGAAAAGAAGAAAACTGAGGGATCATGCATTGAATGCCACTCGGTTAAAAAAGCAGCCAGTGCAACCATCGCCTTCACAAAGGACGACCTCCTACTTGGCGAAACAAGGCATAATCGACCCCTGTACTTCACAGGGTACATCAAGGAAATGCCTATGCACAGAGTTCAGATCGACCCAGGTTCTGCACTCAACCTCATCTCTACATCGGCTCTCGAAGAGTTGGGCATCCCACCCAGCAAGCTGAGCCACACATCTGTATCTATCTTTGGATACGAAGGGAGTACTCAAAGGCCTATCGGCAAAATCAGGTTCAAGTTGCAGATCAGTGATCTTATCTCTGAGGTCACAGTATATGCAATAAAAACCCCTTCATGCTACAACATCCTTCTCGGACGCCCTTGGTGTTAGGTTTTTGTTTATTGCAATTTGATGGATGCATCATTCATTTTATTCATCATTTGAATTCACACACATGCATTGATTTAGAAAATCTTGAAATCTTGATTTACACATGCATTGTTTTTAAATCTTGTAAATCATATGTTTCATGCATGTTTTGGTTTTAATCTTGGATGCATTCAATTTGAAAAAGAGTTTTATAAATCAAGCAAGCCTATGATTTTAAAACTTTCTAATCATTTTAGGCTTTTATATTTCATGATTTTAAACCTCTTAGAATGATTTAAAATCATGTTTCCATGCTTGATTTAATGGCCCAAAAGAATCCCCTCAAGAATCACTTTAAAATATGAGAAAAAAATGGGAATTCTGGTCCTAGGGTCGACCTGCAGTGTACCAGGTCGACCTGCCCATGGACCAGGTCGACCTGGCACACTGCAGGTCGACCGGGCAGAGGGCCGTTGGCTCTCCAACGGTCATATTTGTGACCGTTTGTATGAGGTCGACCGGGGATGGTATGGGGTCGACCGAAGACACGTTGGAACTCAACTTTTGAGTATAAATATGAGTTCATTCCCATGAGAAAAGTGGTTGAAGATTTTAGAACTCTTAAGCCTTCTTTGAGGTGTTTGGAGACAAGGAAAAGGGGATGAACTAAGAGAGATCAAAGGGGTCATTAGTAAAGCTCAAGCTTGGATTAATGAAGTTAAATCACTAAGTAAGCTTTACCTCTCTTTATCATTTGTTATATGCTTTGTTTTAAATCTTGGTAAACGATTTTTAGCATGATAACAATGATGTTTTGAATCCTTATCATATTTAATCTTTGATCTATTTGTATTGGATTCTACTTCTTGATTCAAACCAAGTTTGTTTTATAAACTTTGTTAATCATGTTTTGTCAAAACTTTGATTTGTTTTATAAACATGTTTCATTAACTTGTTTGAATCATCTTTGTTGTTTTCATTCATTTAAGCTTTAGTTAAAATATTTTGTTTTTGAAAACAACAATATGTATGCATCACATGTTTAGACATAATTAATTTCATACAACTTGTGAGCTTTTGATTTTCAAATCATTAATAAGTTTGTATTTGGTACATGCGATTTGCATATTACTTCAACCATATCTTTTTTTTATGTGCATTAAGCTTTTAAATGCTTTTAGCATAAATTGAGTGAGCTTAATTTTAAACTTGATTGAAGTCTTCACACACACACACATCATGAGCATTCATCTTTGCATTACTTAGTGTGTTGTGTGAGTTTGTATTATCAATTTCATATCCGCCTATTTTAGAGGCATTGTAATTGAGCTTAAAATATTTCTCTTCTAGTGTTTGTGAAGACACTTCCTTGAGAAAGAAAATCTTTTGATTGTAAAGGTTATTGCTTAGCCTAAGAAAAGCATTGTGTAAAGGTTATTGCTTAGCCTATAAAAGCACATTGTAAGGTTATTGCTTAGCCTAGAAAAGCATAGTTGTAGAGGTTATTGCTTAGCCTTTTTGAAAAGCATAATAGTGGAAATCCGGTGGGGTGTTGAGTCACAGGCCGGTAGTGGATGTAGGCATTGAGGCCGAACCACTATAAATCTTTGTGTAGTGGTGATTGCTTTTATGGTGATTGTTTCGTTTAGCTTCCGCATTATGTATGTTAATCATCACATGTGACTAGTTTGTTTTAAAGAAATTAAAATTGGTCATAATTAGTCATTAAGTGTAGCTCACCCTATTCACCCCCCCTCTAGGGTTAGGATCCCCAGGACTTTCATTTGGTATCAGAGCCTCGTGCTCTATATTAGGATCAAGTGTTTGGAACTCTTGATTAGGTGTAAAAACCTAGAGTTAAAACCCTAGTGTTGTACCTCCATGAAAATCATAAGAATGGATTCCACTAGTTTAGACTTTGTAGATTCTTTGGTAGATTCTTCTAGACCCCTCTTTCTTCCTTCTATTGGAGATTCAAACATTGAAATTAATGAATCTCAAGTTGAATTAAAAGAAGAAGAAAATGATGAAAATGAAAATGATATTGAACAAGCTTATGAGGATTTGTGCACATTATCCTTAGAGCTTTCTAAGAAGAATAGAAGATTAAAAGAAGAATCTAAAAGACTAAACCAAGAATTAGTCTCTTCAAAAGATGAACTTAGAGAAAAAGAAGAATTAATAAATTGTGCAGAATCTAAGTTCATGATCTCTTTGCATAATCTATCTAATATTAAAGATGATCTAAGAGAATCAAAGATAGATTATGATAATCTTAATAAGGAAAATTCAAAACTAAGAGATCAATTAAAAAGGCAAGATGAAAACATTAACAACCTAGAATCCAAGTTAACCATTTCTATGGAAAATTTATCTAATGCACAAATTAAGATAAAAACTCTAGAACTTGGATCTAATGTTATCAATGAAGTTAAATTTGAATTAAAACTTGCCATGAAGAGCTAAACAAATTTAAGGGAATTGAAAATGAACTTACAAAAGTTAAAAATGAAAATTCAACCTTAAAGAACAAGTCACTCAACTTGAAACCTATAAACAAAAGTATGAGTGCAAGTTTACCCAAAATGAAGAAAGATTTGAAAAGTTATTGAAATTGGGTAAATCTCAAAGAGATAGAACGGGTCTTGGATATGATAGGAATATTACACATGACCCTAAATTCACCAACACATTTGTGAAAGGTGAGTCCTCATTCTCTAGCACTCACACTTCTTTGCCCATGACTAAATGCAATTATTGTGGCTTTGAAGGACATTTTAGGTTTGAGTGCAAACAAAGAAGAAGCTATGTGTCTAAACCCATCTTTGAACCAAAGAAAGGAAAATCAAATTCTATGATGGTTAAGACACTAAAAACTAAGGAAGACTCCAAGAAGACTAAACAAGTAAAACCTATTAAAAGGAGTCTCCTAAAATATATTCTAAAAAGTTTAAACAAGTTAAACCAACTTTAAAAGAATCTATAAATAAAAAGCTTCTCAATCTATCTCCCTTAAATCAAAACATGATTAAACTTTTGAAGAAAGTTGCAAAGTTAAATCTAAAATTCAAAATTCAAATAAAGGGAGAAAATAAGAAGAAAAGAAAAATGGCTCAATCCCCTAAGAAGAAAAGTCACCAACCTCAAAAAACTAATCACCATCCTAAGCCAAATTTAGTTAAATCTAAACATCATGGTGATAAGTCTAAATTGAAAATTTATCAAGTCAAATCTCCAATAGTTGGTAAGACTTTTAAGATGGACCTCAAAGACCAACCCTCCCAAGACCTTAGGTGGATTCCAAAAGTTATTTACATAGTCAATCCTTAAGGCCTTGGACCTCATTGACCAACCTATCCTTTATAGGTAAATCCTTTTGTTGGTCATATTGCATTTGCATTTTGTTCTTTCATAAGTTACATTTCTTAAAATGCATTGTTCCCTTATGATCAATTGATTTTGTTTTCATGTACTTCTCTAGTTATATATCATGGTTTTCAAAATCATTTGATTATATTTTTCACATGTTAGATTTGCTTTTTACTCTCATATCTTGTATTGCATTTCTACATGTTCAATTGATTATGATTTCAAAAGCTTTTATAGCTAGACCTTTCATAATCGATTGATGTTGCAAAATCATTTGTTTGCATGTCTTAGTAAGATTTGTTTTGAAAAACAAATGATTTGAATCAATTTAATCTTTCCATGATTTTCTAAGTTTTACTTTCATATGGAAAGTTATTTTGAAAAATCAACTTGTATGTGTTTCTAATATGTTGTATCTTTTAAAATGCAAGTTGAAAAATGATTGATTTCCATTCTATGCTTTCTAAGTTAGATTCTTTTTATGAAAATCAAATTCCTTGATTCACTTGAAATTCAATTGGTTAGAACCTTAGTTATATTTTTTAACTGAATGTGTTTTGGATAAATGCATTTTCCAATTGATATCAATTCATACTTGTTTTAAATCAATTTGTATGAACACTTATAGTTATACTCTTTGGAATACAAATTGATGATTGATAATGTGTTATCTTCAATTCATTCTCTTTATGCTCATTGTTGGATTTTGTTTATTAAAATGATTTGAAGATTGTATGATTGGAAATGCTTTAAAACATTGTTAGTTATAAACATCAAAGCATGTTCCTTGTTTTCATTTCCTCATGCATTTAGTTATCTTAACTTAAATGGAAATGAATGTTGTTATAGGCAATTTGCATCTTTTAGGTTCATTTCTTTTTATATGCAAATGTCTATTAGTTTCTTGTATGGTTGTGATCTTATTTACATTTGTAAAAACCATACTAGAACTCAAAAACCCATCCTTTACGCTTTCTAGTTATTTTTCAATGGATGGTTATGATGGTGATTCATGTACTTTTCTTATTGGTATCATTCTTTATACATGTTTCAACTTCATAGTAGTGTGCTTGATCATATGAAACTCTTTGAAATCCATTCCTTGTATTTCTTAGTTATATCTATTGTTTGATGGATGTCTTAGATGTTGAATTCATATGATCTTGACACTTTGAAAATTGCATGTTCTACTAAGTTATATCTATTATGCAATTTCCTTTGTTCATCACTATGCTCATTAGTCAAATCATTAAAAGTGATGAATAATCATTTTATGATGCTTGTTGGAATTTTGTGTTTGTCACATACTTGCTCTTAGTCATGTTTCATATTCAATTGGTAATCAATTGGTATCATTTTCAATTAGTATCTATATCCAATTGATATCATATCTTGAGTTTGTGATAGACCTTGTGAACAATGGATTGATCTTGATAGTTATATTTTTATTCCATGTCACATTCCATGAGCATCATAATTTTCATGTCTGCCACCTCTCATGCTCACCTAGGTAGATCTCATGACCACCATGTTTATGTGTTCATAATCTTGGTTGGTTAATGGTTGAGGTAGGCTTCATGTTTTTGAACTTCATTTCATTCATCTTGCGCATGATAGTCATATTTTATGATTGGATGAAATGATTTCAAAAATATTCATAGCATATGATTTTCATAGTTATATTGATTGATGCTATGTTTAGTATATCCCAATGACCTTGCCCTTTATATTGGTAATTTGATCAATTTGTACTTTAATAGTCAATTATCATTATCAATTGGTATCTAATTCTTCTCTTGAAGATTAACCCTCAATCGGTTAAACCATCTTCTTCTTGTACCTATTAGTTAAATCCTTGTCAAAAGTTTGACAAAAGAAGAGTATGGATTGAGGGGGAGTAAACCTTCTAAGGAAGCATTAGAGTTGATCAAATTCACCCTTATATTGGCTTCTGATACACCTTATAGCTTATTACCTATGCATGATGACCTGTTATGTACTTCATTTAAATTTCCTTTGTTAACAGGTGCTACTAAAAGGTATTTCCCTTGTTTCATGTGTGTAGGTACCCCTCTCCAATTGATACCTTTGCAATTTAATGGCAAAGGGGGAGAAAGTTCTCAAGCTTAATGGTGAAGGGGGAAAAAGAATTAAGGGGGAGAAAGTGCTCAAGCTAACTAAAGGTGGAGAGAATGCACATCTTGCCAAAAGAAGAGTGCATGGTCAAAAGGGAGAAATGAAGAGAAGAAAGCTTGGGAGCTAAAGAAAGTTGCTTGGCCAAAGAAAGGAAGATGAAATGAAAGCTTGAAGAATGATCAAGCTCCAAGCATAAAGAAGAATGAAGAATGAAGCTAGAGCCCAAGCTAAATGAAGAAGCATCCAAAGAGATTTCAAGAATTGTCCAGCCAAGGAGGAGCTGAAGACTGTGTGTGAAGTCTTAGTGTTGAGCAAGGTTTGCCAACATATTGAAGGTTTGCCATCAAATTGCAAAGGGGGAGATGTTAGGTTTTTGTTTATTGCAATTTGATGGATGCATCATTCATTTTATTCATCATTTGAATTCACACACATGCATTGATTTAGAAAATCTTGAAATCTTGATTTACACATGCATTGTTTTTAAATCTTGTAAATCATATGTTTCATGCATGTTTTGGTTTTAATCTTGGATGCATTCAATTTGAAAAAGAGTTTTATAAATCAAGCAAGCCTATGATTTTAAAACTTTCTAATCATTTTAGGCTTTTTATATTTCATGATTTTAAACCTCTTAGAATGATTTAAAATCATGTTTCCATGCTTGATTTAATGGCCCAAAAGAATCCCCTCAAGAATCACTTTAAAATATGAGAAAAAATGGGAATTCTGGTCCCAGGGTCGACCTGCAGTGTACCAGGTCGACCTGCCCATGGACCAGGTCGACCTGGCACACTGCAGGTCGACCGGGCAGAGGGCCGTTGGCTCTCCAACGGTCATATTTGTAACCGTTTGTATGAGGTCGACCGGGGATGGTATGGGGTCGACCGAAGACACGTTGGAACTCAACTTTTGAGTATAAATATGAGTTCATTCCCATGAGAAAAGTGGTTGAAGATTTTAGAACTCTTAAGCCTTCTTTGAGGTGTTTGGAGACAAGGAAAAGGGGATGAACTAAGAGAGATCAAAGGGGTCATTAGTAAAGCTCAAGCTTGGATTAATGAAGTTAAATCACTAAGTAAGCTTTACCTCTCTTTATCATTTGTTATATGCTTTGTTTTAAATCTTGGTAAATGATTTTTAGCATGATAACAATGATGTTTTGAATCCTTATCATATTTAATCTTTGATCTATTTGTATTGGATTCTACTTCTTGATTCAAACCAAGTTTGTTTTATAAACTTTGTTAATCATGTTTTGTCAAAACTTTGATTTGTTTTATAAACATGTTTCATTAACTTGTTTGAATCATCTTTGTTGTTTTCATTCATTTAAGCTTTAGTTAAAATATTTTGTTTTTGAAAACAACAATATGTATGCATCACATGTTTAGACATAATTAATTTCATACAACTTGTGAGCTTTTGATTTTCAAATCATTAATAAGTTTGTATTTGGTACATGTGATTTGCATATTACTTCAATCATATCTTTTTTTATGTGCATTAAGCTTTTAAATGCTTTTAGCATAAATTGATTGAGCTTAATTTTAAACTTGATTGAAGTCTTCACACACACACACATCATGAGCATTCATCTTTGCATTACTTAGTGTGTTGTGTGAGTTTGTATTATCAATTTCATATCCGCCTATTTTAGAGGCATTGTAATTGAGCTTAAAATATTTCTCTTCTAGTGTTTGTGAAGACACTTCCTTGAGAAAGAAAATCTTTTGATTGTAAAGGTTATTGCTTAGCCTAAGAAAAGCATTGTGTAAAGGTTATTGCTTAGCCTATAAAAGCACAATGTAAGGTTATTGCTTAGCCTAGAAAAGCATAGTTGTAGAGGTTATTGCTTAGCCTTTTTGAAAAGCATAATAGTGGAAATCCGGTGGGGTGTTGAGTCACAGGCCGGTAGTGGATGTAGGCATTGAGGCCGAACCACTATAAATCTTTGTGTAGTGGTGATTGCTTTTGTGGTGATTGTTTCGTTTAGCTTCCGCATTATGTATGTTAATCATCACATGTGACTAGTTTGTTTTAAAGAAATTAAAATTGGTCATAATTAGTCATTAAGTGTAGCTCACCCTATTCACCCCCCCTCTAGGGTTAGGATCCCCAGGACTTTCACTTGGATCCACGAGAATGGTGTTGTCTCTTCAACTTTACATCAATGCATCAAGTTTGTTGGCGATGACAGCATGATACATCGAGTCTTTGCGGACAGAAAACCCTTCAAAGGTAAAGAAGTCCACTTCGCAGACTCACAGATGTATGAAGGTGAAAAAGAAGAAGAGGAGAAGCACACAGCATCCTTTACCGAAAATCTCCAGAAAGATAAAGGCAAGGCTCCTCAACAATCGCCGGAAGAAACAAACCATCCTGGTAAATCCGAAGAGAGCATTCAAACTCCCTTCATCATCTACCTCAAACCTTCAAAGCCTTTAGTCATCACAACTAAAGTGAAGAAGGCAAAGCAAAAGCCTGGGGGCAAATTTGTTGTCTCTTTCGTGTCTATCATGCAAGACACAGATTCGGATTCAGAGCCAGAAGACGACATATCGTCAAGCCAAGCTGACACTCAACAAGTTCAGCCTGCTCTCACTCCTATGGAGACAAATTCTGACATAGAAGATCCTACGTCAGCTTCCTTCGTTGTTCCAGCAACTTCAGCAAAGGAAAAGCCGATCTTCTTCCATAGATCGGATGCTTCTTCATCAAACTCCATGCTTGAACCTTTCCAAAATGAAGGTATGCCTCAACTATCCTTCTATAGTTCTGTGGCACAAGCTATTATGAAGAAAATGGGCTATGACGCTCAAAACCCAGTCGGTTTCGGAGAAGGACGCGGTATTCTCACGCCATTGGGGCCCGTCTTAACCAAAAGCCATCTGGAAGATTGGAGACTCTACGGATATGTAGAAAAGTCTTCACATGGGTTAGGGTATGATCCCGACACTCCCCTGAGACAGTTGACACAAAGGCTTAAAAGTCAATATACTGACCAAGCCTCAACATCTCAAGTCCATGAAGACATCGATCTCCCTAGATATCTCTTCGTTGAGTCACCTGACAAAGATCCAGGAAGCTCATCCAATTGGCACGATTTCTCTGAGAATGAAGAGGAGTTGTCCGATGGTACAGACGTGTGGTCTTCTGACCTAGAAGAATCTTCATCTCCAAAAGAAGTAGCCTACTTCGACTCGGTTTCACCAGGCGATTGGGATCATCTCATAGCAAGCCTTGAGAAAATTACCGATCAAGAAGACCCGTGGAAAGGAACAAAACCTTGGTCTGGAAATGCCCTTGAAACCCTAGAAGGTTTCGTTGAGCTGGAAGCCTCTGAAAATATTGTGGAGGAACCACCTTCGAACCTTCCAACAGAAGATCCTGTTCAAAAAAATAGACTTGGGAACACCAGATAACCCACGTCCTATATTCATAAGCAAGAATATAAGGATGATGAGTTACCCGAGTATATCGCCTTTCTTCGTGAGTTCGTTGATTGCTTTGCATGGTCTTACGCTGAAATGCCTGGCTTAGACCCCAAAATAGCGGTCCACAAACTCAATCTTCAAGAAGACATCAAGCCTGTCAAGCAAGGCCAAAGAAGATTCCGTCCAGATGTGATGGATAAAATTGAACAAGAAGTTCAAAAAATCAAAAGCGACGGCTTCATCCGTGAGGAACAACATCCTGAATGGTTGGCCAATATTATTCCCGTGACAAAGAAAAACGGGCAGATCAGGGTCTGTATTGACTATAGAGACCTGAATGGCGCATGCCCTAAAGATGAATTTCCGCTCCCCATACCAGAGGTAATGATTGATAATACCTATGGATTCGAGCAAATGACATTCATGGATGGTTTCTCTGGCTACAATCAGATAAATATGCATCCTGAAGATGAAAAACATACATCTTTTCGGACCCCATTTGGCGTGTATTGTTACACTGTCATGCCATTTGGTCTGAAAAATGGTGGTGCCACATATTAGAGGGCTATGATGAAGATATTCCAAGATATGCAACACAAGACAGTTGAATGTTACGTTGATGACCTCGTCGTCAAAAGTAAAAGAAAAGAAGATCATTTTGAAGACCTTCGAGAAGTCTTCCTCCGGCTTCGCAAACACAAACTGCGAATGAATCCTTTGAAATGCTTATTCGGCGTCGGGTAAGTTTCTTGGATTCTTAGTTCGGAAAGCTGGAATAGAGCTTGACCCCATAAAAGTCAAAGCCATTCTAGAAATGCCCTCTTCAAGAACCTTGAGAGAACTCAAAGGGCTTCAAGGGAGATTGGCCTACATCAGATGGTTCATCTCCAATCTTTCGGGGAAATGCCGTCTATTCTCCCGGTTGATGAAAAAAGGTGTAAACTTTGTCTGGAATGCTGATTGTGAAGTTGCTTTCCAAGATATCAAGTCATACCTGACAAAACCTCCAGTGTTAGCTACTCCTACCACTGGAAAACCATTCATCTTGTACACAAGAGCCCTTGATCACCCTTTAGGAGCTCTGCTTGCGCAAGAAAATGATCAAAGAAAATAAGCTGCTCTATATTACCTTAGCCGCATGCTAGTAGGTGCAAAGCATCGCTACTCTCCAGTCGAAAAAGAATGTCTTGCAGTAATGTTCGCCGTATAAAAGCTGCGTCACTACTTAGTTTCCAACACAGTTTACCTGGTCTCGAGGGTCAACCTCTTGAAGGTCCTTGTCACAAAGGCAGGTTCTCTCAATGCTCGACTGGCAAAATGGTCCATCCTTCTATCACAATTTGATATCAGGTATGTACCACAAAAGGAAATCAAAGGGCAAGCTCTAGTGGATTTCCTCGCAGAGCATCCATTGCCTAAAGATTCTCCACTCAAAGATGATCTCCCAGACAAACCAGTCTACAATGTGGAGACTTTCTCACAAAGTGCCTCCTGGGACATGTACTTTGACGGTGCAACCAGGACAAATGAAAAAAGACAGCTGATCTTGGGAGTTGGCATCCTCTTTGTTAGCCTCGAAAAATACATGATTCCACATGCTTTCTCGCTACTGGAACCATGCACAAACAATGCAGCTGAATATCAAGCTCTGATCGTAGGATTGGAACTCGCCATCGAATCCGGTATCACCGTGCTGGATGTCTTTGGAGACTCTCAACTGATCGTCAACCAGATGAATCAGAAATTTGAAGTCAGGAAGCCAGATTTGCTGCCTTACTACAATAAAGCACAATCGCTTCTGCAAAAGTTTGACATCTGTCACATCACCCACATTCGTAGAGGTGAAAACATACATACAGATGCCCTACCTGGACTTGCCGCATCTATGGCAATCTAGGAAGGGGAAAACATGCAAATCACAGTGTGCGAAAGAAGAATCCTTCCTCATTTTAACACACACCAAGCAGTTGTTGAATGCCACCAAGTGGTTGGAAGTTGGATTTCAATCCTTCAACCTTCAATTGGCGACTAGAGGGATCCGTTCATTGATTACATTATGTTCGGAATCCTACCTGAAGATCCAAAAGAACGGGGAAGCATCCAAAGGCGACCCCCAAGCTTTCATTTGGATATTCCTTCAAAAACCCTTTACAGGAAATCCTTCAATGGAGTAATTCTACACTGATTGTCACAACAAGAGGCTGAAGAAACACTCAAAGAAGTTCATGCTGGTCTTTGCGGAGCTCATCAGGCTGGTCCCAAGCTCTATGATCAGATAAAAAGGTTAGGTTATTACTGGCCTACCATGGTAGCTGACGCAATGCAATTTGCTAAGCGCTGCCAACAATGCCAAGTTCATGGAGATTACATTCACATGCCTCCAGAATGGTTGCATCCTGCAGCGATTTCATGGCCTTTCGAAGCCTGGGGTATGGACATCATAGGTCCTATTTCTCCCCCTTCGAGCAAAGGTCATCGCTTCATCTTCGCCGCTACGGATTATTTCTCCAAGTGGTCAGAAGCATCTGCGTTCAATGAAATGAAGACCTCATCACTCCTTCAGTTCCTGCACACCAACATCATTTGTCGTTTCGGCAAACCCAGAAGATTCGTCCATGAAAATGGACCACAATTCTGGGATCATCGATTCTACAGGCTCTGCGACAAATACAAAATCCAAAGCTATCCTTCGACTCCATACAATCCGGCAGCAAACGGATTAGCAGAAGCTTTCAACAAGAAACTCTGCAAAATCCTCAAAAAAATGGTCTCTAGTCACAAAAGAGACTGGAGCGACAAAATGTTTGAAGCTTTGTGGGCCTATTGAACCACCGTTCGAGGACCAACCCATAGCACACCATTCTCCTTGGTCTATGGATGCGAAGCTGTCGTGCCCTTGGAAGTACAAATTCCTTCCTTGAGGGTATCTTTGCAAAATGACATGACTCAAGAAAGCAATGTCAAATTGCGACTCCATGAGCTGGACAATCTCGATGAGAGACGGCTCGAAGCTCAACAAAGCATTGAACTTTACCAAGCATGCATGGCAAGATCTTTCGACAAAAAGGTTAGGCAATGCGCCTATAAAAAGTGTGACTTGGTTCTTACGGTAAAAAGAACAATGGTCTTCGTTCACAAGTCCAAAGGAAAATTTGAGCCAAAATGGGAGGGACCCTACGTCATCGACAAGGTTTTCTCCAACGGCGCATACGCACTCCTAAACATGGAAGGTGACAGATGTATGCTGCCCATCAATGATAAGTTCTTAAAGCGGTACTACCCTTGAAGACTTGCCCAACTGCGTAAAAGCAATGCCTGTACAGCCAATACCTGTTTCCAGGTACACGCTCGCTAAACCCACTCTTTTTAGAATTTTCATGTCAAATGTTTAAATTTCTAGAAATTTAAACAATGCTTACTTTCTTCGTTTCATTGTTCAAAAAAAAAAAATACAAGTTTAGGAACCTTTCCCTACCTTGACCAAAATTTTCAACCCTTGAACCCAAAATTCATGGTTTGAAACAAAATATGGATTCAGGGATTTCCACCCTAGTCCACCCTACCTTTTACCGCCTAAATGGTTTTAGGTCAAAACTTATGACCCTCGTGTCTTTAAACAAAAAAAAATGGTTTTAAAAAAAACCACGGGAAAGCGACGCTTAGTCGATACTCGCACAAATCGGAAGCATACAAACCACGTTCGACACTTCCAAAATCGCAGGGAGGCGACATTTCATCGATACTTGCAAAATCCAAAACCGTGGAGATGCAACATTTCAGTTGATATCCACAACCCAAATTTCAAAGGTTCGAAAAAACCTAAAAAACCATGGAGACGCAACATTTCAATTGATATCCATAACCCAAAGGTTCGAGAAAACCACAAATTTCAAAAATCATGGGGAAACGACATCAAGTCAGTACCCGTAAAACCAAGATTTTTTAAAAGCAAGGATGCGACATTCCATCGATACTTGCACCCAAATCCGTGAGGATGCGACATTCCATCGATACTCGCAACCGAATGAGCAAGGATGCGATATTCCATCGATACTTGCAAGAACATTCAGCAGGGAGGTGACTTTTAGTCGATACTTGCATTTTTGAAAACCAAACCGGCTATAGATCCCACAAAACGGCTATAGATGCCACCAAAACAAACCGGCTATAAATGCCACAAAGCGGCTATAGATGCCACCAAAACAATGTTGATTTCGATACTCTTAATGATTGACCCGTGTTTTTGACGGATGTCAGAGTATTTGGTGTCTCAAAAGTATGAATTTTGGAAAATCAGAGGAGTCGGACGCTTCGAATCGCGAAGAAATGGCAAAAAACGGAGTTTCCGGGGCCCTCCCGGCGATACCGGGCTCCAGGGTCGCAGGGGTCTGCTACCCTGGGGGGGTTTTCCCCCCTTTTGTCCCGTTTTGTGTCTGTTTTTGCTGTTTTTTTATTCTTTTTTCTTCTGTATTTTTCCTTGACATTTTTGATCATTTATTGGCCTGATTTCCCTGTAGAAAACCTGATGAGAATCCTTGCATTTTATTTTGCTAAGTTTCCGATTTTCTGAGAAAGCCGAAGACTTTGTCACGCAGAGCTGCCGATTTTCCGTCAGAAGCTGAAACTGGGTCAAACGATGTCGGAATGATATGAAATTTGGTGTGTAGCCTCCTGAGCAATAAATAAGACCAACCATAGGATTTTGTTTGAGTTTTGAAGCCGTTTGGGGTCCTATCACCAGTAGATTTGCTTTTGTCGCGATGAAGATGTCGCGGCTTGGTGTGCGATCACCGATGTCTGATTGACTTGAAATTTGACAGGGAACCTATTGGAGTCATTTTAAGATGATCGATAGGCTCTGTGTTGGAAACCATGGTCTCGGGGAGCTTCGCTGCCGAGAGGCCTGATTTGGCTTCCGAGCGTCAAAGTCTGGTCAAATGTTATCGAAATGACCTGAAATTTGACGTGTAACCCTTTGTAAGCATTTTGAAGGTGTCCATGTGCTCTATCTGATGAGTGATGGCCTCGGTGGTTCTTGCCGCCGAGAGGCTTGATTTAGCTGTTTGAGGGTTGATGTAGGGTCAAATGTAGTCGGTTTGACTCGGAACTTGACGTGGAGCCTTTTGGATGTATTTTGAGACCATCCATCGGCTTTGATCGAAGATTTGGTGTCTCCGATGCTTTCACCACCGGGAGCTCCTTTTCAGCTGCCGGAGAAGCGAAGTTAGGCCAAATGATTTTGAAATGGCCCGAAACTTCTTGTGTGCTCCTCTTTTGGCTGTGTTGAAGGATCTTGCAGTTTTTGTTTGATTCTGACAAGATTTGATTTTTTGGAAGTATCATTTCCTATTTATAGCAGGTTCCGACTTCATGTAGCTTTTTGGATCTTGAAGAAGCAAGGTGACATTTTTGGTGTCAACGAATGCCCCCTCAAGGTGCAGCGACGAGTTGCTTAACTTTTGTAGTTGATGTGCCTCGAAGAGATTTTGTGAAGGAGAGCTTGTGACTTGACGAAGAGTCTTTGAGCAGTTTTTCTTTTTGGTATTTGTCGCCTTTTGAGTTTCCAGGGGAATTTTATGGTTGTGAAAGGGATCACATACCATCTCGAGGCAAAGTTTTGAAGATGACATCAGGGATGTGGATTTGGGTTTTGACCTTGTGACCTAACAGGCTGTATGTGGCAGGTTAGGGGGTCGGGTTTGTTTTTGACCGTGTGACCCAACAAGCTGTATGTGGAATGTTGGGGGATCAATTTTGGTTTTGATCTTGTGACCTAACAGGCTATATGTGGCAAGTTAGGGGATCGGGTTTTGATTTTTGATTTTGGTCTTGTGACCTAACAAGCTGTATGTGGCAAGTTAGGGGACCAGGATTTGGTTTGGATTTTTGTGGAATGTCAATTTCAAGATTTTGGCTCAATTTGGTAGATGAGGCCGGATGGTTTGATTTTTGGAAGCTCATGGGGCTTGGAATTCTCTTTGTATGGTCCAATCAGCTCAAAAGAGGCATGAAACCATTTTTTTAAGCTATTGGTAAGAGGGGTTTCGCTTTGACTAAAAGCCTAATTTTTTTTTTTTTAGTGCCTAGGTGGTCAAACCTGGCTCATATGGGCTAACCCATGGGACCTTAAGCTTTTGAAATGGCTTAGATCTCATATGGTGTCATTTTTGTAAAGAATATCCAAAAATATCTCCCTTGGATAGAGAATATCTAAGAATATCTTTACTTGGAGAGAATCTCTCATGTTCCCTTTATTTTGGGAAAGAATATCTCAAGATATATTCCTTTGGGAAAGAATCTTTCATTGATCCTATCTTTTGGGAGAAAATCTCTCATTGATTTCTTTTTGGGAGAGAATCTCTCAAGATATCTTTCTTTTGGGAAAGAATCTTTCTAATTTCTTTCTTTTGGTAAGGTTACTAATTAGTAACACTTACCTCTTTCTTCTTTCCTTCTTTGGTTTGCTCTCTTCTATAAAAGCAAGGAAGAGGTTGTATCTCTTGCTCCTATTACTTTCTTTTTCAACAATCCCAAGAGGGCTTCAAGACCAAGAGTTCTTCTTCTTCAAGATCTTCAAGACTTTTCTTCTTCTTCTCCATCAATGGCTTCAAGTAAGTTCCCTTTTTCAAGAAAACTCCATTGTAGGAAATAAAAAGTTTTTTCTTTTTTTTTGTTTCTTTCTTTTTTTCTTTTTTTTTCTTTTCCACGTGTTTTTCTCTCTGTTTTTTTTGCACTCTTTTTTTTTGTTTCTTTTGTGGGCCGTACGGACAGATCCGTACGGATCTGGCCGTATGGCCACGTGGCCTGTGGGCCAGCTCCCTTTTTTTTTTTGAGAAAGTTTTCTTTTTCTTCCTTCTTTTTTGTTCTTTTTCTTTCTCCTTTCTTTCTTTTTTTTTTAGAAAGTTTCTTTTATTTTTTTTTTCTCATCATGATAATGTAATTTTTTTTTTTTGCAAACCAAGATGTTCATGCATGTATATTTTTTTTGGAAATTGAATTGTAGCATGATGTGATACCATACCTGAAAGTTTTTGCAAATTTGGAAATTTGGAGCTCGCAGCGATGTTGAGCCCTTCCTGATTTTGCGGAGACTTTGAGGTTTCGAAAGTTTGGAGTTTCGAAACCTGCAGCAATGTTGAGCCCATCTTCAAGCTTTCTACTTCTTTCGGGATAGTTCCTTTTCTTCGGAATTGCCCCGGCATCATGTCAAAATTTCGCCAGATTTTTTTTAGCGAGATTCCGTCATTTTGATGTTTGATCCTTTTCTTTTCCATCCTTTGCAGGTGGTTCTACCAGAACGAACAAGGGTAAAGAGCCTGCTACAAGCGTACCTCGTCGATCTGCTAGATCTTCTAATCCGACCGTTCAGCAGGCCTTTGAGAAGGTCCAGTATGTTGAGAGAAATCTGGAAGAGTGCGACTCCCTCAATAGAGATGAGATGAGGCAGTGACTGATCGCTCTCAAGGGAGAGGAATTCTATAAAATCATGGTAAGCTGTCGTCCATGGATGATGGAAGATCAAAGTGTTTTACCCAAGCCTACCTTCTTCTTTGGTGATGCCATCCCTGATGACATGACATACCAGAGGAGATGTTTTCAGTTTTCTTTCACAGCAGATGCTGAGAAGAAGATTGTTGCTACCCGGTCGACGTTTGATCGCACCGTCTCGATCATGAGGCTTGCCCCCACATGCTCTAAGAGGGAAGATCCTCCAAGCTGGGTGAGAAAGACAAAGGTAATCAAGACTGGGTTCTTGTTGGCGGTTCTCCTGGATATACGGAGAGGTCGCCTGCTGATATGGACCTGTTGATGTCATCCAGCGGCTACTGGGGCTCTGATTATCCGTCGGTCGATTTGAGACCGGTGGGCCTTGGTAATTTCAGCGGTGATTGCAGCAATTGGATAAAGCCTTTTCGACTTCGTGGCCGTTTCAATGCTGACTCCGAGTGGAAGCCATGGACTGATCGTGTCCTGCTGATTGGTGGCGCCGTTTTGAAGGAAGCGGGGATTTTTGATGCGGTCCGCGCCTTTAGGTAGACCGTGATCTTTTCCGACGAGGCCATCATGGCTATGCTAGAGTCATTCCTCCCATAGACCAATACCTTCGTTGTGACGAATGGTGAGATCGATTTTTCTTTGAAGGAGCTGAGTGCCATTACTGGATTACCCATCCTTGGAAAACTCTATGAGGAGTTTATACCGATCGACAGCGTCCTTGAGGAGCAGTCTGAGGAGTTCAGGCTTCTGTACTTTCAGCTCGTATCCTTCTATGATTTTTTAAAGGAGGAGGAGGGTTTGAAAGTTAGATCCAGCAGTTGGAAGAGTTCAAGCTCTTTATTCCCTAAGTTTTTTGATAGCAGGGAGCCTTCTGATAGTGTGACCCAGGAAGCTAGGGCTCAGGATCCAAGTTCGAAGAAGATCTTGGCTATGCAAGAAGAGTTGAGAGATTTCTGTGCGAGTACAAACGCCATATGTCCTGACATTGCACTGCGGAGAGATCTCGTTGTTTACCTCACTTATTCGCTTGGTGAGGCTATTTTTGCTGGAGGAGATGGAATGCACATCAGGCCGCATTGTATTTTTCCAGCTTGTCAGATGGCGTTTGGAGAGCATCTTGCTTTGGTGCCAGCTCTTTACTCGTACCTGTGTACCGAACTGCAGGCTGCTGCTTTTTTGGTTCGGCTTGGGCTTCCCATGAATAGGGTATTTTCAGCCTACATCTTTTATTCGTGGTACGTGTACAACTGTCCTGGCTTCCACCGGCTGGGTGCCGCACAGGATCATGATCCTCTGATGATTCGGCTGGCTAAGGGCAAAGCCGTGTCCGAATCACTTTTGTTTGCCCGCATGAGGATCCGACGGTTCAGGGACGTCGAGATGGGGCAGTCTTCAGTGAAGCTTTCTCCGGAGTTGCGGAAGAAGGCTTTTGATTTTGGTGCCTCCCGAGACTCTACCAAGGCGGGGTCGGGAAGGCATTACTCCTTGACGAACGTAGAGAAGGAGTGGCTTTTCAGCATACGTGTCGGCACGATGGTGTACCGCAGACATCTTTTCGTCGACATCCAGCCGTATGTACCCTCTCGTTTTGCTTTGTAGTTGGGCTTTTCTCAAGGCATTGTTGGAGCGCCTTCAAGCATGGTGAAGCGCTTTGGAGGTTTACAGGATGGGAGAAATGCATGGGCTTTCTATAGTGCTGAAGACACTACAGCCATGATCTCTTATCCTGTGTTGTTGACTTCCCGGACTGCCGGTTTTGCGAAGTGGTTCGCGGAGAGCTTTTCGGCATATCGGGGGTTTTCCAAGAAAGAGCTTGATGTGAAGCTGGCATCTGGAAAGGGCCTTGGAAAGCTGGATGGCGTCCGGCTAGAGGAAGTTTGGGCGTTCTTTTCTGGAGAGAAGCACAAGATAGGCTTTCTCGGTGACCAGGGCGTCATTGGTTCTGAAGCTGTTCGAGAAATACCTGATGAGGCTTTAGAGCAGCTAGAACAGGAGGAAACCGAACTTGATGCTTGGGTGCAAGCGGCACAAAGGCAAGCTTCTGTGGAGTCTACTGGCAAGAGTAGACCATCCAATGAGGAGTCGAGTGGGAAACCTGACTCTGACAGTGGGGCAGGTTCCTCTAAGAAGCGAGCCCGCATGAGTAAGAGGAGGAGGAGTCATCATCGCAGCAAGGGGCAGCATGAGGACTCTCCTAACTTGGAAGTACCTCTTACTATCAATGAGGAGGCGCCAGGGGATGCTGACGAGCCTCCAGAGAAGAGAAGACGAGAAGAAGAGACCATCGGTGAAGGTATGATTCTTCCTTTTTCTCTTTCCATTTCTTTTCATGGGATTTTTCTATGTCTTGATTTGTTTTCTCTCCCTACTGCTCCTCTTTTTTT
Source organism: Litsea cubeba (assembly GCA_012931725.1). Classification (NCBI taxonomy): domain Eukaryota; kingdom Viridiplantae; phylum Streptophyta; class Magnoliopsida; order Laurales; family Lauraceae; genus Litsea; species Litsea cubeba. The sequence goes on from CM022950.1 coordinate 31,640,990, forward strand.
TTATCAGAGGAAGATGTGGCGATGCCCGAGGTTCCAACTGATAAGGTGGTGACAGACCCTATCGGGGCACCTGAAGAAGAACCGAGGGACTCTGGAGTGAATCCAGAATCTCCAATTGGTATGACTTTTTTTTTTTTGCTTTTTTTTGTCTGTGACTTGATTTGCTAACATTGTTCTTGTCAGCTGACTTGCACAGGATTTCGATGACTTTGAGCCATCGATGGACGCAAATGTTGATGATGCCTCCGATGAGTTCATGGAGGAAGAGAGTCTTCCGCCAGTCGTCGAAGAAGGTATTTTGTAGTAATAACCCTGATAATGATTTTCAAACAGATCATATTCATACCTTTTTGTGTTTCTTTGGCAGGTTTTGAGGTGACAGCGGAGAGTCCGTTGCTTCCTTCAGAACCAGAGCAAGAGATGCCAGAAGTTGATCTAGAGGTAAAGACTCCTGGGACCAGTTCTGACACTGTTGAGGAGATACCTCGTGCTGAGATTCCTTCCCGAGCAGCTCCAACTGGAAAGAGTTCTTTTGTTACTCTTCCAACGGGTGATGACATGAGCAGCCGACCGACGGAGTTGGGCGAATCTTCAACTGGGCCATCTCTTCTTTTTGCGAAGAAGGTGGTGGTGCGGGTTCTGAGCTCTTGGAATGAGAATCTCCTTTCTGGGCACTTGGATGCCGGATTTGGCATGATCCAGCATGTGCAGGAGATTCTCATTGATGCCGAAGAGGCTGGTCTGGATGTCACAGGTGCCAGGGCGATCGTTGATAGGATCATTGAGCTAGGTGACAAATGGTTTGAGGCCATGGGTTTGGCTGATGACCAGTTCTTCAAGGAGATGTTCCTGGACCCTGCTGATAAGGCTAAGTCTAACCTGGATGAGGCTACATACAGCAGGAAGTAGATAGTCTGAGAGAAGAACTGAGAAGAGCTAGCCATCATTGGGCTGACACATGACCTCAATATCCTTGATAGGGAGGTCAATGAGGCCAGGAAATGTCTTGAGCATCTGCAGGCACAAGTCGATGCCAAGTGGGCTGCAATAATAGAGGCTCGCGATAGGGAGAGTGCTCTGATTCGCCGGGTTGCAGATGCCGATCGAGTCTTGAAAGGAGATCTCAAGAGAACAAACAATGGCGAATTGCTCGGGATAAGCTTCCCGGTGTGAAAGAAGGATTGCAGCATTCTCCAGCATCTCATGGCAAGTTCCTGAAGAAGCGTGCCTTGGAATCCCTGACGGCTGAGGCCAAAAGTTTGCTTGAGGAGCTGAAATCTTGGCTGGAGACCATTTTTGGTTGAGCTCTCATTTTTTTTGTAACAGAAACTATCATTCTCTCCTTTTTTTTTGGTACCACATGTATTTTTTTTGTACTCTTTTTTTTGTATAGTGCTTTTGAACACTTTCTTTTTTTCGGTACCACATGCATTTTTTTTGGTACTCTTTTTTTTGTTTTCCCTACGCTCACTTAAATCTTTTTGTGATGAAAGTAATTGCTAAATAGGATGCTTTTTTTTGTTTTCCCTACGCTCACTTAAATCTTTTTGTGATAAAAGCAATTGCTAAATGGGATGTTTTTTTTTTTATTTTCCCTACGCTCACTTAAATCTTTTTGTGATAAAAGCAATTGCTAAATGGGATTTGATCAAAAGCTTTTCATTTTATGAAAATCTTTTGTGAAATGATTGTTTTGGCATGGGAGACAGATTTTTGTTTGTGGCATGGAAGCCGATTTTGGCATTGATAGCCGGTTTATGGCATTGATAGCCGGGTTTTTTGAAAGCCAATTTTTTTTTTTGTTTTGTGGCATTGATAGCCGGTTCTGTTTTGTGGCATTGATAGTCGGTTTTGTTTTGGTGGCATCTATAGCCGTTTTGTGGCATTTATAGCTGGTTTATTTCGGTGGCATCTATAGCCGCTTTGTGGCATTTATAGCCGGTTTGTTTTTGTGGCATCTATAGCCGTTTTGTGGGATCTATAGCCGGTTTGGTTTTCAAAAAAGCAAGTATCGACTAAAAGTCACCTCCCTGCTGAATGTTCTTGCAAGTATCGATGGAATATCGCATCCTTGCTCATTCGGTTGCGAGTATCGATGGAATGTCACATCCTCGCGGATTTGGGTGCAAGTATCGATGGAATGTCACATCCTTGCTTTTCAAAAATCTTGGTTTTGCGGGTACTGACTTGATGTCGTTTCCCCATGATTTTTTGAAATTTGTGGTTTTCTCGAACCTTTGGGTTATGGATATCAACTGAAATGTTGCGTCTCCATAGTTTTTTAGGTTTTTTCGAACCTTTGAGATTTGGGTTGTGGATATCAACTGAAATGTTGCATCTCCACAGTTTTGGATTTTACAAGTATCGACGAAATGTCGCTTCCCTGCTATTTTGGAAGTGTCGAACATGGTTCGCATGCTTCTGATTTGTGCGAGTATCGACTAAGCGTCGCTTCCCCATGGTTTTTTTTTTTGAAAAACCATTTTTTTTGTTTAAAGACACGAGGGTCATAAGTTTTGACCTAAAACCATTTAGGCGGTAAAAGGTAGGGTGGACTAGGGTGGAAATCCCTGAATCCGGATTTTATTTCAAACCATGAATTTTGGGTTCAAGGGTTGAAAATTTTGGTCAAGTTAGGGAAAGGCTCCTAAACTTGGATGTTTTTGAACAATGAAACGATGAAAGTAAGCATTGTTTAAATTTCTAGAAATTTCAACATTTGACGTGAAAATTCTAAAAAAGGTGGGTTTAGCGAGCGTGTACCTGGAAACCGATTTCGGCTGTAAAGGCATTGCTCTTACCCAGTTGGGTAAGTTTTCAAGGGTAGTACCGCTTTAAGAACTTGCCGTTGATGGGCAGCATACATCTGTCACCTTTCATGTTTAGGAGTGCATATGCGCCGTTGGAGAAAACCTTGTCGATGACATAGGGTCCCTCACATTTTGGCTCAAATTTGCCTTTGGACTTGTGAGCGAAGACCATTGGTCTTTTTACCGCAAGAACCAAGTCACCCTTTTTGTAGGCGCATTGTCCGACCTTTTTGTCGAAAGATCCTGCCATGCTTGGTAAAGTTCAATGCTTTTTTGAGCTTCGAGCCGTCTCTCATCGAGATTCTCCAGCTCATGGAGTCGCAATTTGACATTGCTTTCTTGAGTCATGTCATTTTGCAAAGATACCCTCAAGGAAAGAATTTGTACTTCCAAGGGCACGACAGCTTCGCATCCATAGACGAAGGAGAATGGTGTGCTATGGGTTGGTCCTCGAACGGTGGTTCGATAGACCCACAAAGCTTCAGACAGTTTGTCGCTCCAGTCTCTTTTGTGACTAGAGACCGTTTTTTTAAGGATTTTGCAGAGTGTCTTGTTGAAAGCTTCTGCTAATCCATTTGCTGCCGGATTGTATGGAGTCGAAGGACAGCTTTGGATTTTGTATTTGTCGCAGAACCTGTAGAATCGATGATCCCTAAATTGTGGTCCGTTATCATGGACGAATCTTTTGGGTATGCCGAAATGACAAATGATGTTGGTGCACATGAACTGAAGGACTGATGAGGTCTTCATTTCGTTGAACGCAAATGCTTCTGACCACTTGGAGAAATAATCCGTAGCGGCGAAGATGAAGCGATGACCTTTGCTCGAAGGGGGAAAAATAGGACCTATGATGTCCATACCCCAGGCTTCGACAGGCCATGAAATCGCTATAGGATGTAGCCATTCTGGAGGCATGTGAATGTAATCTCCATGAACTTGGCATTGTTGGCAGCGCTTAGCAAATTGCATTGCGTCAGCTACCATGGTAGGCCAGTAATAACCTAACCTTTTTATATGATCATAGAGCTTGGGACCAGCCTGATGAGCTCCGCAAAGATCAGCATGAACTTCTTTGAGTGTTTCTTCAGCCTCTTATTGTGACAAGCAGCGTAGAAGAACTCCGTTGAAGGATTTCCTATAAAGGATTTTTGAAGGAATATCCAAATGAAAGCTTGGTGTTCGCCTTTGGATGCTTACCCTTTCTTTTGGATCTTCAGGTAGGATTCCAAACATAATGTAATCAATGAACAGATCCCTCCTGTCGCCGATTGAAGTTTGAAGGATTGAAATCCGACTGTTCTAGGCAAGGGTCCTCCAAACGGGTTCATTAAGTAATCCTAACTTTACCTAGGGGCAATTCTATCAATCGAGATTTCATAAGACCGGGTTAGGAGGCCTATGTGTACTCTCTCGTCTTTTAAATAAAAATTTTTTTAAATAAAAAAATAAAAAAAAAAATTCAAAAAAAAATCTTTAAAAAAAAATAAAAAAATAAATAAAAATATAAATAAAGATTTTTTTTTAAAAAAATCTTCAAAAAAAAAAACTTCCGTCATTTTGGGTTTAGATTGGAGAAATCTTGGTCTTCTCCTTTCTGAGCACTGGCGCTCGCGGAAATCGTTGAGCCCGTGTTCAGATTGGAGTGCCTTTTGCTCACTTTGATGAACCCGATATTGGTTTTTCAAAAAAAACTCGTCATTTTTGGATTCTGATCCGAGAAATTATGGTTCATTTCCTTCTGAATACTAACGCTCGCGGAAATCGCTGAGACTGTATTTGGATCGGAATACCATCTGCTCTCTTTGATGAATCCAATCTTGACCTTTCAAAACAGCGAATCTCAACTCATGCATGCGGTCTCCAAACATTTGTGTCTAACGGTACTAGTACGCCCTTTCAGGGTCTACTGTATTCGCGACCGGCACATTTGTAACTCCAACTTTATATTCTTCTTACCTTGAGCAAGCTCTACTTCTCGATAAGTCGAATTTAAGTTCACAATTGCTTCTAGCAGTCAATGGGATGTGTTATAATTTGAAGAAGCTTTAAATGATTTGAATGGTAATCATGGTTTAAGGTTGTAATTGTTGTCAATCCATGTCAACATGATGAGAGGATGAAGCTCAACTACGCAATGGAAATCAGATGGAAATCAGAAAAGAATAAGAGTTGAAACAGTCAGGAATTCAGAATTCCTGAAGCAGAGCATGCGGTCGACAGGGCACCCCATGCGGTCGACCGAGCAAAGAGAAACCTGCAGAAAAAGTTTCAGGCACCTCTCAGTTATTTTCGTGACACAGTGTGTCTTCGGTCGACCGGGACCCCAGGATGTCGACCGAGCACGAAAGTTGTCTGTTTCCAGACTGTGTATGATGTCGACCGAGCACAGCAGGATGTCGACCGAGCACGGGAACCAGAGTTGCGCAGAAACAGAAGTCTTGCACGAAAATTCAGCATTCTTTTCTATTTCGTTTGGGACTCTTTCTAAACGAATTGTAGCCTGTTTTGAATACAATTAAGGGTTAACATAACCTATAAAAAGGCATGTATGGGTCGTTCATAAACCACCAGAAGAGAAGAGAAAAGAAGAGAAGAGAAGAGAGAAGAGAGTGCTGTGTTGCTGTGTTGCTGCATTATCAGAAGTTTTCTACAGCAATTGTGGACGAGATTGTGCTCTTGAAGATGGTGATTCGTCCATGAGTTAAGTGTCTCTCTTTATGCTTTAGATTTCAATTTGTAAGGGATTGAGAGAGAGAGAATTGTAGAGGGGAAGGGCTGTAGACAGAGTTTATCTTCTATTCTGTTTTTACATCAAGTTGGTGCTTGGTGTTTGGGGTTTGGTGATCCTATCTGTGGGTGCAGATAAATTGTAAGAGGAGTAGGTGCTTCCTAGATAGTGGGTGCTATCTAAAACACAAGGGCTGGTGCTCTTTGTCGTTGGTGCAACTAAATATATTCAGACCTGTACCGGATCGGTGTTCGGACGGTTTTGATCCGTGGACGTAGCCTTTTGGTGAACCACGTTAAATCTGGTGTCATTGTGTGGTTTGACTTGTTTTGTTGTTGAATTGGACCTGTTTTTAGAAATCACTGATTCACCCCCCCCCCCTCTCAGTGATCGCGATATCCAAACAATTGGTATCAGAGCAAGGCTCCCTTGATCAGTTTAATACGGTAAGGGTGATCTCTTGTCAAATCACATGGCAGCCAATACAGGGAATATGAAAGCACCTCTGTTTGATGGTTCTAATTACTCTTTTTGGAAGATTAGGATGCAAGCCTTCATCAAATCTCTTGGCTATGATGTTTGGGAGGCTGTCAGAGTCGGTTACAATACTGCCACCGTACCCAATGATACTGCATCGAAGAAGTTGGCAGACAACGACTCCAAGGCGCAGAATGCACTCTTTAGTGGCCTTGTGGACAGCGAGCTTGTCAAAGTAATTGCATGCAAAACAGCCAAGGAAATTTGGGACAAGTTGCAAAGCATACATGAAGGTGATGAGAAGATCAAAGAAGCGAAATTGCAAACTCATCGCTCTCAATTCGAGTCTCTTCGCATGGAGGAAAGCGAGAATGTTGAATCGTATATGCAACGAGTGAATGAAGTCACGAATGACATTCGTGGACTAGGGGAGGAGATTAAAGAGCCGGTCATCGTCAAAAAGGTTCTAAGATCTCTTCTTCCCCGGTTTGATTCAAAAGTCTCAGCCATCGAAGAAGCCAAAGATCTGAATGCATTTTCCATGGATGAATTACATGGTTCTCTAACTGCCTATGAGATGCGCATAGGAAAGACGTCTTCATCTGATAAAGAAGCGGCCTTCAAAGTTCAAAAAAAGGCAAAAGAGACTGCTGGTCATAATGTTGATTCTGATAATGATGAGCTTGAGGCTCAATTTGTTAGAAAGTTGAAGAAAGGAAGCATTGGCAAGTACAAAGGGAAGCTACCCTTTAAATGCTTCAATTGTGGAGGTGTTGGTCACTTTGCTGCGAAGTGTCCGCTAAAAGAAGACAATGATAATGACTCTTATGCTGAAAAGAGTAAAGGAAAGAGAAATTTCAGAAAAAGAGGCAAAGCTAAAAACTATCTATGTCAACAAGATGACAGCACGTCTGAAACTTCAGACGATGATGAATCAACCGAAGCTCTCTTCATGGTCACTGTTGAAGAAGAAGAAGAGCTAGATCCGGAAGAGGAAGAGGAGGTTGAAGTCAATCTTGAAGAGGAACTCATAGCCGCACTTGAGGAGCTTAGTATGGAACGCAAAACAAGTAAGAAAAATCTGAAACTTCTCCATGAATCTGAAAGTTCTATTATTGCTTTGAAAACTCAAGTAGAAGAATATAAAAGAATGGTAGAAGTCCTTGAAAACCAAATAAGTATCAAAAAGGAAGAGGCTATGAAACTTGAAACTGAGATCGCTAGAGCAAAGGCTGAAAATTTGGAAAATAGCAAAAAACTCAAAGCGCTCCAAGCGATTGAAGGGACTATGAAACTCGATGAACTACTGAAAGTTCAAAGACCTGCCCACTTCAGATTTGGTCTAGGATTTGAGAAAGGTGAATCCTCTAAGATTGCACCTCCTGAAAAGAAAGAGTTTGTGAAGCAAGTCACTGCACCTTCTAACTCTATGAAGCCCACACAACCTAGAAAGGAGTCCATTCCTGTTAGAAAGGTAATGAAGACTAACCAGCCACAAAGAAGATACAAATTCTATGGTTATTGCTTTCATTGTAATATGTTTGGACATAAAAGAGACGATTGCAAATTCTATGTGAAATACAGCTCACTTGTGACTAGGAACCCTTTGTCAATCTTAAGTAACCACAAAATTGAGTGCCATAACGTGCTATAATTATGGACACTTGGCTAGGGATTGTAGGTTGCATATTGCTAACAAATTTCAGGTTGAAAAGAAACCCAAGTTAGTCAAGGCTTGGAGAGCAAAGCAAAGTGCAGAAAGTCCCAAAGAATCTCTCATTGTGCAAATGGCATTCAATGCACAAAAGAAGGCAGCACCATGGGTCCTTGATAGTGGTTGCTCAAGCCATATGACTGGTGATAAAGAGAAATTCATCAAATTACAGCACTATGAAGGCGGTTCAGTGAAGTTTGGCAACAATGATGGTGCCAAAATCTGCGGAAAAGGTGTTATTCAGCTTATGGCAAACAAGATCAGATCGGAAGAAGTCTTATATGTGTCTGGATTGAGACACAACCTGCTTAGTGTGAGCCAGATCTGTGACAAGGGTCACGAAGTTATCTTCACAAAGAATGGGTTTGCCATCAAGAAGAGTAGCAACGGCAAAACAGTGGCAACTGGATCAAGAACTGCTGGAAATCTCTATACATTGTCAGATGGAGCTGAAAAGACCTGCTTGATGAGTCGGACAGAGGAAAGTTGGTTGTGGCACAAACGCCTTGGGCATCTAAGCTTTGATAACATGTCAAAGATTTGCAATTCAAAGGCTGTAAGAGGCATGTCTACAGTTGAAAAGCCTTCCAATCCCATTTGCGACTCTTGCCAAAAGGGAAAGCAAACGAGGGTTATGTTCAAGTCAAAGGAGCATCATTCCAAGAAACCTCTTGAGCTAGTGCACACTGTTCTCTGTGGACCGATGCGAACTCAAAGCACCAATGGAGATAAGTATTTCATGTTATGCATTGATGATTATACTCGTATGACATGGGTATTGTTTCTTAAGCATAAGCATCAAGCACGTGATCGTTTTAAAGTGTTTAAAGCACAGGTTGAAAATCAATTGGAAAAACGTATCAAGATTTTAAGGTCTGATCGTGGAGGCGAGTTCACATCTGAAGAGTTCACTAAATATTGTGAACATCATGGCATTCAAAGACAGTACTCAGCCCCTAGAACTCCACAGCAAAATGGTAGTTGTGGAACGGAAGAATCGCACCGTACAAGAGATGGCTCGTACGATGCTAAGTGAAAGCAAGATGGCTGACAAGTATTGGAAAGAGGCAATTCATACGGCTGTATACATTCAAAATCGATGCTTGATCAGGCCACATGAAGACAAAACTCCCTATGAGCTATGGTTTGGAAGAAAAGCAACAGTCAAGCACTTCAGAGTCTTCGGCAGCAAGTGTTACATCAAGCGGCTCGAACAAAATCCGGGCAAATTTGAAGAAAGAGCTGACGAAGGTATATTTCTGGGTTACTCCTCTACTAGCAAGGCATATAGGTGTCTTAACAAAAGAACCTAGAAAAATCATAGAAAGTGCTGATGTGAGAATAGATGAGAATATTGAACCAAAGAATGCAACTCATAATGACAGTCCAGTTTATAAGGACTCGAGTGAGATTGATGATGAGATGGCTGAATCTAATGATTCTGAGAAATCAAAGGATGACTCAGAAGATACTACACCTAAGAAGCACAGCACTTGGGTAGAGCAACACCTTAAGGATCAAATCATTGGAGATCCTAAGGCAGGCGTTCAAACTAGACAAAGTGTAGTTAGCAATTACTCACTTATGTCCACCATTGAACCCAAGACTGTGGCTGAAGCCAGTCTCGATGAAAGTTGGTTGAAATCTATGCATGAGGAGTTGGAGCAAATTGAGAAGAACTCCACATGGGAACTTGTTCCTAGACCTACTGATAAGAATGTTATTGGTACCAAATGCGTCTTTCGGAATAAGCTGAATGAAGATGGTCAAGTCATTAGAAACAAAGCAAGGTTGGTTTGTAAAGGCTATGCTCAAGTTGAAGGCATAGATCTTGAAGAGACCTTTGCACCGGTGGCTCGTCTGGAAGCTATTCGTATGTTTCTTGCATTGGCAGCATACAAAACCTTCAAGGTATTTCAGATGGACGTAAAGTCAGCTTTCTTGAATGGTTTACTTGAAGAAGAGGTCTACATTGAGCAACCTGATGGTTTTCTCATCAGCAAAAATTCAGATCTAGTGTGCAAGTGGAAAAAGGCTCTTTATGGACTGAAACAAGCGCCAAGGGCATGGTATGCAAGGCTGGATCTCTATCTCCGCAAGATCGGTTTTGGAAAAGGAATGGTTGATAGCAATCTGTATGTCAAAACTAAGTTAAGCAAACAGCTGGTTGTCATGTTTATGTTGATGACATAATCTTTGGTGGCAATGATGAAGAAATGTGCAGGAATTCTGCTGAAGAGATGAAGAAAGAATTTGAGATGTCAATGCTTGGAGAACTAAAGTTCTTTCTTGGTTTACAAGTTCAGCAGCTGACACATGGCATCTTCATATCACAAATGAAGTACATTAAGGAAATGCTGAAACGGTTCAATATGGAAGACAGCAAGCCAGTGAGCACACCAATGTCAACGAACACGAAGCTTAGCAAAGATGATAAGGCCTTGTCCGTTGATCATACCACCTATCGCTCTATGATAGGAAGCTTGCTCTACTTGACTGCTACAAGACCAGATCTTCTACAAGCAGTATGTATGGTTGCACGTTTTCAAGCAGCACCAACTGAAACGCACCTTACAGCAGTGAAAAGAATCTTTCGATATCTGAAAGGTACTATGGAGCTTGGTATCTGGTATCCCAAAGGAAAATCCTTCACTCTTGTTGCATATTCTGATGCCGATTGGGCTGGATGCGTAGATGATCGCAAGAGTACTAGCGGCGGCGCATTTTATCTTGGAGAAAGATTAGTTGCTTGGCATAGTAAGAAGCAAGACTCAGTATCCCTTTCGACAGCGGAAGCGGAATATATTGCAGCGGCAACTTGTTGTACGCAAGTGTTATGGATGCGGCAAATGCTCTCTGATCTAGGAGTTCCTACAACGGATCCTACGCCGATCCTATGTGACAACACGAGTGCAATTCATATATCTAAGAATCCTGTTCAGCACTCTCGAACAAAGCATGTAGCAATTCGTTATCATTTTCTTAAAGATAAAGTTGCTGATGGAGAGGTCAAGTTGGAATATGTTCCAACAACTGAGCAAGTGGCTGATATTTTCACGAAACCTCTGCCAAAGGAAGTCTTCGAGTATCTCCGGAAAAAGTTAGGAGTTACTCACTCTCCTAAACCGTAGGAGTTGTGCTTGAAAGGGGGAGCAATGCATTCATTGGTATCCTATTCGCTTCTCGGTTTGGTCCCTTTGGACTTGTTGTCAAAGGGGGAGAGATGTTATGCTATGATAGCAAGGAGAGATGTTATGCTATGAAAGCTAGGGGGAGATTGTTGACAGTGCATGGTTGTTATTTCAGAATTTCAGAATTGGTTCCAAGTGAGTGTTGAAAAGAACTTGGAAGAGCTGCAAGCTGGAGTTGAAAGAGTTGAAGAGTTGTTAGCATGTTGACAAAGTTGTTAAAGTTGACAACAATTCCAAAGGGGGAGATTGTTATAATTTGAAGAAGCTTTAAATGATTTGAATGGTAATCATGGTTTAAGGTTGTAATTGTTGTCAATCCATGTCAACATGATGAGAGGATGAAGCTCAACTACGCAATGGAAATCAGATGGAAATCAGATGGAAATCAGAAAAGAATAAGAGTTGAAACAGTCAGGAATTCAGAATTCCTGAAGCAGAGCATGCGGTCGACCGGGCACCCCATGCGGTCGACCGAGCAAAGAGAAACCTGCAGAAAAAGTTTCAGGCACCTCTCAGTTATTTTCGTGACACAGTGTGTCTTCGGTCGACCGGGACCCCAGGATGTCGACCGAGCACGAAAGTTGTCTGTTTCCAGACTGTGTATGATGTCGACCGAGCACAGCAGGATGTCGACCGAGCACGGGAACCAGAGTTGCGCAGAAACAGAAGTCTTGCACGAAAATTCAGCATTCTTTTCTATTTCGTTTGGGACTCTTTCTAAACGAATTGTAGCCTGTTTTGAATACAATTAAGGGTTAACATAACCTATAAAAAGGCATGTATGGGTCGTTCATAAACCACCAGAAGAGAAGAGAAAAGAAGAGAAGAGAAGAGAGAAGAGAGTGCTGTGTTGCTGTGTTGCTGCATTATCAGAAGTTTTCTACAGCAATTGTGGACGAGATTGTGCTCTTGAAGATGGTGATTCGTCCATGAGTTAAGTGTCTCTCTTTATGCTTTAGATTTCAATTTGTAAGGGATTGAGAGAGAGAGAATTGTAGATGGGAAGGGCTGTAGACAGAGTTTATCTTCTATTCTGTTTTTACATCAAGTTGGTGCTTGGTGTTTGGGGTTTGGTGATCCTATCTGTGGGTGCAGATAAATTGTAAGAGGAGTAGGTGCTTCCTAGATAGTGGGTGCTATCTAAAACACAAGGGTTGGTGCTCTTTGTCGTTGGTGCGACTAAATATATTAAGACCTGTACCGGATCGGTGTTCGGACGGTTTTGATCCGTGGATGTTGCCTTTTGGTGAACCACGTTAAATCTGGTGTCATTGTGTGGTTTGACTTGTTTTGTTGTTGAATTGGACCTGTTTTTAGAAATCACTGATTCACCCCCCCCCCCTCTCAGTGATCGCGATATCCAAACAGGATGCTCATTTTGGGCTTACCATACCTGCGATCAGAACAATTGTACCCTCTAAGGCATTTTGCCTTCTTCATATTGCTTGGGTCATCTCCCTCGAGCAATTTGAAAGTACAAAACCATAGAACTTCTCATTTATGATCATTATATTCTTGTGATTTCTAATGGATGCGGTCTTGTTTCAGAAATTTTTCGAAAAAACTAACAATGGCGGCATCGTTTACCATTACTTTCGATGAGAGCAAGCAACAACTCATGCTTCAACAGAAGCAAACCACGTGCAGCTACAAGCGCCCCATCAGCTGCCGAAGCGTTAATTCCCTCGGCAACTCTCTGAGCTCCGGGTCGACCTCAACTCCCCGGACTATCATCTTTGAGAACTGGGACCATTCCCACTTCCCGAAGAACAAACTACTCATTCCAAGAAGCAAAAACTCGCCTCTCAACGTGTCACTACCGTGACACCAAAGGCGAGCACCAGAAGGCCCGAAGCCCGTGGCAGCCCCACGAAGCCTCAACCCTCAAACGACCAGGTCTATCCCAAGACTTGGTCCCCAAGACCTTCACTAAAACAAAGAAGGTCCCAAACATCCATCAAGCCGGCATTCCTAGCCCCACTCAGGGAGAACCAGTTCTACCCTCTTGCTTACATGAAATAGGAGAGACCCATCTCCAATCTGACTCTCAAGTAAACCCAGCATGAGCCGGCTTGTTCCTACAAGCCTAAAATCAAGTCATGCATCACAAGGCCTCTACAAGCACCTGCTAAGGCCTACAAACCTGCAGTTCGACCCTTCATCTCTATAGGGGCCGAACTCCAAAAATTCAAAGCTTCGCTGCAACAGGCGAAGGACAGGGTTCGCATCCTGTCCTTGCCCAGCTACAAAGAAGACAGGCTCTGTTGCTGCGCCCGAGGAAGCACATCCTTCATCGTCAAAGCCCAGCCAGAGCTGACCGAAGCTCAAGTTGCTCGTCGTATACACCGCCGCGCGTCGTATCGGCAAAAGAGACTTGAGAAGCAAAGGACCCAGCCTCCTACACTTCAAGTCTCTCCCAAATGGGTCGAAAAAGATAGACCCAACCAAGTTGCTGCTGTCCATATGGTTGGAAAAACCAGAAGACGCCAAAAGTCAGCAACAAAAATCCATGTCCGATGTCCGATGACCCGCAGCGTCTCCAGGACAAGAAGACATTTAGAAGAATCTCCTGCTCCTTCAAGAAAAGAACGGCAGAGTGATCCTTCGTCAAGCTCTTCTTCAAAAAGAATGAGCCCCAGCTCAGTCACCAGGACAGTTTCTTCGTTCGAATCATGAAGGATGAACGTCTTGGCTACAAATTCTGAGCCACCACCCCGCAATCCACCTCAAGATGATACGATCACACGTATCCAGCAATTGGAACAAGGCCACCAGAGGATTGAAACTCTGATGGAAAACCTTCTCCTCTCCTTCCAAAATCAGGCGAGCAATGAACCTCCTCCGAATCATCAAGACGATAAGGTAAATGGAGAAGAAAATGAGTCACACGCCTTTAACAAAAAGGACGTAGACAGTATCCTCGCCAAGGCAAAAGAAGAAGATATACTCAAGGAGCATGGGATCAAGCCACCATATCCCTTATGGATGGACTCGGTCCCGTTCCCCATAAAATTCAAGCATCCTACTCTCCAAACATATACGGGAAAATGATCAGCCAGGCTGTGGGCGCCCCTGCACTGCTGGGCGATGGGCAAGGACCAGGTGGTCACCCGCGAGATGGGCGTCCCTGCGCTGGGCGATGGGTGAGGACCAGGTGGGCGGTCGCCCGCGATGGGCGAGGACGTCGCGGTGGGTGCCCGCAGCCTGCGTTGGGTGAGGCTGCCGAGGTAGGCAGCGTTGCGGGAGGCAGGTCGGGCAGCGACGCGGGTGAGGCTGCCGCGGTGGGCGCCAGCCAGGCTGCGGGCGCCGCGGTGCTGCTGGGCGGCGACGCGGGCGAGGCTGCCGCAGTGGGAGCCAGCCAGGCTGCGGGCGCCGCGGTGCTGCTGGGTGGTGACAAGGGCAAGGGTGCCGCGGTGGGCGCCCGCAGCCTATTGCTTGGCGGCAATGCGGGCGAGCCTGCTGCGGTGGGAGCGCGCCAGGCTGCTGGCCCCGCGGTGCTGCTGGGCGGCGACAAGGGCAAGGGTGCCGCGGTGGGTGAGGACGTTGTCGGCGCTGCGGGCGCCCCTGTGCAAAGAGTTGAACGGACCGCCCGCCATGCTGCGGGCGGCGGATCTGGTTCAGCAGGAGGGGCCATCTTCCAGGCTGCGGGTGGCGACCTGGTAGTAGGCACCCGCCCGGTAGCGGGCGAGGGCATGTCCAGCTACTTGGGCGTGGGAGGATCAAGATCGAGCGTCGCCTTGGTCTCGGCAGTGCGAAAAAAGGTGGCAGTCGCTTCAACAGCGCGGGATACGTTGCATCCTCGCCGAAAAAGGTATCAAGGGAAGGTCGTTGTAGACGACGATGGATCGAAAGTGAGTACCATCTATAGCGTATTCATCACTGATGACGACATTTTCAAGATCACAGTATTTTATCGCATTCCTCCCACTGTTATGTGTCGGCGGGCCGAAACAGACGAGCCAGCTTGTGATGGCTCATCTGGTGATATTGCCATCTACGAGGAGATGCTTGAAGCAGGACTAAGATTCCCCTTGTCTTCAGCGGTTTGCCACATTCTCCACTATTTCTCACTGACGCCGGGGCGGTTAGTACCCAATGGGTGGAGAGTTCTCATCGGCTTTTTCACATTATGGAGGCAGATACATAGGGAGGATGCTTCCCCTGTAGAGTTCCATGCCGCTTATAGCTTAACCGATTCTCCATCCCCTTATAGGGGATGGTACTATCTTACCCCCAGGGGTGGCAAGCTGATCACAGGCCTACGTTCCAATTGCCACAGTTGGAAATCACGCTTCTTCTTCATTGGCGGAGAGTGGGCCTCTGAGTCAGACCGAGCATTGGTGCCCATACGATGGGCTGACACCAAAATATTAGGTATTCACCGACTGTTCTTTTCTGTCATTTTTATGCATCCATATGCTCATTTCTTCTTTTTTTGTTTTCTGTAGAGTCCCCCGTGCTTTCTGCGGATCAGGAGCGGAAACTGCAGGATATAAAAGATCATCCCAATAAAGATTTTGGCGATCTCCTCTCCAAAGAGAGTGGTAGGGCTGGTGGACCCTCTCCAGGGACATCCTCTTCCGATTGGAGCTCGCCTTTCTAGGAGAAATACCCCTCCTTCCAATATAGCGAGGGTAGATGACTCAAAAGGGAATTCTCCACCATTGACCTTCAAGGCGAGCTCTCCTATCTACTTCTTTAGGGGGGCCACCAGTAGCGTCTCATCGACCGGCGACTCCTTTGGCCACACCTGCCACTCAGGACCATTCTTCTCCAGATACACCTTCTGCCCCTGGTTCGTGTCCCCCACCTTCGGGAACTTTAGGGGGATCGACTCGGCCTGGTCCCATGCCTGCTAATCCATCGACGATCCGGGAAAGGCTCTGGAGATTTGTGTCGAGTCCTCAGGTTGCACAGGTTAATTCTTTGGGCTTAGAGGGAGTTATAGATTCATTCCTAGAAGGTTTGGTTCAGGTAAAGGTTTACCGTTCCCCTTCTCCATACCTTTATTTTATGTATGCTCCCTCATTTTCTTTGTCTCTTGTTGTTTCAGGCTTCCACTGCGTCGGTCGTCTTGTTTTCCAGGGCTCAATCTCTCAGTCGGTTGAAACAGGAAAAAGAGAGTATGCGGAAGGAGCTCTCTGCTGCTCAAGGAAGGATTTCTGACCTTGAAGCTGCTGGGAGGGTTTCCCATGTTGATCTTACGGCGGCTTGCGAGGGAGCGACCAAGTTTGAGACCGAGCTTTTAGCAGCCCAGAAGAGGACGATTGAGGTAGAGGCTGAGCTTGTGAAGGCCCGCGAGAGGGTCTTGCTCAGTGAGGGTGAGCTTCTGAAGGCCCACGAGAGGGCTTCACTTAGTGAGGCTGAGCTTGTGAAGGCCCACGAGAGGGCTTCGCTCAGAGAGGCAGCCTTGGAGACAGAGATGAGAGAGCTTCTCAGGCTGAGCAGGACTTAGAGGATGGTATCGCTGATGCCTTTATTGACGGCTATGAGGAGCTCCGAGGGAAGATCTCTGCTGCCTTTCCAGATATTGATTTCTCAGGCTTCGTGTCGACTGAAGCGCCTGATGATGGTAGTGGGAGTTCTGACGATGTTGAGCACGATTTCGAGGACGATGGCGAGGATGGTGGAGATAGCGATGAGAGTGATTAGTGTCAGGGTGCTTTAACTGATGCCTTTTTTCTTTTTTCTTTTTTTTTTAGAAAGGCAGTTGATGGCCTAACTGTTTGAATGTAAATGCAAGAATATTCTTTCCACAAAATGCAGAATGTTTTATTCCTCCATTACTCATTGCGTGAACAATGTCAATCGAAAGTAGAAAAAATCAACTTAACCCCCACACATTCACTACTCTGGTTCCCGTAGAATGCTACTGATAGTACCTCTTTAGGTGCTCAGCATTCCATGGATGGAGTAAGACTTTTCCTTCAGAATTTTGGATTCTGTAGGTGCCTGGCCTTACTACTTCTGTGATGAGGTGCGGCCCTTCCCAGTTTGGTCCTACTTTTCCTTCGCGAGAGTCCTTTGTGGCGAGGATCACCTTTTTTTGGACTAAGTCTACCATTTGAAAAGAACGAGGCTTCACCCTCGAGTTGTAGTACTTTGCCATGCGCCGCTTGTACTCCGCGTTGAAGGCCATAGCCATCTCCCTTGCCTCCTCTATCAAGTCGAGGTTGATGCGGAGTCCTTCCTCATTGGTGGCGGGGTCATGGAGATGGACTCTTAAGGAGTGGACCGATATCTCGACAGGGATGACTGCCTATATCCCAAATGCGAGAGAGAAAGGGGTTTCCCCGGTAACAGTTCTTGATGTAGTTCGATATGCCCATAACACCCCTGGGAGCTCGTCGACCCAAAGACCCTTTGCTCTTTCGAGCCGTGTCTTTAGATTGCGAAGGACTGTCCTCACCATGACTTCTGCTTGCCCATTTGCTTGTGGGTGTGCCGGACTAGAATGAGGCTGCTTTATCTGGAGGTCGGAGCAGAAGTTGTTGAAGAGTTTGTTATCAAATTGCTTACCATTATCACTAACAACAGCGTGAGGTATCCCAAAGCGATAGACTAGGTTTTTCCAGACGAAGTCTTTTACCTTTGAGTCTATTATTTTTGATAAGGGTTCTGCCAACATCCATTTTGTGAAGTAGTCAATGGCGATGACTACAAACTTACATTGTCCTCTGCTCAACGGAAGAGGGCCCAAAATATCAATGCCCCATTTGGAGAAAGGCCTTGGGCTCAGAATTGGTGTCAGCTCCTCTGGTGGTTGCCTCGGTACAGTGGCGAAGCATTGGCACTTGTCGCACTTTCTGGCAAATTCTTTGGCGTCCTTCACCATGGTAGGCCAAAAGAATCCTTGCCTGAGTGCTTTGTGGGATAGGGAGCGTCCTCCAGAATGATTTCCGCAGATTCCTTCGTGAATTTCACGAAGGGCGTAGTCAGCATCCTCAGGCGATAGGCAGCGCAGCAAATGTAAGCAATAGCCCTTTTTGTAGTGAGTGTCATGTAGTAGAATGTACTTGGAAGCTCTCATCCAGAGTTTTTTCGCCTCAAGGGGATCATCCGGCTCTGTACCCTCTTGGAGGTATGCCCTTATAAGGGTCATCCAGTTTGACTCATCCGTTGCACAGTTGATGTTTGTAATTGCCACATCTAACTTGCTCGGCGCTAACTGGTGCCCAATGAGTGTCGGTTCGGCAAATGAGGCTTCTAATGACGAGGCAAGCTTGGCGAGTGCATCTGCAGCCATGTTATCCCCTCTAGGGATGTGACAGAGCTGGAAGCTTTGGAAATGAGGGATTAATTTCTTTACCATGGTGAGGTAGTCCTGCATTCTTGCCTCTTTTGCTTCGAACTCGCCATTGACTTGATTTACCACTAGTTTTGAATCACTGTATGTGGTTAGGAACTGGGCGTCCATTTCGATCGCCAATCTCAAACCAGAGAAGAGGGCCTCATACTCTGCTTCATTGTTAGAGGCAATGAAGTGGAGCTTCACTGCGTACTTGATTGGCGTACCGTAAGGGCTGATTAAGATGAAGCCAGCTCCACTTCTTTCATTTGTTGCCGAGCCATCAACATATAGTCTCCAAAGTGGCTGTGGAGAGTGAATCTGATCGCCTGGGTGAGACTTAACACGCAGGGGTTCTTTGGCGCTCTGTGAAGCGGTCTCCTAGGTGCCAGTAACAGGTTGGGCACCCGGGTCTGAGGGGGAGGCCTGGGCGCCAGAAATAGGCTGGGCGCCCAGGGTAGAGGATGTCTGGGTGCCGTGCTTGAGGAGGAGGCCTGGGCGCTAAGAATGGCGCCCAGGGTAGAGGATGTCTGGGCGCCCATGGGGCCTTGGGCACCCGGGGAAAAGAGGGTCTGGGTGCCCGTGGTCTCTGTATCAGGACGAGGCTGGGAGCCCTGTGTGCCACAAAGGATATCTTCCATGAGTGGCAGATTGACTTGCGTGCCGGGGCTTGATGGTGACAAACTGGTAGATTCATTCGTCTTCCCCTCAGCGTATGTGAATTCAGCTACAAAGTCGGCTAGGGCTTGTGCTTTGATTGCTGCTCTTGGCTGGTACTGGACATCGAACTCACCTAGTTCTACTGCCCATTTGACCAGTCTCCCAGATACATCCGGCTTCCCCATTATTCTTTTCAGGGGCTGATCAGTAATCACGACAATTGAATGGCTCTGAAAGTAGTGTCGTAGGCGCCTTGCCATTGAGATGAGGGCAAGCGCCAGTTTTTCCAAATCAGAGTACCTGGACTCTGCCCCTCGGTATGCTCTGCTTATATAATAGATGGGTTTTTGCACTCCATCGTGGTTTCTAATGAGAACAGAGCTGACTCCTGAGGGGGATGCGGAGAGATAAAAATATAACACCTCGCCGAGTGTAGCATGTGAAAGAAGAGGAGGAGCGGCTAAATAGGCTTTAAGCTTCTGGAATGCTTCCTCAGCTTCGGGTCCCCATTCAAAAGCTTTTCGGAGGAGTTTGAAAAAAGGCAAGCACTTGTCTGCAGACTTGGAAATAAATCTGTTAAGTGCTGCAACTCTTCCATTGAGGCGCTGCAGCTCCTTGGTGGAAGTGGGCGGCCTCATGTCCAGTATAGCTTTAATTTTATCGGGGTTCGCCTCGATTCCCCTTTGGTCGACCATGAAGCCCAAGAACTTTCCCGATCCAACACCAAAGGTGCACTTCTCAGGATTCAACTTCATGCGGTAGAGCCGGAGAAGATCGAAAGTTTCTTGGAGGTGGTCGATGTGATCTTTGGCAGCGAGGCTCTTCACTAACATGTCGTCCACATAAACCTCCATGGTTCGCCCGATCTGGGAGTGAAACATTTTGTTCACCAGGCGTTGGTAGGTTGCACCTGCATTTTTCAACCTGAAAGGCATAACCCTATAGCAATAGGTTCCTCTCGGGGTGATGAACGGATCTGGTGAATGCATGTTAATCTGGTTGTATCCAGAGTAAGCATCCAGGAAGGAGAGCAGTTCATGTCCTGCTGTGGCATCAATGAGGAGATCAATCCTTGGCAACGGGTAGCAGTCCTTTGGACATGCTTTGTTAAGCTCGGTGAAGTCCACACATAGGCGCCACTTCCCACTCGCCTTTGTCACCATCACGACATTTGAGAGCCATTCAGGGTATGCTACTTCCTTGACAGCCCCGTTCTCTATTAATTTCCCGACCTCTATGTCCATTGCTTGGGCCCTTACAGTGGAGGCGCCCCATAGCTTTTGTCGAACCGGCTTGTGGCGAGGGTCGACATTGAGGCGGTGAGTGGCGACATCGGAATTAATCCTTTCGAGATCCGCATGTGACCATGCGAAGATATCCATGTTATTCCGCAGAAAATTTGTCAGCATCCGGACCAAATATTCAGAAAGAGAAGAGCCAATGTATACTCTTCTGTCAGGAAGGTCTTCATTTAAGATGACAGGAGTAAGTGCTTCAACTGGTTCTCCTCTCTCTATAGTGGTGTCGTCTCTCGGGTCCAAGATTTCAACTTGCAACGCCTCCTGCATTTTCTTGGCCCTCATTGAGGAGACGTAGCATTCCCTCGCTGCTACCTGGTCCCCTCTTACTTCCCCGATTCAATTCGGGGTCGGGAATCGGAGGATGAGATGGTAGGTGGAGAGAGCGGCTCTCAAGGCATTAAGAGCTGGTCGCCCTAAAATAATGTTATAGGCTGAGGGGCAGTCTATTACCAGGAAGTTGACCATTATAGTGGAGCTTCGGGGTGCTGCACCCGCTGTGACCGGCAGAGTAATTGCCCTCAGGGGATATACTTCCTCCCCTGAAAATCCGATGAGGGGGCCTTTGACAGGCTGCAACCTCTCCCGGCCCAGCTTCAGTTTGTCATAAGCTCCTGAGAACAGGATATCTGCGGAGTTGCCGCTATCCACCAAGATCCTACGCACCCGAAAATTGGCGACCGTCATGGTTAGCACTAGAGGGTCATCATGGGGGTACTGAATCCCTTCCAAATCCTTATTCGAGAAGGATATGATTTCGTCGGTAGCTCCATTCCTGGGCGCCTTGGACGGGCGTGTTTCATCATCTGGATGTCTTGCCTTTCTAACATGAGCTTTCATGGCAGAGTGTGACTCTACACACTCCGCTAGTCCTCCCGCGACCGTCCTGATCTCACCGATCGGATTCTGGTCCTCTGGATGTTGAGGTGGTGGTGGAGGCAGTGCTTGCCTCCTGCCAGCAACATACCGGGCGACAGTACTTGTTCGGGTTCCTGTGATTTGGAGGGGAATTCATCTTCCCCGGCCATTTTATTGCAGGGTCATCCTGTACTTGGAATAGGATGTGTTCAACGGTGGCATTAAGGGGAGTAAACACTTGCCTATCTCTTTGCGGAGTAGGACCGAGTCTGTCTCTGCCGGGTACCCTCTCTGTCCTGCTTCGCTTGTTGCTTGTTTCCTTCTTTTCATCTCTTTCCCGCTCCTTTCCTTTGTCCACTGATTTGGAGGACTCTCCTCGCCTGGCCCTGGTAATATCTTCGGCATTCATGTACTTCTGGGCCTTTGCCAGTAGTTCCGGGAAGCTCTTTGGAGGGCGCTTCATTACTGAAAAGAGGAAGCTCGATGAGCGAAGTCCTCCTAGGAAAGCAGTCATGGACACCTTGTCATCGGGCTCCTCGACCTGAAGTACCTCCTCGTTAAAATGAGTGAGGTAGCTCCTGAGGCTTTCAGTTTTATCCTGCTTTATGCTGAGCAGGTGTGTGGCGGGCTTCGGGTGACGACGTCCTCCAATGAAGTGCGAGACAAAGGATTTGCTTAACTCTCCAAATGTGGCGATGGATGCAGGGGGAGATTGGCAAACCACTGCCGAGCGGAGCCCTTCAAAGTGGTGGGGAACTCCCTGCACATAATTTCGTCGGGGATATTATGCAGCTGCATCCTGGTTTTATATGTCTCCAGGTGGTCCAATGGATCCTTCCTTCCGTCGAAGGTCTCCATGGACGGCATTTTGAACTTCCTAGGAAGTGGGTAGTGTACTACATCGGGTTTAAAGTTGTATCCGTTCGCCCGACTAGATAGTCCACAGTCTCCGGTGCCTGGGCCTTCATTGCATTAAAGACATCGCCCAGTTGATTCTGCATTTCTCTGATCTTTTCCTCCGAGTGATTGTGAAGCTCCCTGGATGGACCAGGGAAATAACTTTCATCTCCAATGCTGTGATTCTCACTTTCCCCTTCTTGGAAGTGAGAGTCATCCCCGTCAGAATTGAAGGGAGGAGGTGGAAATCCTCCATGGGCTCCACCAGGGGGTGGAGGAGCTTCGTGATGGGCGCGGCTTTGAGGATCGACCAAGAGTATCCCTTGAGGGGCAACTTGGGGGGCTCCTGAAGAGGCACCATGGAGGTTCAGATGTGCTCCTCGGCCATGCGGGCCGTGATGTGCTCCTCGACCTTGGGCGCCATGATGAGGGGCGCCCAAGTGAGGTGCTCTACCCTGGGTGCCAGGGGGATGGGTGCCCAGGTGAGGTGCTCCTCCACCCTGGGCGCCCTGGGGATGGGCGCCCGGGTGAGGTGCTGCCCTACCCTGGGCGCCATGGGGATGGGCGCCTGGGTAAGGGGCTTGTCGCCGTGGAGCATGCCTCGGGATTGGTACTTCTTGCTGTACTTCACCAAAGGGTGCTCCTCCCTGGGGTGCTCCTCCAAATTGAACTCCTCCTTGTCCCGCAAGCACGAGTTGCAAGATTTATTGGTTTTGGGCTACCAGCTGTTGCATGGTCTCCAACATCTGCTGAGGAGTGGGAGCAGGGGCAAGAGTATTCGGGCCAGGGTTACCCGGTGGAGGACCATTATTTCCCTGCCTAGGGGAGTTTGGGCGCCTAGAAGGACCCGGACCTACAGCTTGGATGGGATTGTCCTCTCGTCTTACGGATCTCGTGCTGATCAACATGATTTTAAAAGTATTTGATTTTCTTTCCCACAGACGGCGCCAAACTGATGATGCCAAAATAGGGTTTCGGACACCACCGGTCAAGTGATAAATGCAGTAAATGCAATAATTAAAGAAGAGAGAGAAGGGATTATAGTGGTTCGGTCAAAATGACCTACGTCCACTGCTGAAAGGCAGAGATTGCCTGTGGTGTTTTACTTCCTCAATGATTTCGGGTTACAAACTAGAGGAATACAAGAGTCGAAGTGAATGGGAAGATCTCCGTTTTTCCCAAGTGCTGGTGGGGATCTTGATTTATAGTCTACCCTAGGACGGGCTACAACGATCGCCCTTGGAACCTTCGAACTGCCCTCGCGCTGGACGAGGCAGGTGAGGAATTGCTCTCGCACTGGACGAGGCAGGTGAGATATCTCTCCGCAGGACCTGGTAGGAGCGGAACCGTTTCCAAAGCAACGTGGCTGCCCTGACCCGGTCTCTTCGTGGGCTAGCACCTAGGCTTCAGCGGATGGAATCGGATCTCAACGGAACTGACGGATCAAGTTCTTTGGCCTGACCTATCATCCTGGAATGGGTCACTTGGGCTTGGATCGGATCACTGGACCCGACTCACCATGACGATTCGGATCTTGGGTCTGACTCATCATTAAGTAATGATTATGTTTCTCTCGAGATCCGCGTGTGTGAGGATAACACCTTCCAACACATCCTGAATATTTTTGCGGAAGCTTTCGTGGCGTTGCGACCCGAAGTCCGTGGCCATCGGATTCCGCGTCGCACTCAACCCAAGCATATAATTATTTTATCAAGAACATATCAGACTGGAATAAACCATTATAACAAAATACAGAGCTGACAGTATCTGGATATTATATTCCCACATATGTTCAAGTTACAAATAACAATGTGCATTAATTACAATCCGAGTAAACAGGCTAATAAAAGCTATACAAAAACAAGCTAATAATCACTACCCCATATGTTACGTAGCTCCGAAGTCAAGCTCAATGTCTACACGACATGGCTGACAAAACAATCTGCAAGCTCATGGCTCCACAGCCAAAACGTGCACTGATCTCGGGCAAGAAATCTGAACCTGAGTACCAAAGTAGTGGGTCAGACACGACAGTCTGGCAGGTGGGTGAAAAGATAATACAAGTGCTGAAAAATAAAACATATGATAAATCATGGTATTTGACAAAATTCTGTATTCATATAAAACGGGTATAAAACATGAATATTTGACAAGACATGTATTCCTTTAAAGCATGTATAAAACATGAATATTTGACAAAACGTGTAATCATTTAAATCATGTAAAAACATGTATGTTTGGCAAGTCGGGAATTCCGTGTGAAAAGACATAGCAATAATTTTTGAACAATGATACCTTAGGGAATACATTGAAACCTGTATAAATCATGAATTTCATAAAAGAAGAATACATCATTTATAAGAGATACATATGCGATAAAATAATGTAAAGGTACCAATGATTCGGGAACTAACAAGATGACAACCACACAAAGCTAAATCCTCTCTCACAAAAGTGATAAGAGCACATCGGGACATTGACCTCAGTCATACGAGGTGAGGAGAGTCAACGACGTTGACTCAGTCACACGAGGTGAGGAGAGTCAACGATTTTAGATAATAAATACATATAATACTCTGCGGGACCACGGTAGCGAACCGTGTATATCGGGGCAGGGCGGGAACCATGCTGCAGCTGGTATAACAGAAGGGGGATATCCAAACCAGTGGATCAAACCGATAAGGTTATCCAAGCTTAGTGGTGCCGACTCATAGGTAACATGCGAAAATCAAAACAAATGAATACACATAACGGGGCGGGGTGCTCGTAGGCACAAAAACACATCAGTATCGGGACGGGCATATACAGGTTAGCAAAAGCTAAATACACTTTCCAATACTTTCGGGACAAGTCAAAATCATAAGATATGATGTTTGAAAGGCACAACTAAAAATCGGGTCAAGCTGAACATGAATGGATTTCCAATATTCTCCTAGCTAAGAGTTGAAGGTCCAAGATTTGAATCAATGCGTATAGGGTTCCGTATGTTAGGTTTGATAAACATTTGGTACTCTTTAAGAATTAAGAACATTCCGGGACCTTACATATATTGACAAATCTAGAAATCCTCACCGAATCTCCATGATGAGGTTTCTCCTCCCTCCGGACTTCATACAACGCCTTACAAGCCCTTACATGGCATTGGGGCTCCAAACAATACCTCCCCACTACATCACATCACAATTTACCCAAGTCTTTCATGGGCTTCTATGCATCATTACAAGTCCAATGGCTTCAAATAAGAAGAAAAGGGATAGGGCTGAATTGGACTTTAATATGGGCTTGAAGTGAGTCCGGAGAACGGTCCAACAATCCCCTTTTTCCAGCTCTTCTCATTTCAGTCCGATCGATCGGACTCATTGGCCGATCGATCGGTCCTGAAATGCTCTCAGTTATTCACAGTCCGATCAATCGTAACTGTAATGCCCACAGTCCGATCTATCGGACAGCGGCGAATCTCAGCCTAAATGGTTGGATTCATCTTTTGTCCAATCCCTTTCCATTTCCTTTCTTTCCCCTTCTTCCAAGCACAACTGCAAGAATATTTGGGCCCTTTCTTGACCTCCTCAACTCATCAAATCATCATTCCATAAAAATGGATCCAACCTCTTCATCCCATTCACATTTAACCAAAGAAATCCATTACTTGAAACAAGTCAAAACTTAATACAATCAAGATATCATTTTCAAGAAAGCAATATGCTAGAAAGATGCATTAATGAGTGTATTTCAAATCTCAATAAAAGCATGTCATGAAGTAAAGCTTAAGTAATGATAATCAATAATAAAAGCTAAGCATTTGCATAAAAACATGATTAATGAAAATAAATCATTTCATCCACTTGCCTTAGGTCCAAAGCTAAGCAAATAAACCTCTAATCACATTCCAAGCCAAGAAATCACAACCTATTCAAAAACCCCCAAAAACAAGCCCTAATATGTCAAAACCAAGAAATACAAAGAGAAAGCTTTCAATAATGGAGATGGAGAGTCTCATGGGCTAGGAAAGCACAAATCTAGGAGATGGAGAGAATCACTTACCTCGAAAGTCTTCAAATAAGCAAGGTTAGCTCAAAGAGAAATTCGAAGTTGATGAATCCTTCTAAAATGGTACCAATTGAAAGCTCTTGACGAGGTGAACAAGATTGGTGAAGGTCTTCTCTTGATTAGAGCAAGGCTTGATGGTGATTTGAGATGAAGAAAAGCTAGAGGGAGAAGAAATGGGGAAAAAACCCCAAAGGTACTGAACTCCTCTCACACACAGAGCTGGGCGGTTTTTGGGAAGAAGAGAGAGGAGATGGGTACCTATAATGGGTGGGCATAATGGGTGGGTGTGGGCCCCACCACACTTAAAACACTTAAAACTTGCAATTGAGATTAGGAGGCTTTCTAGACATCGGATCCAGAAACTCAAAACATGAAAAGTGTCCGAAATAAAATTATCTTTCTAACAAAGTTAATGTTGACATACTTCCGGGGTCCACAGAAAAAGTCAACTGTTTGGTCAAAGGGATCAAAATAATGGATTCAAGTGTTAAGACATCAATTTATGGGCCTCGGATGCGATCGACCAAGAAGAGGGAAATGTTTCTATAAAATCTAGTTTTCAAAAACTATATATTTGGCAAGGTTCCGAGATCTCGAAATTTGGGTCCAGATTTAGTGTAAAAAGACTGATTTTGCCCCCAGGGCTGGAAAAACTGATTTTTGGAGCTTCAGATGGGCACAGAGTGAACACGAAAGTTATACGGAATGACGAGATTAGTCAAACAAAGCTGAAAAGAGAATTTTTAGAAATCAAAGAGAATCTCTCCAAAATGACCACACCAAACAAATAGGACACTATGGTCACTGTCTAGGTTCACTGGCTCCCAAAATCAAAGAAAATAAAATCAAACTCAGAAATTCGATCAAACAACAGGTAAACCCACTGAGAAAATAAATCCACGATTAAAACACGCTAAACCAGGAAATCTGGGGTCGGGTTCTCACATCCTCCCCCACTTAGAACATTTGGTCCTCCAAATAAACTAAATAAATCCAAAAGCAAGTGGGGACATTAATCTCGCACCTCAAAAACAAAACCACAAATCAAAACGCTAAAATGGTCATCTCGAGAACAACTGAACTCGCTGAGTCATCCTCGTTGTAGAACTATTTGGTCAACTATCAATAGTTGTCAAACATTCTTCCACTGGTTCAAATCTGTCACTGCCCCGCCAATCTGACTGCTCAAGAAATTTGCCAACTCTAACTCCTAAATCTAACCAAGTCTCTTGCTTCCAGCCAGCTTGGTAAAGAAAATTCTTGGAACAATTCTGTCGGCTTCATCGTAACTGTCGAAGCTAGGATCTCATATCCACTGCACAATCTTCAAGGTGAACTCTTGCTAGCTGTAACTCTTTCTGCTCGGTGCTCTTGATCCTCTGAACAACAATCAATATTCGAAGAATCCTTCCATCAAACCTCTAACACCCTTCAGATGTTCTTACACGATCTCGAATCTGCTACTCTTGTCCATCAATGTCGGTCCAAGAGAATGAAAGTTCTGACTCATCATGATGTACTGTCACCCCGTCTCCGTCAGTCCTGGAATTCCATTACATGTTTTTACTAATTCTTCGGAATATTGTCTCATTCTTCTGTCTACTCTTGGCTTCAGAGAATTTGGTGACGCTGAGTACTACCAGATGTGTCTTACTTCAGGTAATGTCGTCCAGTCCTCGATATACTTCTGATATCTCCGTCTGTTTGTTGAAATCACAAGGTTCACAACTCTGTAGGTTTCAAGATCTGGCCAAACCTGTTAACACTCTAACTGTCATGCTACTCCACATGTCCAAACTTCGTAAGGTGTGCTTTCGTCGAAATCTATCTCTGTCTTCCGGTCTTCTACCCAGGCTCTAATTATCCAAAAGTTTTTGTAACTCTAACTCTTTCTGCCGGTTGCCATTGGTCCTTTACATGATGATCGGTCCTCGACTATACATGTTTGTCTACTTCTCATCACACTCAAACGGTTACAACTCTGCATTTAAATCTCAAAATTGTTTCAATCAAACATTGGTTGCTCAATCTTCTACCTCTGTTTCAGGTTCACCATCCTCAAGTCTTGCACATGTGCCATTCTTTTCTGGATCTTTCAACTGACCTTGTCCATAGGTTATGATTCATCTTGTATCTGTACTATGTCCAAACTGATGTCCTACAAGTCTGTAAAATCCATAAAATCTACTCTATCATGTGACCAGGTAACAATCGATTCTGCATACAATTCTCTCCACTACTGCCGAAAACTGAATTCCTATGCTTTTAACCACGCACTGACGCACTTTGCTGAGTCGACTTCATCACCATAGTCATAATTACTGAACCTCCTCGAACAATTCTCTATCTCAAGTTCACCAATACGCAATAAATCTCTAACTTTTGGCATCCACTTGAAGCTCTATCAACTGAAAGTCACCTCAACCATCTTGAAATCTACCATTTGTCTGGTCTCTGGAGTCTCTTGACTTCAGAAGACGGCTCAAGTTCAACCCAAATATCTGTACTTACCTGTTTTGGCTTGCCACATGCGGTCCTCAATCAACTATAAATAGTCTTGAAGTGCTCCTCATGCCTCTTGTTAACTGACAACTGTACAATTCTTCTCTTGCTGCTAATATCTGTGATGCTGAAAAAGCTAAAACTTTGCTAAATCCTTCGAGAACAACATGCTAAGACCACAAAACTCTGAATCTCTGGTGCAAAAACAAGGAAAAAGGCATTGAATGTGGGTGCGGGGACATTAAATCCTCCCCCACTAGAAGAGAATTTGGTCCCCCAAATTCCCTAGCAATAATAAAAGGGAAGAGACAAGGAGAGTCTTCCCCACTAGAAGAAAAATAAATCCGAATCCGACAAAACGATATCTAGTCAAAACAAGATCATAAATCTAATGATTCCTCACCACACGTCTTAAGGTTCCTAGAGTATTTGATTTCCTAGAAACCTGCCCGCTTTGATACCAGTCTGTCACGACCCCAAACCCGAGGGGCTGTGAAAAATGGTTAGGAGTTAAGTAATGATTATGTTTCTCCCGAGATCCGCGTGTGTGAGGATAACACCTTCCAACACATCCTGAATATTTTTGCGGAAGCTTTCGTGGCGTTGCGACCCGAAGTCCGTGGCCATCGGATTCCGCGTCGCACTCAACCCAAGCATATAATTATTTTATCAAGAACATATCAGACTGGAATAAACCATTATAACAAAATATAGAGCTGACAGTATCTGGATATTATATTCCCACATATGTTCAAGTTACAAATAACAATGTGCATTAATTACAATCCGAGTAAACAAGCTAATATAAACTATACAAAAACAAGCTAATAATCACTACCCCATATGTTACGTAGCTCCGAAGTCAAGCTCAATGTCTACACGACATGGCTGACAAAACAATCTGCAAGCTCATGGCTCCACAGCCAAAACGTGCACTCATCTCGGGCAAGAAATCTGAACCTGAGTACTAAAGTAGTGGGTCAGACACGACGGTCTGGCAGGTGGGTGAAAAGATAATACAAGTGCTGAAAAATAAAATATATGATAAATCATGGTATTTGACAAAATTCTGTATTCATATAAAACGGGTATAAAACATGAATATTTGACAAGACATGTATTCCTTTAAAGCATGTATAAAACATGAATATTTGACAAAACGTGTAATCATTTAAATCATGTAAAAACATGTATGTTTGGCAAGTCGGGAATTCCGTGTGAAAAGACATAGCAATAATTTTTGAACAATGATACCTTAGGGAATACATTGAAACCTGTATAAATCATGAATTTCATAAAAGAAGAATACATCATTTATAAGAGATACATATGCGATAAAATCATGTAAAGGTACCAATGATTCGGGAACTAACAAGATGACAACCACACAAAGCTAAATCCTCTCTCACAAAAGTGATAAGAGCACATCGGGACATTGACCTCAGTCATACGAGGTGAGGAGAGTCAACGACGTTGACTCAGTCACACGAGGTGAGGAGAGTCAACGATTTTAGATAATAAATACATATAATACTCTGCGGGACCACGGTAGCGAACCGTGTATATCGGGGCGGGGCGGGAACCATGCTGCAGCTGGTATAACAGAAGGGGGATATCCAAACCGGTGGATCAAACCGATAAGGTTATCCAAGCTTAGTGGTGCCGACTCATAGGTAACATGCGAAAATCAAAACAAATGAATACACATAACGGGGCGGGGTGCTCGTAGGCACAAAAACACATCAGTATCGGGACGGGCATATACAGGTTA
Organism: Litsea cubeba; assembly: GCA_012931725.1. Lineage (NCBI taxonomy): Eukaryota > Viridiplantae > Streptophyta > Magnoliopsida > Laurales > Lauraceae > Litsea > Litsea cubeba. The sequence continues at coordinate 31,671,231 of CM022950.1, forward strand.
GCAAAAGCTAAATACACTTTCCAATACTTTCGGGACAAGTCAAAATCATAAGATATGATGTTTGAAAGGCACAACTAAAAATCGGGTCAAGCTGAACATGAATGGATTTCCAATATTCTCCTAGCTAAGAGTTGAAGGTCCAAGATTTGAATCAATGCGTATAGGGTTCCGTATGTTAGGTTTGATAAACATTTGGTACTCTTTAAGAATTAAGAACATTCCGGGACTTTACATATATTGACAAATCTAGAAATCCTCACCGAATCTCCATGATGAGGTTTCTCCTCCCTCCGGACTTCATACAACGCCTTACAAGCCCTTACATGGCATTGGGGCTCCAAACAATACCTCCTCACTACATCACATCACAATTTACCCAAATCTTTCATGGGCTTCTATGCATCATTACAAGTCCAATGGCTTCAAATAAGAAGAAACGGGATAGGGCTGAATTGGACTTGAATATGGGCTTGAAGTGAGTCCGGAGAACGGTCCAACAATCCCCTTTTTCCAGCTCTTCTCATTTCAGTCCAATCAATCGGACTCATTGGCCGATCGATCGGTCCTGAAATGCTCTCAGTTTTCACAGTCTGATCGATCGGAACTGTAATCCCCACAGTCCGATCGATCGGACAGCGGCGAATCTCAGCCTAAATGGTTAGATTCATCTTTTGTCCAATCCCTTTCCATTTCCTTTCTTTCCCCTTCTTCCAAACACAACTCCAAGAATATTTGGGCCCTTTCTTGACCTCCACAACTCATTAAATCATCATTCCATAAAAATGGATCCCACCTCTTCATCCCATTCACATTTAACCAAAGAAATCCATTACTTGAAGCGAGTCAAAACTTAATACAATCAAGATATCATTTTCAAGAAAGCAATATGCTAGAAAGATGCATTAATGAGTGTATTTCAAATCTCAATAAAAGCATGTCATGAAGTAAAGCTTAAGTAATGAAAATCAATAATAAAAGCTAAGCATTTGCATAAAAACATGATTAATGAAAATAAATCATTTCATCCACTTGCCTTAGGTCCAAAGCTAAGAAAATAAACCTCTAATCACATTCCAAGCCAAGAAATCACAACCTATTAAAAAACCCCCAAAAACAAGCCCTAAAATGTCAAAACCAAGAAATACAAAGAGAGAGCTTTCAATAATGGAGATGGAGAGTCTCATGGGCTAGGAAAGCACAAATCTAGGAGATGGAGAGAATCACTTACCTAGAAAGTCTTCAAATAAGCAATGTTAGCTCAAAGAGAAATTCGAAGTTGATGAATCCTTCTAAAAATGGTACCAATTGAAAGCTCTTGATGAGGTGAACAAGATTGGTGAAGGTCTTCTCTTTATTTGAGCAAGGCTTGATGGTGATTTGAGATGAAGAAAAGCAAGAAGGAGAAGAAATGGGGAAAAAGCCCCAAAGGAGCTGAACTGCTCTCACACACAGAGCTGGGATGGTTTTGGGGAAGAAGAGAGAGGAGATGGGTACTTATAATGGGTGGGTGTGGGCCCCACCACACTTAAAACACTTAAAACTTGCAATTGAGATTAAGAGGCTTTCTAGACATCGGATCAAGAAACTCAAAACATGAAAAGTGTCCGAAATAAAATTATCTTTCCAACAAGGTTAATATTGACATACTTCTGGGTCCACAGAAAAAGTCAACTGTTTGGTCAAAGGGATCAAAATAATGGATTCAAGTGTTAAAACATCAATTTATGGGCCTCGGATGCGATCGACCAAGAAGAGGGAAATGTTTCTCATAAAATCTAGTTTTCAAAAAGTATATATTTGGCAAGGTTCTGAGATCTCGAAATTTGGGTCCAGATTTAGTGTAAAAAGACTGATTTTGCCCCCAGGGCTGGAAAAACTGATTTTCGGAGCTTCGGATGGGCACAGAGTGAACACGAAAGTTGTAGGGAATGGCGAGATTAGTCAAACAAAGCTGAAATGAGAATTTTCAGAAATCAAAGAAAATCTCTCCAGAATGACCACACAAAACAAATAGGACCCTATGGTCACTGACGAGGTTCATTGGCTCCCAAAACCAAAGAAAATAAAATCAAACTCAGAAATTCGATCAAACAACCGGTAAACCCACTGAGAAAATAAATCCACGATTAAAACACGCTAAACTAGGAAATCTGAGGTCGGATTCTCACAATGTTTAAATTAGTTTTTAATTAAGCAAAGCTGACATGGCAAGGTAGAGACCAAGTCAAGCTGGAGTCCTAGAATGTAGGAGTTGTGGTTGAGTCTGTTCAACACGTTCAAATTTCTTCCGTTGCTTAAGGTAGTTGAACTCCACAAAATCTGCACTTGTTGTGTTAGTGGTTATCGCGGAGATTGTTATTTTGTATTTAAGTTGTAAGCTTTGTTTTCAGACATACACAAGTTAATTCTAGTTTCCAACATCTGGTATCAGAGCTAGAGCAGACTTGAGAAAAAGGGTGAAATATTGTGTCTTGCAGCGGCAAAAAACAATGGCAACTGACAAAACCACTGAGAGTTTTGCTCAACCAGCGATTCCACGGTTTGATGGTCACTACAACCATTTGAGCATGCGGATGGAGAATTTTCTCAGGTCAAAGGAGTCCTGGAATCTTGTGGAATCAGTGATTGATGCCCCAGTAGAGGGAGTTGTGTTGATTGAACAACAACAAAAAAGGGTTGCTGAACAGAAGCTGAAGGACTTGAAGGTGAAAAACTATCTTTTTCAGGCACTTGATCGATCTATCTTGGAGACTATACTCGAGAAGGAGACCTCCAAACAAATATGGGATTCTTTGAAGAAGAAATATGAAGGATCAGAGAGGGTGAAGCGTGCAGTGTTTCAAACCATGACAAGGGACTTTGAAAATCTACAAATGAAATCAGGTATAAATGAAATCAGGTGAGTCCATCACTGATTTCTTTGCTAGAACCCTGTGAATAGCAAGCAAGTCAAGATTTAATGGTGGCACCATGGAAGAAGTCAAATTTGTGGAGAAAATTATGAGATCATTGACTCCAAAATTTGACTATATTGTCTGTTCAATTGAGGAGGCAAAGAATGTTATTGAGTTACGAGTTGATGAACTACAAAGCTCTTTGTTAGTGCATGAACAGAGACTTAACCGCACCACTGCCAGTGAAGAACAAACACCTCTAAAAGCTTCCATTTTTCTGAGCCTTCAAGTTCTCGAGGAGGAAGAGGTCGTGGAAGAGGTAGACGTGGTAGAGGAAGAGGTGGTCGAGGCCATCGAGATGGTGGATGGTCTGGACATCGAGATGATAGCAAGTCATCTCATATTTTCAAAAGAGATGATGACTCTGAAGAAAAAGGAGCACACCACTGTGATAAGTCAAAAGTGGAGTGCTATAGGTGTGGAAATTTTGGACACTACAAGAATGAGTGCTACACAAAGTTACCAAAATAAAAAGGAGAAAAGTCAAACTTTGTGGAGAAAAAGAAGGAGGAGGAGACACTTTTGATGGCTTTTCATGCACTGGCAGAGACTGATCAGGAGACATGGTACGTGGACACCGGTTACAGCAATCACATGAGTCGATGTAAGTCTTTCTTTATTAATTTGGATGAAAGCTTTCACACGGTAGTAATTTTTGGTGACAAATCAACAGTAATAAAGTGATGGGTAAGGGAGATATTCAAATCAGAACTAAAAATGACTTTATTGAAACTATCTGAAATGTTTTTTATATTCCTGATTTGAAGACAAACTTGCTAAGTGCTGGTCAATTACAAGATAAAGGTTTGTAAAAATGTCTTCCAATAGATTGTTTCCTTTGAAAATCAAGCCTATGTAGGCTTGCCTGCTTGCCAAAGAAGATGACCTGTGGAGATGGCACTACAAATATGGCCATTTAAACTTTAATGGCTTGAGAACACTTCACCAGAAAGGGATGGTCACTGGCTTACCTGAGATAACTCCTTCATCAAAGGTGTGTGAAGAATGCATCAATGGGAAACATCAAAGAGACTCTTTGCTAAGTGGTGAGGCAGCAAGGGCTCAATCAATCCTGGAGATAGTTCACTCTGATCTATGTGGACCAATAAATCCCATCTCAAATGGTAACAAGAAATATTTCATCTCCTTTACTGATGATTTTAGTAGGAAGACATGGGTTTATTTCTTGCAGGAAAAATCAGAAGCATTTGAAGCATTCAAAAGCTTCAAAGCTCTAGTTGAAAATGAATCAGAAAAGAAGCTTAAAACACTAAGAACTGACCATGGGTGAGAGTACTGTTCGAAGGAGTTTGATCCATTTTGCAAAGAGAAAGGCATCAAGAGACAGCTGACCACTGCCTATACACCACAACGAAATGGTGTAAGTGAAAGGAAAAATCGCACCATTCTCAACATGGTCCGAAGTCTGCTAGTCAAAGGAAAAATTTCCAAGAAATCTTGGCCTGAAGCTGTGCTACGGTCAGTTCATATCTTAAACAGAAGTCCCACATTTTTTGTTAACAATATGACTCCTCAAGAAGCTTGGAGTGGATTGAAGCCTGCGGTTGATCACTTTAGGGTGTTTGGGTGCATAGCATATGCACACATCCCTGATGAGAAAAAAAAGAAGTTGGATGACAAAAGTGAAAAATGTGTTTTCCTTGGTGTAAGTGAAGTCTCAAAAGCATCCAAACTGTACAATCAAGTGACAAAGAAGATAGTGGTAAGCATGGATGTGATATTTGATGAAGACACCATGTGGAATTGGTCTGAGAACAGATCGGTTCAACAACAAATTCCAGTTGAGGATGATTCAGAGAAGGAAGATGTACCACCTCCTGAAACTCAAGCCCAGCAGACACCTCAACCTGAAGTTCAGTCATCTCAACAATCTGAAGAAGAGGGATATAATCTGAGAGATGAGAACTCAAGGAAGAGGCCAGCATGGATGATGGATTACGATGTAAGTTATTCAAGTTCTGATGATGAAAATGCTAACTTTGTATTATTTGTAGACAGTGATCCAATCACATGTACTACGGCTGTTAAGGAGGAGAAATGGAGAGAAGCAATGGACAATGAAATCAAGTCCATTGAAAAGAATCAAACCTGAGAGTTAATTGATCTTCCAAAGGGAAAGAAAACCATTGGTGTCAAATGGGTGTTTAGAACAAAGTTGAACGAAAAAGGTAAAGTTGACAAGCACAAAGCTCATTTGGTAGCTAAGGGCTACAGGAAGAAGCATGGCATTGATTACAAAGAGGTGTTTGCCCTAGTTACAAGGCATGACACAATCAGGTTAGTGATCTCTTTTGCAGCCCAAAATTCCTGGTCAACTTTTCAGTTAGATGTAAAGTCAGCATTCTTGCATGGCAACCTGCAAGAGGAGGTGTACATTGATCAACCACCTGGTTATGAGAGAAAAGGAGAAGAAGAGAAGGTGTTCAAGCAGAAGAAAGCACTCTATGGACTGGACCAAGCACCTCGAGCTTGGTATAGTCGCATAGATGCTTACTTTGCTAAGCTTGGGTTTCACAAATGTCCTTTCGAGCACACGCTTTATGTCAAGATTGAGGAAGGAGGTAAACTACTCATGGTATGCTTGTATGTTGATGACTTAATATTCACTGGAAATGATGCTAAAATGTTTGATGAATTTAAGAAGTCTATGATGACGGAGTTTAAAATGACTGATCTGGGATTAATGCACTATTTTCTTGGATTGGAAGCCATTCAAACTACCGTTGGTAATTTTATTTACCAGGAAAAGTATGCACAGGACATTCTTAAAAGGTTTCAGATGGATGGTTGCAAGTCATTTGGAACTCCAGCTGAATTCGGCTTAAAGCTATGCAAAGACAAAGGTGGAAGGAGGTTGACAGTACTTTCTATAAACAGATCATTGAGAGTCTCATGTACTTAACATTCACGAGGCCTGACATCATGTATGCAGTGAGTCTAGTGAGCCGATATATGGAAAAACCAACTGAAATGCATCTCAAGCATCAAAGATAATTCTCAGGTATGTAGGGGACAATTGATTATGGTGTGTTTTATAAAAGGGAAGATGGTTATGGTTTTGTTAGGTACACAGACAATGATTATGCAGGTGATATAGATTATCGTAAGAGCACTTCTGGTCACACGTTTCTGCTCAACTCTGGCGCAGTATCGTGGTCCTCAAAGAAGCAACAAACTGTGATACTTTCTTCAACAGAAGATGAATATGTAGTAGCAGCAGCGAGCTCCTATCAAGCTATGTGGCTCAGAAAAATGTTTGAAGTGCTTGGTGATGTTCAAAAGGGACCAACGGCCATCTACTGCGACAACATGTCAACTGTTAAGTTATCAAGGAATCCAGTCATGCATGGGAGAAGTAAACGCATTGATGTTCGTTTTCATTTTTTGCATTATCTGTGCAGAGATGGGAAGATTGTACTGGAATATTGCAAAAGTTGGGAGCAGGTTGAAGGCATCTTAACTAAGCCTTTGAAGCAGACTGCATTCAAGAAACTGAGAAGCATGTTGGGAGTTTGTTCACTTCGAAGCATTGAACAAGAAGATGATTATGTGATGGTAGAGAAACCCTAAGCTGTTTTTCATAAAAATCAGTTTAAGGGAGAGTGTTAAAAGTTATTTAATTATGTTTAAATTAGTTTTTAATTAAACAAAGCTGACATGGCAACGTAGAGACCAAGTCAAGTTTGATGGACCGCGCTCCTGCTTGGTTCTACCGAGGTCGGCGGACGTGGGAGTCCGTCGGGTCCGACCCTTTCGTAACCGGGGGGCAAGGGCGTGCATCAACATTTCTTTTTTTTTGTGGGTGTGCCAGATTTTCTATTTTTACTTGGAATTGCAAGTGGTGATCCGGAGATCAACCTTCGCAAGTAAAAAGGAAATCAACTTCTTTCAAGTTTTCCATTGCACATATATTTAAGAAAAGAGACATTTTTTCTTGATTTGCCGTGAAAGGCGATTTTTTTGGCATTTATAGCCGATTTTGGCGTTTATAGCCGATTTTTGGCGTTTATAGCCGATTTGGCATTATAGCCGATTTACAATCCTTATCAATAATGAAAGACAAGAACTGTGATTTTTGTCTCTTTTAAAAAAATACAAACTACAATGAAAAGCAAGAAAAGGAGGATCTAACTTCTCAGGAGATTGTGGGGGACTCGTTTAGATTGACGGTCGCAAGCCATATGTGGGCTTCGCCATCATCCATGCAGATGAGAACAGAGGATGCTATTGATTCGCTTGGCTTGGCTATAACCTCGGGTTTTTAGAGGACAAAGACCAAAAGGAGGTCCTATGTCCAATAAAAAGCCGAGTAGACGGGCTGAAAAGCCATATCTAAGCCATTGGAGGCAGGAGGAGAAGGCAAGGACCTTGGGGGGGGGTACCCCCCAAGGGACTTTTGTCACCTTGTTGCGGTGGCCGGTGTAGAACTTCCGCAGAGTTTTCTCTCTTTTTCTTTCTCTGGATTTCTGACTGCTGTCTGTTGATGTTCGTTGTCTGTTGTTGTTCGTTGTGTCGATGTTGTGTTTTTCTTCTTGGAGAGCCCTCCTATTTATAGGCTTTTAGGTAGCCATTTAGGTGGGTTTATGGGCTTTTATTGTCATTAAGCCGCATAATGGGAGGAGTTACAAAATTGAATTGTTTATTTTGTAACTCCTTTTTCTTGGCTTCTGATTGGCCGGAGGAGATTGAGGGCATTTAATCGCCTTTAATCGCCATGATGGGAGGAGTTTCATGGGTTAAATGCCATGAATCTCTTGACTTGTAACTCCCGAATGCTTGCTTCTGATTGGGCCGTCCAAAGAAATGGATTAATGACTGTAATAAAGCTAGTCAATTAATCGCATTAAGTGGTCGCCGAGCAGCTGAAGAGTCGCGGGCCGTGCCACGTCTTTTGGAATTCTTCTGTCGATGATCATCGATGGATCTTCATGTAGATCGACATCAGATGACCATGTAATTTCAGGTGTTTGTTGCCAACAGCGGGCCGGTGCCATCTGTCCTGTCGATTTCTCGATCGGTCGGGTAGAAAGCACACTTTTTTTGGTTGACCGGGTGGCGATCAATACTGTCTTCGATACTCTTGATGATTTACCCGTGTTTTGGACGGATGTCAGAGGACTTGGTGTCTCAAAAGCATGAATTTTGGAAAGTACCAGGGGCTGGGCTCCTCGAATCGCGAAAAAACGGTGAAAACCGGGGTTTCCGGGGCTTTCCCGGCGACCCCGGGTCCAAGGTCGCCGGCGACCCTGGCCCAGGGTCGCAGGGGTCTGCGACCCTGGGGGGTTTTCCCCCTTTCGTGTCCCGTTTTGCGTCCGTTTTTGCTTTTTTCTGATTCTTTTTTCTTCTGTACTTTTCCTTGACATTTTGACCATTTATTGGCCTGATTTCTTTGTAGGAAACCTGATGAGAATCCTTGCATTTTATTTTGCAAAGTTTCCAATTTCCTGAGAAAGCCGAAGACTTTGTCGCGCAGAGCTGCCGATTTTCCGTCAGAAGCTGAAACTGGGCCAAACGATGTCGGAATGACCTGAAATTTGGTGTGAGGCCTCCTGAGCAATAAATAAGACCAACCATAGGCTTTTGTTTGAGTTTTGAAGCCGTTTGGGGTCCTATCACCTGCAGACTTGCTTTTTATCGCGATGAAGATGTCGCGGTTTGATGTGTGGTCAACCGATGTCCGATTGACTTGAAATTTGACAGGGAACCTATTGGAGTCATTTTAAGATGATCCATAGGTTCTGTCTTGGAAACCATGGTCCCGGAGAGCTTTTGTCGCCGAGAGCTCCTTTTCGGCTGTCGGAGAAGCGAAGTTAGGCCAAATGATTTTGAAATGGCCCGAAACTTCTTGTGTACTCCTCTTTTGGCTGTCTTGAAGAATCTTGCAGTTTTTGTTTGATTCTGACAAGATTTGATTTTTGGAAGCAGCATTGCCTATTTATGGCAGGTTGCGACTTCATGTAGCTCTTTGGATCTTGAAAAGGCAAAGTGACATTTTTGGTGTCAACAAATGCCCCCTCGAGGTACAGCGGCGAGTTGCTTAACTTTTGTAGTCGATGTGCCTCGAAGAGATTTTTGAAGGAGAGCCTGTGACTTGACCAAGAGTCTTTGAGCAATCTTTCTTTTTGGTATTTGTAGCCTTTTGAGCTTCCAGAGGAATTTTATGGTAGTGAAAGGGATCACGTACCATCTCGAGGCAAAGTTTTGAAGATGACATCAGGGATGTGGATTTGGGTTTTGACCTTGTGACCTAACAGGCTATATGTGGCAGGTTAGGGGGTCGGGTTTGGTTTTGATCGTGTGACCCAACAAGCTGTATGTGGAATGTTGGGGGATCAATTTTGGTTTTGATCTTGTGACCTAACAGGCTGTATGTGGCAAGTTAGGGGATCAGGTTTTGGTTTTTGGTTTTGGTCTTGTGACCTAACAGGCTGTATGTGGCAAGTTAGGGGACCAGGATTTGGTTTGATTTTTGTGGAATGTCAATTTCAAGATTTTGGCTCAATTTGGTATATGAGGCTGGATGGTTTGATTTTTGGAAGCTCATGGGGCTTGGAATTTTCTTTTGTATGGTCCAATCAACTCAAAAGAGGCATGGAACCATTTTTGTATGCTCTTGGTAAGAGGGATTTCTCTTGACTAAAAGCCCAAAATTTATTTCTTTTTTTTTTTTTTTTTTTGTGCCTAGGTGGTCAAACCTGGCTCATATGGGCTAACCCATGGGACCTTAAGCTTTTGAAATAGCTTAGATCTCATATGGTGTCATTTTTGTAAAGAATATCCAAAAATATCTCATTTGGATAGAGAATATCCAAGAATATCTTTACTTGGAGAGAATCTCTCATGATCCCTTTATTTTTGGGATAGAATATCTCAAGATATCTTTCTTTTGGGAAAGAATCCGTCATAGATTATATCTTTTAGGAGAAAATCTCTCAAGATCCCTTTATTTTGGGATAGGATATCTCAAGATATCTTTCTTTTGGGAAAGAATCCTGTCATAGATTATATCTTTTAGGAGAAAATCTCTCAAGATCCCTTTATTTTGGGATAGGATATCTCAAGATATCTTTCTTTTGGGAAAGAATCCGTCATAGATTATATCTTTTAGGAGAAAATCTCTCAAGATCCCTTTATTTTGGGATAGGATACCTCAAGATATCTTTCTTTTGGGAAAGAATCCGTCATAGATTGATTTTTGGGAGAAAATCCTTCAAGATATCTTTCTTTTGGAAAGAATCTTTCTAATCTCTTTCTTTTGGTAAGGTTACTAATTAGTAATACTTACCTCTTTCTTCTTTCCTTCTTTGGTTTGCTCTCCTCTATAAAAGCAAAGAGAAGGTTGGATCTCTTGCTCTTATTACTTTCTTTTGCAATAATCTCAAGAGGGCTTCAAGATCAAGAGCTTTTCTTCTTCAAGATCTTCAAGAGTTTTCTTCTTCTTCTCCATCAATGGCTTCAAGTAAGTTCTTCTTTTTCAAGAAAACTCCATTGTAGGAAAAAAATAAAGTTCTTTCTTCTCTTTTTTTTTGTTTCTTTCTTTTCTTTTCTTCTTTTTTTTTTTTTTGCTTTTCCACGTGTTTGCTTCCCCTTTTTTTTTTTACACGTGTTTTTTTTTTTTTTGCTTTCTTTTCTTTTTTTTTTTTCATGTTTGTTTTTTTTTTTGTGTGGGCCGTACGGACAGATCCGTACGGATCTGGCCGTACGGCCACGTGGCCTGTGGGCCACGGCCTGTGGGCCAGCCCTCATCTTTTTTTTTTCTTTTTCTTTTTTTTTTCTTTCCCTCCCTTTTTTTTTTTGAGAGAGTTTCTTCTTTTTTTCTTTTTTTTTTCTTTTTGCTCATCATGATAATGCATTTTTTTTCGCAAATCAAGATGTTCATGCATGCCTTTAATTTGTAAATTAAATTTGTAGCATGATGTGATAGCATACCTGAAAGTTTTCGCAAATTTGGGAACTTGGAGCTCGCAGTGATGTTGAGCCCTTCCTGACTTTGCGGAGACTTTTAGGTTTCGAAAGTTTGGAGTTTCGGAGCTCGCAGCGATGTTGAGCCCATCTTCAAGCTTTCTATTTCTTTCGGGATAGTTCCTTTTCTTCGGAATTGCCCCGTCATCATGTCAAAATTTCGCCAGATTTTTTTAGCGAGATTCTGTCATTTTGATGTTTGATCTTTTTCTTTTCCATCCTTTTCAGGTGGTTCCTCCAGAGCGAACAAGGGTAAAGAGCCTGCTACAAGCGTACCTCGTCGATCTTCTAGATCTTCTAATCCGGCCGTTCAGCAGGCTTTCGAGAAGGTCCAGTATGTTGAGAGAAATCTGGAAGAGTGCGACTCCCTCAACAGAGATGAGATGAGGCAGCGACTGATCACTCTCAAGGGAGAGGAATTCTATAAGATCATGGTAAGCAGTCGTCCATGGGTGATGGAAGATCAGAGCGTTTTGCCCAAGCCTACCTTCTTCTTTGGTGATGCAGTCCCTGATGACATTACATACCAGAGGAGATGTTTTCAGTTTTCCTTCACAGCAGATGGTGAGAAGAAGACTGTTACTACCCGGTCGATGTTTGATCGCACCGTCTCGATTCTGAGCCTTGCCCCCACGTGCCCCAAGAGGGAAGATCCTCCAAGCTGGGTGAGAAGGACAAATGTAATCAAGACCGGGGTTTTTGTCGGCGGTTCTCCTGGATATACGGAGAGGTCGCCTGTTGACACGGACCTGTTGATGCCATCCAGCGGCTACCAGGGCGCTGATTATCCGTCGGTCGATTTGAGACCGGTGGGCCTTGGTATTTTCAGCGGTGACGGCAGCAATTGGATCAAGCCTTTTCGACTTCGAGGTCGTTTCAATGCTGACTCCGAGTGGAAGTCGTGGACTGATCGCGTCCTGCTGATTGGTGGCGCCGTTTTGAAGGAAGCCGGGATTTTTGATGCGGTCCGCGCCTTTAGGGAGACCGTGATCTTTTCCGACGAGGCCTTCATGGCTATGCTGGAGTCGTTCCTCCCACAAACCAATACCTTCGTTGTGACGAATGGTGAGATTGGTTTTTCTTTGAAGGAGCTGAGCGCCATTACCGGATTGCCCATCCTCGGCAAACTTTATGAGGAGTTTATGCCGATCGACAGCGTCCTCGAGGGGCAGTCTGAGGAGTTCAGGCTTTTATACTTTCAGCTCGTCGCCTTCTATGATTTTTTGAAGGAGAAGGGGGGTTCGAAAGTTAGATCCAGCAGTTGGAAGAGTTTTTGCTCTTCATTCCCCAACTTTTTTGATAGTAGGGAGCCTTCTGATAGCATGACCCAGGAAGCCGGAGCTCAGGATCCAAGTTCAAAGAAGATCTTGGCCATGCAAGAAGAGTTGAGAGATTTCTGTGCAAGTACAAACGCCATATGTCCTGACATTGCACTGCGGAGAGATCTCGCTGTTTACCTCACTTATTGGCTTGGTGAGGCTGTATTTGCTGGAGGAGATGGAACGCACATCAGGCCGCATTGTATTTTTCCGGCTTGTCAGATGGCGTTTGGAGAGCAGCTTGCTTTGGTGCCAGCTCTTTACTCCTACCTGTGTACCGAACTGCAGGCTGCTGCTTTTTTGGTTCGGCTTGGGCTCCCCATGAATAGGGTATTTTCAGCCCATATCTTTTATTCGTGGTATGTATACCACTGTCCTGGCTTCCATCGGCTGGGTGCTGCACAGGATGATGATCCTCTGATGATTCGACTGGCTAAGGGCAAAGCCGTGTCCGAATCACTTTTGTTTGCCCGCATGAGGATCCGACGGTTCAGGGACGTCGAGATGGGGCAATCTTCAGTAAAGCTTTCTCCGGAGTTGCGGAAGAAGGCTTTTGATTTTGGTGCCTCCCGAGATTCTACCAGGGCGGGGTCGGGAAGGCATTATTCCTTGACAAATGCAGAGAGAGAGTGGCTTTTTAGCATACGTGTCGGCACAATGGTGTACCGCAGACATCTTTTCGTCGATATCCAGCCGTATGTACCCTCTCGCTTTGCTTTGCAGCTTGGCTTTTCTCAAGGCGTTGTTGGAGCGCCTTCAAGTATGGTGAAGCGCTTTGGAGGCTTACAGGACGGGAGAAATGCATGGGCTTTTTATAGTGCTGAAGACACCACAGCCATGATTTCTTATCCTGTGTTGCTGACTTCCCGGACTGCCGGCTTTGCGAAGTGGTTCGCGGAGAGCTTCTCGGCATATCGGGGACTTTCCAGGAAGGAGCTTGATGTGAAGCTGGCATCTGGAAAGGGCCTTGGAAAGTCGGATGGCATCCGGCGAGAGGAAGTTTGGGCCTTCCTTTCTGGAGAGAAGCACAAGATAGGCTTTCTCGGTGACCAGGGCGTCATCGGTTCTGAAGCTGTTCGAGAAATACCTGACGAGGCTTTGGAGCAGCTAGAACAGGAGGAAGCCGAACTTGGCGCTTGGATGCAAGCGGCACAGAGGCAAGCTTCCATGGAGTCTACTGGCAAGAGCAGACCATCCAGTGATGAGTCAAGTGGGAAACCTGACTCTGACGGCGGGGCAGGTTCCTCTAAGAAGCGAGCCCGCAGAAGTAAGAGGAGGAGGAGTCATCATAGTAGCAAGGGGCAGCATGAGGACTCTCCTAACTTGGAAGTTCCTCTTACTATCAATGAGGATGTGCCAGTGGATGCTGACGAGCCTCCGGAGAAGAGAAGCCGGGAAGAAGAGACCGTCGGTGAAGGTATGATTCTTCCTTTTTCTCTTTCCATTTCTTTTCATGGGATTTTTTCCATGTTATGATTTGCTTCTTGTTTCTGCTTTTCTTCTTTTTTTTTTTTAGCAGAGGAAGACTTGGTGATGCCTGAGGTCCCAACCGATGAGGTGGTGATGGATCCTATTGAGGCACCTGAAGAAGAACCGAGGGACTCTGGAGTAGATCCAGAATCTCCAATTGGTACGACTTCTTTTGCTCTTTTTTTTTTGTTTGTGACTTGGCTTGCTAACACATTAATTTTTTTTTTTTTTTTTTTGTCAGCTGACTTGCCACAGGATTCCGATGACTTTGAACCATCGATAGACGCAAATGTTGATGATGCTTCCGATGAGTTCATGGAGGAGGAAAGTGTTCCACCAATCGTCGAAGAAGGTATTTTGTAGTTATAACTCTGATAATGATTTTCAAACAGGGTCATATTCATACCTTTTTGTGTTTCCTTTGCAGGTTTTGAAGTGGCAGAGGAGGATCCGTTGCTTCCAGAGCAAGAGATGCCAGAGGTTGATCCAGAGGTAGAGATTCCTGGGACCAGCTCTGACAATATTGAGGAGATTCCTCGCGCTGAGATTCCTTCCCGAGCAGGAGCAGCTTCAACTGGAAAGAGTTCTTTTGTTACTCTTTCAACAGATGATGACATGAGTAGCCGACCAACGGAGTTGGGCGAATCCTCAGCTGGGCCATCTCTTCTTTTTGCGAAGAAGGTGGTGGTGCGAGTTCTGAGCTCTTGGATTGAGACTCTCTTTTCTGGGCACTTGGAAGTCGGATTTGGCATGATCCAGCATGTGCAGGAGATTCTCAGTGATGCTGAAGAGGCTGGTCTGGATGTCACAGGTGCCAGGGCGATCGTTGATAGGATCATTGCACTGGGTGACAAGTGGTTTGAGACCGTGAGTTTGGCTGATGACCAGTTCTTCAAGGAGATGTTCCTGGACCCTGCTGATAAGGCTAAGTCTGACCTGGATGAGGCTACAGAAAGCAGGAAGCTGGCAGTCCGAAAGAGGAACTTAGAAGAGATAGCCATCATCAGGCTGACACATGACCTCAACATCCTTGACAGGGAGGTCGATGAGGCCAGGAAACGTCTTGAGCATTTGCAGGCACAAGTCGCTGCCAAGTGGACTGCCATAATAGAAGCTCGCGACAGGGAGAGTGCCCTGATTCACCAGGTTGCAGATGCCGAACGGGTTCTCAAAAGGAAATCTGATGAGGAATGAACAATGGCAAACTGCACGAGGTAAGCTTCCTGGTGTGAGAGAAGGGGTACAGCCCACTCCAGCATCTCATGGCAAGTTCCTGAAGAAGCGTGCCTTGGAATCCTTGACGGCTGAGGCTAAAAGTTTGCTTGGGGAGCTGAACTCTTGGCTGGAGACCATTTTTGATTGAGCTCCTGTATACAGAAACCATCCTTCTTTCTTTTTTTTTTGGTACCACTTGTATTTTTTGGTACTTATTTTTTTGTAGTGCTTGTGAACACTTTTTTTTTTCTCTTTTTTTTTTTGGTACCACATGTATTTTTTTTGGTACTCTTTTTTTTTTTTTTTTTTTTGTTATCCCTACGCTCACTTGAATCTTTTTGTGATAAAAGTAATTGCTAAATGGGATGCTTTTCTTTTTTTTTTTGTTATCCCTACGCTCACTTGAATCTTTTTGTGATAAAAGTAATTGCTAAATGGGATGCTTTTCTTTTTTTTGTTATCCCTACGCTCACTTGAATCTTTTTGTGATAAAAGTAATTGCTAAATGGGATTTGATCAAAAGGTTGTCATTTTGTGAAAATCTTTTGTCAAGTGATTGTTTTGGCATGAAAGCCAGGTTTTTGTTTGTGGCATGGAAGCCAATTTTGGCATGAGAGCCAGCTTTTTTTTTTTTGTGTGGCATTGATAGCCGAGTTTTTTTTTGTGTGGCATCTATAGCCAATTTTGTTTTGGTGGCATTGATAGCCGGTTTGTTTTGTGGCATTTATAGCCGGTTTTTGGTGGCATTGATAGCCGGTTTGTTTTGGTGGCATTGATAGCCGTTTTTTTTTTGTGGCATTGATAGCCGGGTTTTTTGAAATCCAAGTTTTTTTTTTTTGTTTGTGGCATTGATAGCCGGTTTTGTTTTGGTGGCATTGATAGCCGGTTTGTGGCATTTATAGCCTGTTTGTGGCATTTATAGCCTGTTTTGATTTCAAAAAAAAAAAATGCAAGTATCGACTAAAAGTCGCCTCCCTGCTGAATGTTCTTGCAAGTATCGATGGAATGTCGCATCCTTGCTCATTCGGTTACGAGTATCGATGGAATGTCGCATCCTCGCGGATTTGGGTGCAAGTATCGATGGAATGTCGCATCCTTGCTTTTCAAAATTTTGGTTTTGCGGGTACTGACTTGATGTCGTTTCCCCACGATTTTTGAAATTTGTGGTTTTCTCGAACCTTTGGGTTATGGATATCAACTGAAATGTTGCGTCTCCATGGTTTTTTTAGGTTTTTTCGAACCTTTGAAATTTGGGTTGTGGATATCAACTGAAATGTTGCATCTCCACAGTTTTTTTAGGTTTTTTCGAACCTTTGAAATTTGGGTTGTGGATATCAACTGAAATGTTGCATCTCCACAGTTTTTTAGGTTTTTTCGAACCTTTGAAATTTGGGTTGTGGATGTCAACTGAAATGTTGCGTCTCCACAGTTTTTTAGGTTTTTTCGAACCTTTGAAATTTGGGTTGTGGATATCAACTGAAATGTTGCGTCTCCACAGTTTTGGATTTTGCAAGTATCGACGAAATGTCGCTTCCCTGCGATTTTCGAAGTGTCGAACGTGGTTCGCTTGCTTCCGATTTGAGCAAGTATCGACTAAGCGTCGCTTCCTCGCGGTTTTTGAAAAACCATTTTTTTGTTTAAAGACACGAGGGTCATGAGTTTTGACCTAAAACCATTTTGACGGTAAAAGGCAGGGTGGACTAGGGTGGAAATCCCTGAATCCGGATTTTGTTTCAAACCATGAATTTTGGGTTCAAGGGTTGAAAATTTTGGTCAAGTTAGGAAAGGTTTCTGAACTTGGATATATATTTTTTTTGAACAATGAAACGATGAAAGTAAGCATTGTTTTAGATTTCTAGAAATTTCAACATTTGATATGAAAATTCTAAAAAAGGGTGGGTTTAGCGAGCGTGTACCTGGAAACCAGTTTTGGCCATACAGGCATTGCTCTTACCCAGTTGGGTAAGTCTTCAAGGGTAGTACCGCTTTAAGAACTTGCCATTGATGGGTAGCATACATCTGTTACCTTCCATGTTTAGGAGTGCGTATGCGCCATTGGAGAAAACTTTGTCGATGACGTAGGGTCCCTCCCATTTCGGCTCAAATTTGCCTTTGGACTTGTGAGCGAAGACCATTGGTCTTTTTACCGCAAGAACCAAGTCATTCTTTTTGTAGGCACGTTGCCTGACCTTTTTATCGAAAGATCCTGCCATACGTGCTTGGTAAAGTTCAATGCTTTGTTGAGCTTCGAGCCGTCTCTCATCGAGATTGTCCAGCTCATGGAGCCGCAATTTGACATTGCTTTCTTGAGTCATGTCATTTTGCAAGGATACCCTCAAGGAAGGAATTTGTACTTCCAAGGGCACGACAGCTTCGCATCCATAGACCAAGGAGAATGGTGTGCTATGGGTTGGTCCTCGAACGGTGGTTCGATAGGCCCACAAAGCTTCAGACATTTTGTCGCTCCAGTCTCTTTTGTGATTAGAGACCATTTTTTTGAGGATTTTGCAGAGTGTCTTGTTGAAAGCTTCTGCTAACCCATTTGCTGCCGGATTGTATGGAGTCGAAGGACAGCTTTGAATTTTGTATTTGTCGCAGAACCTGTAGAATCGATGATCCCGGAACTGTGGTCCGTTATCATGGACGAATCTTTTGGGTATGCCGAAACGACAAATGATGTTGGTGCGCAGGAACTGAAGGACTGATGAGGTCTTCATTTCGTTAAACGCAAATGCTTCTGACCACTTGGAGAAATAATCCGTAGCGGCGAAGATGAAGCGATGACCTTTGCTTGAAGGGGGAGAAATAGGACCTATGATGTCCATACCCCAGGCTTCGAAAGGCCATGAGATCGCTGTAGGATGTAGCCATTCTAGGAGGCATGTGAATGTAATCTCCATGAACTTGGCATTGTTGGCAGTGCTTAGCAAATTGCATTGCATCAGCTACCATGGTAGGCCAGTAATATCCTAACCTTTTTATCTGATCATAGAGCTTAGGTCCAGCCTGATGAGCTCCACAAAGACCAGCATGAACTTCTTTGAGTGTTTCTTCAGCCTCTTGTTGTGACAAGCAGCGTAGAAGTACTCCGTTGAAGGATTTCCTGTAAAGGATTTTTGAAGGAATATCCAAATGGAAGCTTGGGGTTCGCCTTTGGATGCTTACCCGTTCTTTTGGATCTTCAGGTAGGATTCCGAACATAATGTAATCAATGAACGGATCCCTCCAGTCGCCAATTGAAGTTTGAAGGATTGAAATCCGACTTCCGACCACTTGGTGGCATTCAGCAACTGCTTGGTGTGTGTTAAGAGGAGGAAGGATTCTCCTTTCGCACACTGTGACTTGCATGTTTTCCCCTTCCTGGATTGCCATGGATGCGGCAAGTCCGGCTAGGGCATCTGCACGTATGTTTTCACCTCTACGAATGTGGGTGATGTGACAGATGTCAAACTTTTGCAGAAGTGATTGTGCCTTGTTGTGGTAGGGCAACAAATCTGGCTTCCTGACTTCAAATTTCTGATTCATCTGGTTGACGATCAGTTGAGAGTCTCCAAAGACTTCCAGCATGGTGATACCGGATTCGATGGCGAGTTCCAATCCTAAGATCAGAGCTTGATATTCAGCTGCATTGTTTGTGCATGGTTCCAGTAGCGAGAAAGCGTGTGAAATCATGTATTTGTCGGGGCTAACAAAGAGGATGCCAACTCCCGAGATCAGCTGTCTTTTTTCGTTTGTCCTGGTTGCACCGTCAAAGTACATGTCCCAGGAGGCACTTTGTGAGAAAGTCTCCACATTGTAGACTGGTTCGTCTGGGAGATCATCTCTGAGTGGAGAATCTTTAGGCAATGGATGCTCTGCGAGGAAGTCCGCTAGAGCTTGCCCTTTGATTGCTTTTTGTGGTACATACCTAATATCAAATTGTGACAGAAGGATGGACCATTTTGCCAGTCGAGCATTGAGAGAACCTGCCTTTGTGACAAGGACCTTCAAGAGGTTGACCCTCGAGACCAGGTAGACTGTATTGGAAAGCAAGTAGTGACGCAGCTTTTGTACGGCGAACATCACTGCAAGACATTCTTTTTCGACTGGAGAGTAGCGATGCTCTGCACCTACTAGCATGCGGCTGAGGTAATATAGAGCAGCTTCTTTTCTTTGATCATTTTCTTGCGCAAGCAGAGCTCCCAGAGAGTGATCAAGGGCTCTTGTGTACAAGATGAATGGTTTTCCAGTGGTAGGAGCAGCTAACACTGGAGGTTTTGTCAGGTATGACTTGATGTCTTGGAAAGCAGCTTCACAGTCAGCATCCCAGACAAAGTTTACACCTTTTTTCATCAACCGGGAGAATGGACGGCATTTCCCCGAAAGATTGGAGATGAACCGTCTGATGTAGGCCAATCTCCCTTGAAGCCCTTTGAGTTCTCTCAAGGTTCTTGGAGAGGGCATTTCTAGAATGGCTTTGACTTTTATGGGGTCAAGCTCTATTCCAGCTTTCCGAACTAAGAATCCGAGGAACTTACCCGACGAGACGCCGAAGAAGCATTTCAATGGATTCATTCGCAGTTTGTGTTTGCGAAGCCGGAGGAAGACTTCTCGAAGGTTTTCGAGATGATCTTCTTTTCTTTTGCTTTTGACGGCGAGGTCATCAACGTAACATTCAACCGTCTTGTGCTGCATATCTTGGAATATTTTCATCATAGCCCTTTGATATGTGGCACCAGCATTCTTCAAACCGAATGGCATGACAGTGTAACAATACACGCCAAATGGGGTTCGAAAGGATGTATGTTTTTCATCCTCAGGATGCATCTTTATCTGATTGTAGCCAGAGAAACCATCCATGAATGTCATTCGCTCGAATCCACAGGTATTATCAATCATTACCTCTGGTATGGGGAGCGGAAATTCATCTTTTGGGCATGCGCCATTCAGGTCTCTATAGTCAATACAGACCCTGATCTGCCCATTTTTCTTTGTCACGGGGACAATGTTGGCCAACCATTCAGGATGTTGTTCCTCACGGATGAAGCCGACGCTTTTGAGTTTTTGAACTTCTTGTTCAATTTTATCCATCACATCTGGACGGAATCTTCTTTGGCCTTGCTTGACAGGCTTGATGTCTTCTTGAAGATTGAGTTTGTGAACTGCTATTTTGGGGTCTAAGCCTGGCATTTCAGCGTAAGACCATGCAAAGCAATCAACGAACTCACGAAGAAAAGCGATATACTCGGGTAACTCATCATCCTTTATATTCTTGCTTATGAATACAGGACGTGGGTTATCTGGTGTTCCCAAGTCTATCTTTTGAACAGGATCTTCTGTTGGAAGGTTCGAAGGTGGTTCCTCCACAATATTTTCGGAGGCTTCCAGCTCAACGAAACCTTCTGGGGTTTCAAGGGCATTTCCAGACCAAGGTTTTGTTCCTTTCCACGGGTCTTCTTGATCGGTAATTTTCCCAAGGCTTGCTATGAGATGATCCCAATCGCCTGTTGAAACCGAGTCGAAGTAGGCTACTTCTTTTGGAGATGAGGGTTCTTCTGGGTCAGAAGTCCACACGTCTGTGCCATCGGACAACTCCTCTTCATTTTCGGAGAAATCGTGCCAATTGGATGAGCTTCCTGGATCTTTGTCAGGTGACTCATCAAAGAGATATCCAGGGAGATCGATGTCTTCATGGACTTGAGATGTTGAGGCTTGGTCAGTATATTGACTTTTAAGCCTTTGTGTCAACTGTCTCAAGGGAGTGTCAGGATCATACCCTAACCAGTGTGAAGACTTTTCTACATAGCCGTAGAGTCTCCAATCTTCCAGCTGGCTTTTGGTCAAGACGGGCCCCAATGGCGTGAGAATACCGCGTCCTTCTCCCAAACCGACTGGGTTTTGAGCGTCATAGCCCATTTTCTTCATAATAGCTTGTGCCACAGAACTGTATAAGGATAGTTGAGGCGTACCTTTATTTTGGAAAGGTTCAAGCATGGAGTTTGATGAAGAAGCATCCGATCTATGGAAGAAGATCGGCTTTTCCTTTGTTGAAGTTGCTGGAACAACGAAGGAAGCTGACGTAGGATCTTCTATGTCAGAAGTTGTCTCCATTGGAGTAAGAGCAGGCTGAACTTGCTGAGTGTCAGCTTGGCTTGACGATGTGTCGTCTTCTGGCTCTGAATCCGAGTCCGTGTCTTGCATGATAGACACGAAAGAGACAACAAATTTGCCCCCAGGCTTTTGTTTTGCCTTCTTCACTTTAGTTGTGATGACCAAAGGCTTTGAAGATTTGAGGGAGATGATGAAGGGAGTTTGCATGCTCTCTTCAGATTTACCGGATGGTTTGTTTTCTTCCGGTGATTGTTGAGGAGCTTTGCCTTTATCTTTCTGGAGATTTTCGGCAAAGGGTGCTGTATGCTTCTCCTCTTCTTCTTTTTCACCTTCATACATCTGTGAGTCTGCGAAGTGGATTTCTTTACCTTTGAAGGGTTTTCTGTCCGCAAAGACTCGATGTATCATGCCGTCGTCGCCAACAAACTTGATGCATTGATGTAGAGTTGAAGGGACAACACCATTCTCATGGATCCAAGGGCGTCCGAGAAGGATGTTGTAGCATGAAGGGGTCTTTATTGCATACACTGTGACCTCAGAGATAAGACACCGATCTGCAATTTGAACCTGATTTTGCCGATAGGCCTTTGAGTACTCCCATCGTATCCAAAGATAGATACAGATGTGTGGCTCAGTTTGCTGGGTGGGATGCCCAACTCTTCGAGAGCCGATGTGGAGATGAGGTTGAGTGCAGAACCTGGTTCGATCTGAACTCTATGCATAGGCATTTCCTTGATATACCCTGTGAAGTACAGGGGTCGGTTATGCCTGGTTTCGCCAAGTAGGAGGTCGTCCTTTGTGAAGGCGATGGTTGCACTGGCTGCTTTTTTAACCGAGAGGCATTCAATGCATGATCCCTCAGTTTTCTTCTTTTCTCCCTTTGAGGAGGCTTCTGAGTTTTTGACCCGGTAATCCATTTCAATTTGGAGGACTTGCGGGGCATGTTTGTCGACATCCTCATTCAGCTTTTGTAATTCCGAAATGAGATTATCACGAGTGTGCGGAGACATTCGCAACAAATCTAGGATGTGTAGACGTGCAGGTATGTGCCTTGAAGTGTTCAATCAAGTCATACTTGAAAGCCCCCTTAGGGCCTGCATGTTCATCATTGTTGCCACTAGGGGCGCTTACAACATCTTTTCCCGAAGGATTTACATATGTAAAGGAAGATTGGTTGTAATTTTTGTGGTAGTCCCGGCCAGAGCGGGTGCCTCTACCAACTTCGAGAGCTTCTTGAGAAGGGTCTTCGTTTGGAAGATTGTCTTCAGGACCAAGAGGCTGTCGCTTTTCATTTGCTAGAGGATGCATCAGCAGCAGAGTTACCATCCTCAGTGATTGTGTTGCATGGAGCATTTTCCGGGAACAAGTCCTGAACAGCATCCAGCAATCTTTCTTCTTCGTTGACTAATTCATCGTCCCAAACATCAATGGCTGGGAATTCTTCAGTCAGGAAGGGTGTGAACTTCGAAGTCAAAGTCTCAGGAGAAGAAACCTGAGAGGGTGTCATCTCAGTGAAAGTCACGTGAGACGAGGTGGCTCCAGAAGATATATTGCTAGGCGTCGCCGGAGTGTAAGTGCTCTCATCAGACGATGCTTCGGAAGAGCTATAATCCCGAATTATCACATTACAGGAAGCTCTGACGGGAGACGTTGCCTGATCGGAGTCAGACTCATCCTCGGATGTGAGAGGATCGTCTATCCAGCAATTTTCTCCATTTTCAGGAGTTAAGGGAGGATGTACCTGATGGTCTTCAGGGACTTCAGGCTCTGGATTGCGAGGAGGCTCGTTGAATCGTTCTTGCTCTTGTTCTAGAGCGAGTCGCTGCAAGATCCTTGCATATTCTTCAAGATCAGGCATGGGAGCCGGATCTTCTTCTTCATCATCTCTTTGTGGCTCAACATTGTTGATTTCCACTGGAGTAATGAGAGGTGCTGGGTCAGCAGCATTTTCTTGTACAGCCTCTTGGTCTTCTTCATCATCAGACCAGGATCCTTGTGGCTGTAGGGGGTTATACCAGATTACTGGCATAAGATGAGACTCAGGAACCCATTCTTCATCGGAGAGATATTCTCCTGTTTTAAGGGACTCCTCCCACTCATCTGTGTAGTTGGATTCGAATCCATCATCGGTGTCGCTGGTAGTCATCGAAGAGAAACAATGGCCCAAAACCGTAGTCGAACAGGCTCAACATTTCTGCAAGCGCGATGAACGATAGGAACGGATCAAGGTTTCTCAATTTTGAATCCAAATTGAGAAATCTAAATTTTTTTTTTTTTACATATATATATATATATTTTTTTTTAGATTTTTAATGAACTCATCGAAGAGAAACAATGGCCCAAAACCTTAGTCGAACAGGCTCAACATTTCTGCAAGCGCGATGAACGATAGGAACGGATCAAGGTTTCTCAATTTTGAATCCAAACTGAAAAATCTGATTTTTTTTTTGTTTTTCTTTTTTTTTTTTTTGAAAAGAGAAAGAGTGGAAATAAATTCAAAGAATTAAAATTTCCAAACAAAAAATCTCATCTCATTTTTTTTTTATGCGGAATTCAACATAGGCCACCAATTATAAAGTAGCCAAGGAATCAAGAAAAGAAATATAAGCATAGAGCAAAATATATGATATGCAAATATTTCATTTCTAGCATCGTGTTCTCAAATAAACGACTCCCACCGGGTGATGCCAGCTTGATGGACCGCGCTCCTGCTTGGTTCTACCGAGGTCGGCGGACGTGGGAGTCCATCGGGTCCGACCCTTTCGTAACCGGGGGGCAAGGGCGTGCATCAACATTTCTTTTTTTTTTGTGAGTGTGCCAGATTTTCTATTTTTACTTGGAATTGCAAGTGGTGATCCGGAGATCAACCTTCGCAAGTAAAAAGGAAATCAACTTCTTTCAAGTTTTCCATTGCACATATATTTAAGAAAAGAGACATTTTTCTTGATTTGCCGTGAAAGGCGATTTTTTTGGCATTTATAGCCGATTTTGGCGTTTATAGCCGATTTTTGGCGTTTATAGCCGATTTTGGCGTTTATAGCCGATTTACAATCCTTATCAATAATGAAAGACAAGAACTGTGATTTTTGTCTCTTTTAAAAAAATACAAACTACAATGAAAAGCAAGAAAAGGAGGATCTAACTTCTCAGGAGATTGTGGGGGACTCGTTTAGATTGACGGTCGCAAGCCATATGTGGGCTTCGCCATCATCCATGCAGATGAGAACAGAGGATGCTATTGATTCGCTTGGCTTGGCTATAACCTCGGGTTTTTAGAGGACAAAGACCAAAAGGAGGTCCTATGTCCAATAAAAAGCCGAGTAGACGGGCTGAAAAGCCATATCTAAGCCATTGGAGGCAGGAGGAGAAGGCAAGGACCTTGGGGGGGGTACCCCCCAAGGGACTTTTGTCACCTTGTTGCGGTGGCCGGTGTAGAACTTCCGCAGAGTTTTCTCTCTTTTTCTTTCTCTGGATTTCTGACTGCTGTCTGTTGATGTTCGTTGTCTGTTGTTGTTGTGTTTTTCTTCTTGGAGAGCCCTCCTATTTATAGGCTTTTAGGTAGCCATTTAGGTGGGTTTATGGGCTTTTATTGTCATTAAGCCGCATAATGGGAGGAGTTACAAAATTGAATTGTTTATTTTGTAACTCCTTTTTCTTGGCTTCTGATTGGCCGGAGGAGATTGAGGGCATTTAATCGCCTTTAATCGCCATGATGGGAGGAGTTTCATGGGTTAAATGCCATGAATCTCTTGACTTGTAACTCCCGAATGCTTGCTTCTGATTGGGCCGTCCAAAGAAATGGATTAATGACTGTAATAAAGCTAGTCAATTAATCGCATTAAGTGGTCGCCGAGCAGCTGAAGAGTCGCGGGCCGTGCCACGTCTTTTGGAATTCTTCTGTCGATGATCATCGATGGATCTTCATGTAGATCGACATCAGATGACCATGTAATTTCA
The DNA here is from genome assembly GCA_012931725.1 of Litsea cubeba. Taxonomy (NCBI): domain Eukaryota; kingdom Viridiplantae; phylum Streptophyta; class Magnoliopsida; order Laurales; family Lauraceae; genus Litsea; species Litsea cubeba. The sequence continues at coordinate 31,696,219 of CM022950.1, forward strand.
GGTGTTTGTTGCCAACAGCGGGCCGGTGCCATCTGTCCTGTCGATTTCTCGATCGGTCGGGTAGAAAGCACACTTTTTTTGGTTGACCGGGTGGCGATCAATACTGTCTTCGATACTCTTGATGATTTACCCGTGTTTTGGACGGATGTCAGAGGACTTGATGTCTCAAAAGCATGAATTTTGGAAAGTACCAGGGGCTGGGCTCCTCGAATCGCGAAAAAAACGGCGAAAACCGGGGTTTCCGGGGCTTTCCCGGCGACCCCGGGGTCCAAGGTCGCCGGCGACCCTGGCCCAGGGTCGCAGGGGTCTGCGACCCTGGGGGGTTTTCCCCCTTTCGTGTCCCGTTTTGCGTCCGTTTTTGCTTTTTTCTGATTCTTTTTTCTTCTGTACTTTTCCTTGACATTTTGACCATTTATTGGCCTGATTTCTTTGTAGGAAACCTGATGAGAATCCTTGCATTTTATTTTGCAAAGTTTCCAATTTCCTGAGAAAGCCGAAGACTTTGTCGCGCAGAGCTGCCGATTTTCCGTCAGAAGCTGAAACTGGGCCAAACGATGTCGGAATGACCTGAAATTTGGTGTGAAGCCTCCTGAGCAATAAATAAGACCAACCATAGGCTTTTGTTTGAGTTTCGAAGCCGTTTGGGGTCCTATCACCTGCAGACTTGCTTTTTGTCGCGATGAAGATGTCGCGGTTTGATGTGTGGTCAACCGATGTCCGATTGACTTGAAATTTGACAGGGAACCTATTGGAGTCATTTTAAGATGATCCATAGGTTCTGTCTTGGAAACCATGGTCCCGGAGAGGCTTTTGTCGCCGAGAGCTCCTTTTCGGCTGTCGGAGAAGCGAAGTTAGGCCAAATGATTTTGAAATGGCCCGAAACTTCTTGTGTACTCCTCTTTTGGCTGTCTGGAAGAATCTTGCAGTTTTTGTTTGATTCTGACAAGATTTGATTTTTGGAAGCAGCATTGCCTATTTATGGCAGGTTGCGACTCCATGTAGCTCTTTGGATCTTGAAAAGGCAAAGTGACATTTTTGGTGTCAACAAAGTTGGAGTCCTAGAATGTAGGAGTTGTGGTTGAGTCTGTTCACCACGTTTAAATTTGCTTCCGTTGCTTAAGGTAGTTGAACTCCACAAAATCTACACTTGTTGTGTTAGTGGTTATCGTGGAGATTGTTATTTTGTATTTAATTTGTAAGCTTTGTTTTCATATATATACAAGTTAATTCCAATTTCCAACAAAGAGCACCTAAACACTAGCAGAGGTATTGAGCCCAACAACTATGCCTAGTACATATTCAGATAGTGTACCTGTGTGGGGAGATTTCCAAAGCTCCAGGGTTATGCTAATCACGGCTATAAGATGGGATTACGTAGTCCCACGTGCCGACCAAGTGCCAACCATGTGGCACCCATACTCGCCTCGGCTGCCGGGACAGAAACCTCAGCCGAAGTCAGACAGACTTTGGCTGCTAGCACCGTGCTCGGCTACCAAGGGCCCACCTTGGCCAAAGGAGCTCGGGACCCTGGCCAAGGGAGCCGAGACAGAAGCCGAAGTCGAGAAGAATCCCCACTTGCGCCCCATGTTCGCCACGTCACCAGACGCGTGGCACAGTAGGGGCGCGGGCCAGTGGGACAGATGCGACATCAGCCGTCCACAATCTTTGCCAGATCGCTGACAGAGCGGCACCCAGCGGCTGTATCCAAATCAGGGCAAGGCCCGAGGGTGGATCCAATGGGACCTCAACCGCCAAAGGCGTCCAATATGATCTGGCCCAACATGACATGCATTAAATGCAATGTGGGCTGATCCGACTGGCATTAAATGCAATGTGGGCTGAAGTGTACCGCATTCATGACTTTGTGGGTTGATAAGGACTTCCCTATCAAATCCTATCATATCGTAGGGCCCACTCCAAAATATCATCCAAAATATCCTCATGAATCCTCTACAAATAGAGAACTATTTCACACATGCAAGGTACGCAACCCATACTGGAGAGTCGTTACTCTTCCTCCTCTCATTTCTTTGTTCCAGTTCACTTTCTGACTTAGGCATCGGAGAGCCTTGCGCCGCCCAGGCCAGGGTCCTCCGACCGTTTGCTCTTCCCTTTCAGGCCTAGAGGCAGCAAGTCATCTCCTTCATTTGGATAAGTCCTGTAAGGCACCCTAAATCTTGTGGGTCATAATTCTCTGCACCAACAATTGGCGCCATCTGTGGGAAAGCACTATCCCAACCTTCTCAATCGTCCCAATAACCATGCCTCCAAAGCTAAGAAAGGCGGAGGGTCCTTGAGAGCAATGCTCAAGCAACCGGGCCCGTCGACGGATGCCCCTCCTTGAGGGCGGTCGAGAACGGTGCATGGCATGTCTGCAGGCGAGGGCCGCCTAGGCTCACAACTCTTCGTCAAGATTCCCTTCCAAGAGGGACTTGAGGCCTCGCTCTCATGCAAGGAAGTCATGCCTCCCCGACGGGACGAGCGTCGACACTAGCGGCCTCGCAAAGACAAGGTTGTGGCAGTGGAAGAGCCACGCCGTGCGCAACCTCCTGATGCTGGAGGAGATATAGCGGCTCAAAACACTCTCCTCCAGAAACAGGAGCAGTTAATCCGCCAGCTCCAGCAACAACTAAGAGTAGCGCAAACTGCCTCATTAAGGCAGCCCTCTGAGCCCCAAGGCGAGAAGAGAGCCATCTAGAGCAAGGTAGCCCAGCCCTCCCGTGAGGATCTGAGAGCCTTTTTGGACAGAAGCGCAGCCAGACCCACGACGAAGGTTCGAGCAACAGCCAAAGTCACCACGGCCGTGACGGACGAGCTCATAGCCATCACGACCGAGACCATTCGAAGCGGAAGCCGAGAGCACCGACACCAGAGAAAGATGACGAGCAGGAGCAGCTCGACAGGCATATCAAGTTGGCCCTTGAGCATAACTTGGAGATGCGGGACCAGCAAGATATTTATGGCCCTACCGATCTGGGGGCCTCTCCCTTCATGCGGGATATCGAAAGAACTCCCTTGCCCAAGAAGTTCTCTGTCCCACGGTTCGTCCCTTACGACGGATTGTTCGATCCAGTCGCCCACCTCCGGCACTTCTCTCAGAAGATATCCATCTGGGGGAACGAGGGCCACCTCAACTGCAAGATCTTCTCCTCCAGTCTGAGCGACCTTCCTCTGAAGTGGTATTGCGCCCTCCCGGAGAAGTCTATCTCGAGTTGGAGAGAGCTCCAACTCTCCTTCCGGAAGAAGTTCCATGCCTACAGTGTCGTCCCTAAGACCGATGCTGATATACTCGCCCTCAAGATGAAGCAGGACGAGAGCCTCTCTCAGTTCGCTCAGCGGTTCTGGGCGATTTACAGCCAGATTTAGGATACCAGAGACGAAGTGGCGATTTTTGCCATCAGAAATGCCCTGTTACCCAGGAACGAGCTGAGGAAAGATCTAGTTGGAGACCCCGCTACCTCCATCCCGGCCTTGATGTCCCGGAAAAAGCGCTATGTCGCCCGGGAGGAGGATGAGATTCGGGCCTAGGAGGACGAGGGCCCGAGGCCCAAGGAGAGGAGCAGCCAGCTCCAGTAGAGGGGTAAGAAGCCCTATAAGAAAGAAGAATTGAAGCAAGCCTGGGTCTCCAGTTCGGCGAGAGCTGCAGCGTCCGGGTCTGGGGGCAGCAGGAGAACCAGACCTCCCTCCGACGCCCACCAGGGTGTGAACGTCGTCTTCAAGGAGCCGATCCACCAGATTATGAACAAGATCCAGACCAGGCCATTCTTCAGGTAGCCTCAGCCCTTGCGGAGTGATCCCTCCACCCATGACCAGACCAGGTTCTGTGCCTACCACAAGGGTAATGGGCACAAGACTGAGGAGTGCAGGACTTTGAAGTATCACCTGGAGAGGCTCGCCGAGGAAGGCCACGTTGCGGAGTTCGTGAAGGCAGGAGATGTCGGCAGCGGCGGCGGCAGCCGAGCTCGTCAGAACGCTGATAAGGATCCAGAGAGCGAAGACTCTAAGAAGATCATCAATGTGATCCATTTGGCGCATTCAGCTCCCTCTCATGCAGCTAGAGGCAGCTCCCAGGCTCGTGCCGAAGCCAGCCGGGCCTCGCATGAGAAAGAGGTGATGAGAGCCGAACTCGGGCCAGCGTCCAAGAGAGCACGGCGCGACCGCCCAGCCATCTCATTTTCAGACAAGGACCTAGAGGGAATTCAGCTTCCCCATAACGATCCCCTGCTCCTTACGATGAAGCTGAAGGACTTCATCGTGAAGAGGATCCTCGTCGACTCCGGCAGTTCATCCGAGGTCCTTTACACGACTGCTTCAAGAAGATGGGACTTTCAGAAGCTGATCTGACAGAGGTCCGCGTGCCCCTGATAGGGTTCAGCGCCAAACCAGTCTACCCCAAGGGGAGAGTCACTCTGGAAACCAGAGTGGGCGGAGCCTCCGTGATGGCCGACTTTCTGGTAGTGGACGCCCCTTCTCCCTACAATGTTATCTTGGGCAGGACGTGGCTCCACAAGATGGAAGCAGTTCCCTCCTCCCTCCACCAGAAACTGAAGTTCGTGCTTGAAGACAAGGAAGGCGAGATGGAGGTGGTCACACTCGAAGGAGATCAGCAGCTGGCCAGGCAGTGTATGCTGGCCATGGTCCCTGGAGAGAAGGAGCCAGAACGAGTCAATTTGGCAGAGTTCGAGAGGGGGCTAGACGAGATCGGCCGGGATCTAGCCGAAGTCAGGCTCGACCCAGCAGACCCTGACAGATTTTTCCTGATCGGCACCCAGATGCGCGACGAGGAGAGAGCCGAGCTCTCAAGATTTCTGATGCAGAACGTGGATGTCTTCGCTTGTACCCCGAGCGAGATGCCTGGGGTGGACCCCGAGGTCATGTGCCACAAGCTAAATGTGGATCCTAGCCATAAGCCAGTGGTACAGAGAGCCCGTAGGACGGGGCTGCAGCAGACAGATGCGGTAGTCAAAAAAGTCAACAAGTTGCTAGAGGCAGGCGCAATCCGGGAGGTTCAGTACCGGGTCTGGCTGGCCAATACAGTGGTGGTCAAGAAGAAGACTGGCAAATGGAGGGTGTGCGTGGATTTCACAGATCTCAACCGAGCTTGCCCAAATGACAGCTTCCCCCTTCCAAAGATTAATCAGATGATCGACGCGACCGCTGGCCATGACAGAATGAGCTTCCTCGACTCCTACAGAGGCTACCATCAGATTCCGATGTACGAGCCAGACGAGGAGAAAACTGCATTCATAACCCCCCGTGGCACTTACTATTACAAGGTGATGCCCTTCGGGCTCAAGTATGCGGGGGCAACTTATCAGCGCCTCGTCACCAAGATGTTCCAGGCTCAGCTCAGCAAGATAGTATAAGTTTACATTGACGACATGGTCGTCTAGTCTAAGCACTCCAGTGACCATCTGGCGGATCTGGCCCAGTCTTCAGCGTCCTCCGTGAGTTCAAGCTCAAACTAAATGCTTCCAAGTGCGCTTTCGGCGTAGCTTCTGGCAAGTTCCTCGGAAGCCTAGTGACACGAAGGGGGATAGAGACCAACCCGGACCAGATCACTGCAATCCTGGGCATCCAAAGCCCATCTACCACAAAAGAGGTCCAGAAGCTCACAGGCATGGCTGCAGTACTCAATCGCTTCATCAGCAGATCGTCAAATAAGTGTCGGCCTTTCTTTCAGCTTCTAAAAAAGAATTAAAAGTTCCAATGGACCCTTGAGTGCGACCAAGCATTGGAAGCACTCAAAACCTATTTATCTTCGCCACCCTTACTCTCTACCCTGACTCAGGGGGAAATTTTGCATTTGTATCTTGCGGTCTCGGATCATGCAGTGAGCTCTGTCCTCATCAGAGAGGACGATGGTGTCCAGAAACCAATCTACTATATGAGCAAGATCCTGCTAGATGCCGAGACCAGATACCTTTTGCTGGAGAAGCTTGCGTCGGCACTTGTCAGCGCCTCCCGCAAGCTCTCCCATTATTTTCAATCGCACACTATTGTAGTCATCAAGGAGCACCCACTCCGATCTATCTTCAAGAAAGCTGATTTTCAGGGTGCATATCCAAATGGGCAGTTGAGCTGGGGCAGTATGACATCCAATACCGTCCCAGGACTGTGATCAAAGCCCAAATCCTATCAGACTTCATTGTAGAGTTCGTCTCCCCGAGCTCGGCTTCGACCCAGCCCAGCACCGAACTGGGGGGCATAGGGCATGAACGTGAAGTCACCGAGGTGGAACAATCCTCTCAGAGCCAAGATCCTGTCTCGGCATGGAAGGTCTTTGTCGACGGCTATCCACCTCCAAGAGAGCTGGCGCCGGTATAGTCCTCCAATCGCCAGAGGGACTGGTCATAGAGCAAGCCTTCACCTTTGACTTCAAAGCGACGAACAATGAAGTGGAGTATGAAGCTCTGATAGCAGGGCTGAATAGCGCCCGAATCCTCGGAGCCCAGCAATTGGTGGTTTTAAGTGATTCACGACTGGTAATTAGCCAACTCACTGGAGACTACCAAGCCAGGGACGACAAGATGGCGGCCTACTTAGCCCTCGCAAAGAAACTGCTTTCGCACTTCCAGACAGCCGAGGTCAGGTAAATCTCTAGAGATACCAACACGCATGCTGATGCGCTTGCAAACCTGGCCTCCGCTGTCGAAGTAGGAAAGAAAAGGTCCGTTGAGGTCGGATCGATACCGAGATCGAGCCTAGAGCTCCACTCCTCTCGGCAAGTCCTATGTGCTGATCTCGGCCCGAACTGGATGGATCCAATCATCTCTTACCTGAAGGACGACCAGCTCCCTGAGGACAAGCATGAAGCCCACCGAATCAGACTTAAGGCAGCCCGATTCTGGCTATCTCCCGAAGGCAAACTCTACATAAAATCCTTCACGGGTCCCTACCTCCAATGCGTCCATCCAAGCAAGGTGGACAACTTTCTGTATGAGATCCATGAAGGAATCTGCGGCAGTGACATCGGAGTCCAATCGCTGGCATACAGCGCCATAAGCCAAGGTTACTGGTGGCCGTACATGTAGAACGATGCGCAGGTATACGCCAAAAAATGCGAAAAATGTCAGAAGTTATCCCACTCTCTTCATCAGCCAGCTCAAGACCTAAGTCCCCTCTCTAGTCCATGGCCCTTTGCTCAATGGGACCACTCCACCGAGCTCCAAGGAACAAGAGATGGCTGATAGTTACTACGGACTACTTCACGAATTGGATAGAAGCTGAATCACTATCCTCCATCACTGACAGGGACTCTAGGAACTTCATGTAGAAGAACATCATAACGAGGTTCGGCATCCCCAAGACCTTGATTTCGGACAACGGGACTCAATTCGACTCCAAATCCTTCAGAGACTTCTGCCAAGAGCACGGCATCAAGAACCATTACTCCACTCCGGCGTACCTGCAGAGCAATGGCCATGCCGAAATTTCTAACAAGGTACTCCAGGACGGCCTGAAGAAGCAATTGGACAAGGCAAAAGGGAGATGGGTAGAGAAGCTTCCCAGCGTATTATGGGCATACAGAACGACTCAAAGACGATCCACCTCGGCCACACCCTTTTCTCTGGCCTATAGGATGGAGGCGGTCATTCCCTTGGACATTGGCCTCCCCACCCTAAGGACAAAGTTGGTCGACCAAGGCCGAAACGAGACAAACCTGGCAATGGAGCTGGACCTAGCGGATGAGCATCGAGAAACAGCAGCCTTACGACTTACTGACTATCAGTAGCGGCTAGCCAGAGGATACAATGAGAAAGTCAAGGAAATGAGTTTTTCAGTAGGAGAACTGGTCCTAAAGAAGACCCTGCCAGCTGACAAAGATCCAAATGAAGGCAAACTGGCCCCGAACTGGCATGGCCCATTTAGGGTGGTATCAATGGCAGGACGATCTTCTTACAAACTTGAAGATCTGGAAGGCAGGTAGTTGCCGAGACCGTGGAATGCATCTCACTTGAAAAAATTCTATTTCTAAAAGATGTAACAAGTCTCAGAATCAATAAAAGCAATGTTTGCCCTGTCATCAATCTGTGTCATCTCATCTCGTCTCAGTTCGGAGCTTCGGGTTCATAACACCCTGGGACCGGCACCGGGTTCATAACATCCGGGTCGCTTCCTAAATTCTGGGTTCATAACACCCTAGGACCGACACCCGGTTCATAACATCCGGGTCGCTTCCTAAATTCTGGGTTCATAGCACCCTGGGACCGGCACCGGGTTCATAACATCCGGATCGCTTCCTAAATTCTGGGTTCATAGCACCCTGGGACCGGCACCGGGTTCATAACACCCGGGTCGCTTCCTAAATTCTGGGTTCATAACACCCTGGGACCGGCACCGGGTTCATAACATCCGAGTCGCTTCCTAAATTCTGGGTTCATAACACCCTGGGACCGGCACAGGGTTCATAACATCCGGGTCGCTTCCTATAACACCCGAGGACCGACACCGAGCTCATAACATCCGGGTCGCTTCCTAAATTTTGGGTTCATAACACCCAAGGACCGACAACGGGTTCATAACATTCGGGTCGCTTCCTAAATTCTGGGTTCATAGCACCCTGGGACCGGCACCGGGTTCATAAAATCTGGGTCGCTTCCTAAATTCTGGGTTCATATACCCTGGGACTGACTTCAGATTTACACATCCAGTCTTCCCTAAAGGCCTGGGCTCATGCACCCCCCAAGATGGTTCCCAAACTCAGGCTCGCACAGCCGAGATCCTCGAGACGCTGGTTTCATTTCGGTCCATGACAACTCGTCTCGGCCAATGTCAGTCCATTTCGGCCAATAACAGTCTTTGAAAGTAAAAAGCAGTGTAAAGCACAAAAGTGCAGAAAAATAGAATATAAAAGAAGAAAAGAGCGGTGCAAGCACTGAAGTGCAAAAAAGCGGCACAAAAATACAAATACAGAACTACAGAAAAAACAGTACCAAGAAACAGTAAAGAAAGCAAAAAAATGCTGAAGTGTTGTACGCAGATCATATGATCAGAAACTTTGTTCTCTTTATTTATTGCAATTACTTCATTACAAGGATTACAGAAAAGAAAACAGATTACAGCAAGGAGGCTCGAGCAGCCCTCTAGAAACAAAAAAGAAAAGAGATGAGACTCGGAGACTCTGATCTTCATTGACTCTTCAGTCCGGACTTCAGCGCCAAGAGCTCTTCAACACCCTCTGGTTTGGGAGCGAAGCTCAGACCCCTGGTCCGCTGACTGGAGATCTTCAGCCAGAAGACTTCTCGATCCTGCCCGCTGCTTGGAGGTCTTGATATCCCACAAAAAGACCTGCAGCATGATTCCACGCAGGACCTTGTGGGATGAAAACAAGACCCCCAACCGCTCGGAGCGCCACCAACTCCCGGCTACAAGGATCTCCACACAGCCGCATCGACCGGAGTTGGCCGTGGACCCACGTTCAGAGAGGGCGTAGTCCACGAGGATCGTCTTCAGAGAGTGCACAGACCACGACAGTCGGTCCCTCCTGGAGGAAACTGTCTTCTGGCGCAGGTGTTTCACCTGGGTCAAAGGTTCCTAAGGATCTGCTGAGCATGGCTGCCAAGGTGGTTAACGGAAAGAGACAGGTCCCTACGTTTACACAAGAAATGAAATGTCCTGGTTCTTTTCTTCTCTCCCATGGCGAGCCTGCTACTTCTACTTATAGAAGGAAGAAGAACCCGTCCCTTAAGAGAATTTATGAGGCAAGGTCTCCCACGCTCTACGTGGGATGCACGGTTTCTAACGAATTGACTGACGGTACTGATGGTGACACGTGCAGCCATCCGCTCGTTTTCCTCCTTGGCCGTACCGCTGCCCTTGCTGCTATTTATGGTCTTCAGAATACGGAGTATCAGCGCAGATAACTATGAAGATCGTTCGGTACTCTCTCCAACTCAAAACTCACACGTCATGTCACAAAAAGCGCTTAGCCGGACTTAAGCATAAAAGAACCGAGCTCAAAAAGATAGGAGGGAAAGAAAGAATGAAACACAATTGCATAAGTAAAGAAGCTTCGCTTTTCATTAAAACTGAAGGGAATTACATTCAGAAGGAAAAGACAGAAATTACAAGAACAAAAAACAAAAAAACCTTCTCCACGATCAGAGTCGACAAGACCGCCCGAGGTCACGCTGGATCAGAGACGTGAGGAATAGCAGCGGTTCCAGCATTTGTCCCGACCTGTCCAGCAGCAGTTGCCTTGCCGGCAGGAACGGCGACAGGAGGGACAGAGCTCGGCGTCGGAAGTGGAAACGGAGGGGGTTAATTGAAGGACGGGTGATCCTCCAAGACCCCGGCCTCCTTCAGGCCGGCACGCCACCCTTTCACCCAGGCCTATCCCTCACAACGAGGACTTTGTCCTTGTAGTAAGCCGTGTCCTGCGCCCTGGCGTCTTCAAAAGCAGCATCACACTCCGACTCGAGTCTCGCCTCGGCCTCGTCTGCCCTTTTGGATTCAACTTGAAGCTGGGCCGTGAAGTCATCTTCCAGTTTCGCAATGGAGGCTTCGAGTTTGGCCACCTTTTTCCTCTCCACTTCAGCTTCGCCCTTCGCTTGCTCGAGCCCCGCTGCGTACCTCTCCTTCAGCCCTCGCTAATTTCTGAGTGACAGCGTCTAAGGCTTCTTCAAGGCCGTTCTTCTCAACGATCAGCTCGGCAATATCAACGCTGTACTTGTACAGTCTGTCGGCCGCGACCATGGACTTCTGCACCGCCTGTTGGAGAAACGAGGCATTCAGGACGGAAGTCAAAACATTCACTGATATTGAACAACTAGACAAAAAATATATTGGGATTCAGATGGGCTAACCGTGAAGTTCGACTGCAGCATCGACAGTATCAGCTTTCGATCGCTGTACCCGTCCAGTTGAGCCATATCTTGAGGAAGGGCGCAGGCCCGCGCAAGTGCTTCAAGGACGAGGGGATCGATCCTGTGGAGAACGCGATCGTCCATCGTCATCGGCCTCCCCGGTTCGAGCACGAAGCTCGGCTCCCATGGGCGTGGGCCAGCAGATGGCGAAGTCGGAGCCGAACTGGGACTTGCCTCGGTTCTCGGCCTCTTTTGCGGCCGAACCTCCTCTTGCCCGGCCTCAACTAGGGGCGACCGCACCTCCAGTTCGGCAGGATTGGGAGGAGCAGGGATCTCTACCGCTGCCACGGGAGAAGCCACCCGAACCCCCGGAGAAGGAATCTCGAGGGGATCTGGATTCGTGGGCGCCTGGGAAGCTCGGGCGTCCTCGACACCAAGTGCCAAAGCTTCGAGGTCCTCAAAGGACAGATGTCTGGCACACCTCATCTCTACACTCAGTGAGGGAGATCAGGCAATCTGACTCGACCTCCTTCATGAGGCCTCGCGTGGTCTCGACCCCGACGTAGAAGCCTGGGAACCGAACGCAACTCTGATATCGGACATCGCCCGTGAAGGCCCCTCTTTGGTCCTGGCTCTAGGATTGGCCTGCTCTCGCTCAGCTTCGGGGTCGGCTCCGCCCGAACCTCCTTCTCGGTGCAGCTCGGTCGTGCCCCTTATGTATCCATGATACTTCGGCTGGTACCCTAGCAATGACCAAGCCGCCCTGCCCTCATGGCCGTTGTATCGTTTCACTAGTCTGAGCCAGGCATCGTTCCTCATCCAGATATACCGAGCAGCCTGCTTCATCTCCTTCACAGCTGCATAGCAATCAGAGGCATCAATTCGACAGAACAGGAAAGGAAAAAGCATGTGGGAAATAAACAGAGAAAGGGAGATGGTATTTACTTGGAACGGTCCCGAAATGGCGAGGAACCTGATAGGCTCTATCGGTGACGACTATCCCGAACTCCCAATTGCCCGAGACGTACAGAAGATCATCCCCGGCATATTTACTTGAGTCTTCCAAGTAGTGGACGAAGCCTTCCCGACGTGGCTTAGCCCGGAGATAATAGGCATCTCCGGACTTGCATATATCATATACGTCCTCAATGTCGAAGACGCCGAGGTTGATGCCCAGGACCTCGTTTAGCTTGGCCGTGCCCATCACGATCTTGAAGACGTTGGGCAGTAACTGGCAAGGGCAGAGGCACCACTGACTGAGGCACCTCCTGAGAAGGGGATGAAGGGGGAAACGAACCCCACCTTATGTCACGGCCACCAGGGGAAAAGGCATCCAGCCTCCCGAGAAGTCACGAAGGTTGATACCATTAGGATCAGCCCCCCTGACTTGGACATCGGCGGGGATCTTAAAGGTTGACCTAAAACCCTCAATCGCCGCCTCACTCTCTAACCAGTGACTGTAAGTACCCATTTCTATCCAAATCTAAAAACAGAGGAACCCTCAACCCAGGGATCCACAGGAAGAAGGCAGGGGAAGGAGAACTTACGAAGGCGAAACGAGGATGCAGGGTAGCAAAAAACTCGATCCCGGCAGCGCTCCTCTCCTCGGGCAGAGTTCCCTCACAGCAGTTTCTTCCTCTCTGATTCAGAATGACAAATAGGGAAGAAGGAAACTTCGATTGCCCTATAAATAGAAGGAGGGATCCCCTCTTCAGAAGCCCTAAAGGCGCGTGCCAGACGAAGCTCTCTAGGGCTCCGCGCACATCATTTCAAAAATTGAATGCATCCCTGACAAAACGGCGCGTGTGCCCTTGAGGCAACTGGACAACTAATCAAAAGATGACACGTAGAGCCATCGATATGTCTACGGCATTGATTGACAGGCGTCATTTATTACCCCAGTCATTCAGAGCGACCTTGGGTGAAGGCCAGGCGCCGACGGTAAAAACCAGGAGGAACTCTATTCCAGAAGGTTTTTCCTGTCACATAGCTTCCGACCACAGTTTGCTGATGAGCTTTGTAAGGTCAGAAGCTAGGGGGCAATTGTGTGGGGAGATTTCCAAAGCTCCAGGGTTATGCTAATCACGGCTATAAGATGGGATTACGTATTCCCACGTGCCGACCACGTGCCAACCATGTGGCACCCATACTCGCCTCGGCTGCCGGGACAGAGACCTCAGCCGAAGTCAGACAGACTTTGGCTGCTAGCGCCGTGCTCGGCTACCAAGGGCCCACCTTGGCCAAAGGAGCTCGGGACCCCGGCCAAGGGAGCCGAGACAGAAGCTGAAGTCGAGAAGAATCCCCACTCGCGCCCCATGTTCGCCACGTCACCAGACGCGTGGCACAGTAGGGGCGTGGGCCAGTGGGACAGATGCGACATCAGCCGTCCACAATCTTCGCCAGATCGCTGACAGAGCGGCACCCAGCGGCTATAGCCAAATCAGGGCAAGGCCCGAGGGTGGATCCGATGGGACCTCAACCGCCAAAGGCGTCCAACATGATCTGGCCCAACATGACATGCATTAAATGCAATGTGGGCTGATCCGACTGGCATTAAATGTAATATGGGCTGAGGTGGACCGCATTTATGACTTTGTGGGCTGATAAGGACTTCCCTATCAAATCCTATCATATCGTAGGGCCCACTCCAAAATATCATCCAAAATATCCTCATGAAACCCATACTGGAGAGTCGTTACTCTGCCTCTCTTCCTCCTCTCCTTCCTTTGTTCCAGTTCACTTACTGACTTAGGCATCGGAGAGCCTTGAGCCGCCTAGGCCAGGGTCCTCTGATCGTTTGCTCTTCCCTTTCAGGCCTAGAGGCAGCAGATCATCTCCTTCATTTGGATAAGTCCTGTAAGGCACCCTAAATCTTGTGGGTCATAATTTTCTGCACCTACAGTACCTATTATCCAATCTCGAAGCATTTGATCTGTGTGTCTCCAGTCTGTATAATCTGGATTTGGAATCGCTTTGGTTCCATCAGCAGTAGTGCTTTCTGGATTCAACAAAGAGGATTCTGGCATAGGGGTTTCTCCATTGAGAAAACCTTGCAGATCTTGGCTCTTAACCAGTGATGTTATTTGCGTTCTCCACAACAAATAGTTGGACTGGTTTACCTTCAAGGAAACGAAATTACCCACGTTGAGATTTACTATGTACGAGTACTTTGGAGTTCGGTTGAGTGATGAGGCTGAAGACATTGTGATAAGGAATCTCTGATACCCTAAAACTGTTTTGAGAAAATTCTCTTTCTCAAGGTGAGCAGAGAGATATTCTTATTATGTATTTATAACATGTACTAATGCATTGTGGAAAGTCAACCCATTCATGATGGGTGACGCCTAGCCAATCCCTTCATTCTTGGGTTACGGGCTACTGTTGCTAAACATATGTGGAGGCAATATATCTCATCACGAGGATTATGGGTTAAATGTTTGCATAGACAACAACTGACAATTAGTATAGATTGGACGGAGGATACATGGGCACATCATCATTTCTTGATCATGCATGGACTGGGACATGATCTCTATCCTGTTGCCAATCGACCCACCAGTAACCACAAGTATGAACATGACCCAATTGGGTAAAGGTCCTGCACTTTTTTATTCTTGGTTAGGGTGTCTGGATAAGACATATAACGGCATGGATATGGCCATATGGGGTTTAGGGAAAGAATCGAGGTTTCTTTATTTTCATCTCTATTTCTGTGGTTTGTGGATCTTCATGCGTTTGTGTTTATTTTTTCTTCTCACGGTTATCATATTTTCTTTTTATACGAATCTATAAAGGGATCATAGATTTTGACCTCTGACCTCTTCGACCAAGGTATGTTCTCTTCATTGATTTCCATTTTAACTTTTTTCTATTAGGGAAAATTTCAAAATGGGACTTAAGTTTTTTGGACATTTTAAAATAGGACAAAATAAAAAACACATTACAAAATGAGCCTTTAGTTTTTCAATTTTATTTCAAAGCAGGACATTCGATTAAAACATCCCACTGTCCGGCCACTTTACCTTTATTTTTTAAGAAAACCCCAGAATGCCCTTCCCGAATTATAATTACAACGAACAAAGCAAGAGGATTGGTCTGGTCCATCTTCTCTCCTCCTTCCTCCTCCCGTGTTCAACCTTTGCTCTCCTTCATCAACGACGAGCACGGGTGATTGCAAGGTGACTCCTAGGCACTTCTCTTCCCTCTCTCTTTCCCCTTCTTCTCTTTTCTTTGATGGTGATGGAAGGTGGCTGAGGTGGTTGCTGCAAGTTATGACATGGATGGGCATTGTGAGAAATGGAGTCTGGTTAGGAGGATCAAGATGTAGAGCTTGGTTTGGAATGGTGTGGCTACGTTTGGATCAGGCCCTTGGCTACTGTGTAGTGAGTTTGGTTACATGTAAGGGGAAGGTGGCTAGGACAACTTGGTGAGGCTCGTTGTTGAGTTTGAGAAAGTGGGCCTTCAAAGATGGTTTGTGAAGATGGAGAAGATGGTTGAGGATGATAAAGATGAGAATCGAGAAGAAACAAAGGGCAGTTGAGGAAAGATAGGGACGATTGATGCAAGTTGTATGGGGTAAAAGTTGTGATGGACGGCGGGCGAAGATGTAGGTGGGTAGACAGGTTTATGGGTGAAGAGTATTGTCATACCTGTAGATAAGCATATAGTACAAACAAACAGAAGAACACGTGTTGAAAGATTTGAGCAGAGTAGGAAGGTGTTTGGTTGGTGTTTGCTTATAGGGTAAAGGTGATGCCCAAGAGAGAAGGTTCAGTTGGTGGGGCTTAAGTTTAGCAAGTGCGCTGAAGTGATGAGAAGATGGGCCGGTACGGGTTCTGTTTCAATTGAGATTGTGTGGCTGGTATGAAGTGGGTCCCGTGTGAGTGCTTGGGAGTGGTGATGTGATGGAAAAAGGTGGGGCAGAGTTTGGATGGGACATAAAAGAGAAGGTTGATGTTAGTGTGTTTTTTGGTATCTCAGGAAAGATGAATAGGAAGGTGGGCCGGTGTCTATGATCTGTATGGGTGATGTGAATGGATTGGGTTGGTGTGTCTTCAAATGCGCGGTTGGATGGATGACAGATGATGATGGGCTCGGTTCGTGCTTTCGGTTGGTTAAGATGATGAAGAGGATAGACAGAAGTTGGAAGTGGGTCGGTGTTGGTATCCGTTGCAACATTCTGGTGGTGATGAGTGGATGGATGGGTCCTTTGAGTTTGGATGTGAGTTGAAGATAGAGAAGGTGTTGGGTGTTGGTGTTTGGTTAGGAGAACTCCTAGGTGAGGGCTCGATGAAGATGATGAAGAAGGGCGGTGAAGGTGGTCTCCGGTGTGGGAGGCCTGCGTGCTCGGTCATCTTCACACATACTAATTGGAACGGATGATGATCACAAATGGCTGAGGTTTATGAGTGGATAAGGCGCTAAGCAAATGGGTTGGTTGAAAGAAAAATTCTTGGAAGGACATTCTTGGGATTTCTTTAAATAAAAGGAAAAGTTGCTGGACCGTAGGGACTTTTGGCCTAATGTCCTGTTCCGAAAGAACATTGGAAAACTTAAGCACCATTTTGAAATGTGTGTTATTTTGTCCTGTTTTGAAATCTCCCTTAAAACTCGAGACCCATTTTGAAAATTTCCCCTTCTATTATTATTAGTTTATCAATAATATTCTTTTATTTTTTGTTGCTCTTGAATTGTGGCATAACTTACCTTAATTTAATTTACTGTAGATCCAGACGAACCTTAAAAAAAGGTTTAGATTCTCATTTTACTTCTTGGATCTTAATTTTCTATTTTGACATATTGAAGGTTCAAACTCCACTCAGCCTACTTTAATTATCTATTTGTTTATAGTTGGGATTTCATCTAGTAAGAACTGTTCTCACGGAGTCACCGTGAGAACTGTTTTGTAGGGACCATTGGGGGTCTCATTTTGGGATGGGACTGGTGGGGATTGAAATTCTATATGGGACCACCATGAATATCAAGTTTGGCACCAATCCCATGCTCCCAACCCCTTCATCTATGACCGACAAGCCCAGTTCATTCATATGGGTACATAGTCGATCCAACGGTCCATTTCATTCACATTGGTGCTAAACCTTAGAGAGTGTGACTATCAAGGGGTTCCCTGTTTATTGCAAGATTTGGATTGGGTGATAGGTGGGCCCCACCATAGTTCTCACGGTTTGAACCGTGAGAAAAGTTCTCACCTAATCATCTTCCTTTATAGTTATATTAAAAAGCTGATGGAATACTTCAATTAGCTGCCTTCCTACATTACTAGACCCTCAGTTGTTAAAGCAGTGCAACACTTCCTCATTACAGTAAACTCTACAAAGCCTCAAATGCCTGTTTTCTGACCTTGATCCTCAAAATCCAATCTTATTGTTCATTTGCAGACTACAGACCGATTAGCCTCCTTAATTTTCTTACAAAATTGTTTAAAAAATCTTGGATTCTAGGCTATCCTTGATAATCCCTTCTCTCATTTCTGCTCACCAGGCTGCCTTTGTAAATGGTTGTTCTATATACCAACACATAGCCTTAGCTCATTAACTTTTTCAAAAACTCCATTATGAAATTAGTGGTGGATCTATGTGCATCCAACTGGATATCTCTAAGGCTTTTGACAAGCTCAATTGGGCTATTCTTTTCAAATCCCTCACATTCTTTGGCTTTTCAGAACCATGGATAGATCTCATTAAGCAATGTGTTTGCACAGCCAAGGGCTCTGTCCTCATTAACAGAAGCCCTTGTGGCTTCTTTGGTTCAAACTGTGGGCTTAGGCAGGGGGACCCTCTATCCCCTTATCTTTTCATTGTAGCTGAAGAAATTCTTAGCTTAAACATCCACAACATGATCACCAAGGGCTTCATTTTCCCTGTCTCAAAAATACCTGCCACCCCATGCCATTTGTTTTACGTAGATAACATCATTTTTTTTTCTAAAAGGCCCGAAAAAAAAAGAGCATTCTTGCCTTGAAAGATACTCTAGCCAAATACCAATATACTTCAAGTCAAATTATCAACTTGAACAAAAGCAAAAACTCTTTATTGGCAAATGTAACTTGAGGGCCAAAAGACGGATCTTGGCTTTACTTGATTTTACAGAGAGTCTGTCACACCCCGAAACTGGGCCCTGCAGTGATCCGACCTCGGGATGCGAAATTTTGGGATTAATTAATATTTTTGTTGTATTTCCCAAGATCAGCGTGAATGAGGATAATAAAATTCCATCACGACCAGAACATATTTTCGCGGAAGCTAGTCATGGTGTTGCGACTCGGATTCCGTGGCCATCGGGTTCCGTGTCGCACTCAACCAATATCATAAAGCCATCACATAAGCAGACTGGCATAAATCATAATTCAAAGAATACTGAGCTGGTAGTAACAGGACTATTTATTACCCACATATTCAAATTACAATTAACAAGTGTCTTAATTACAAATCCCAAGAAAAAGGCTACAAAGCCATACAAAAATAATATCCAACTAAATAGAAATACTACCCCCCAAGATTTAGATACGAACTCCGGTGCCAAACTTGACATCTAGATGATATCAATGAGCAGCATCTCACGTCAAACCGGCGGCTCAACCGCCACCTCCGATCAAACACCTAAAAAGCAATGGGAGAGAAATCTGACACCAAACAAACAGGGTCAGACACGACGGTCTGGCAAGCAAATAAACAAGAATATGGAAATGGGCATTTATAAAATCCGATGGAATCATTGTAATTAAATTTTTATTTAAAGAGTCTAAACAATAATAGTAATAAACCATGATAAAACGATTGGAAGACCGAACATAAATATCAAAGGGAATAAATGCACAGTCTCTGAAGCATAAATATCTTAAAAAGATATCAACCTACGTAACACATTTAATGATTTGAAATACATTTAAAATCCTGAATAATAGAGACAATACGATAAAAGATCGATTTCTTAAAACATTAATAAATTCAAAGATTATAATGAGTATAAACAAACAAGAATCATAAAATAAAATAACAACGGATAAAACATTGGCAAACCACACATAGCTATATTCTCCTATTGCCAAAGTAACAAGAGCAGATAGAACCGTAGCCACTATACATGGGACGGGAAACAGAATTAGAACCGTAGCCACATACAAGTGGGACCGGCAGATAAAAACCGTTGCCACGGTCGGTACAGGCAGAATCCAATCTGCAGCTGGCAGACAGATTAAAGATCCCAAGCCGGGTGATCAGCCTGACAAGGTGATCTAAGCCTAGTGGTGCCTTTAGTTTTCAAAACCCGAACCGATACATCTCAAACCATAAAAATCCCTTTGGCTCATGGGCTCACACTACAAAGCTCTGGCCCCGTCTTGCCTCGAGGTTTTATTCTCGAAATAATAGTCTTTTTGGCTCATGGGCTCACACTTCAAAGCTCTGGCCCCATCTTGCCTCGAGGTTTTATTTTCAAAATAATAGTCTTATCGATGTATTTCAGAATGTGGCGAACCACTCAAATCTCCTTCCAAGTCGATTCGAAGAAAACATATGAATTTCCATGGTAAACCACTCAAATACACATCAAAGTAATTTGTATAAAAATCATATGATCAATCCTTTCGAACATGAAAAACCACATGATTCTATGTCAAATTACCGATACTATTCAAATTGGTTTACCGAAGAGTACAAATACATTCTCTAACTTGAAATGGAATGGAATAGTGTAGAATGACGTACCAAGGAACCATCTCAATACACACTTAACCTTTAAACATTGATTAATAAAATAATATGTTTGATGCCAATGAAAATCCACAACATTTAAAATGATAAAGTGCGCATTGAGACTTGAAAGATTCCCGAGTAATTTCACATATGCTCATTCTCTCATTGTTCTCATTCCCATTTCACAATTTCTCAAGTATCACAATTTACCCAAATCTTTCATGGGCTTTTAGGCATAAAAAGGAGATTAATGGGCCTTAAGATGAAGAGGAAAGATGGGGTGAAATGGGCCTAAAACAGGTTGGGAATTGGCCTAAAAACAAGCTGAAATAGGGCCTTAAACAGGCTGAAAAGAGGCCTCAAAACAGGTCCTTAAACAACCCAGAAATTGGGCCAAAAACAGCCCATTCCAGAAGCCTGGCTCGCTATAGCGAGCTGGGCTTCTGTCCAGCCCGTGCAGGGGGGTTTTTTCTCCCCTGATTTCTGCACTTCTTCCTCTCCATTTGATTTTTTTTCCCTCCCACTTCTTCTACATCAAATCTAACATAATTTAGGCTTCTCCTTACCACAACAAATCCATTAAAAACATCCATACATTAAATCATTCCAATCTTTCCAAGATTCAAGCATGGACAAAGCATTTTTTATCCATCAAAACATAAAAATCTGAAATGTGCATAACAAATCCAAAGGTGATTCATTACTAAATAAAAATCTCAGATTATTGAAATCATAAACTAGAGAACCATAAACATAAATCTTTGCTTAAACATTTCAAGAACAAATCAATAAACCATAAAGAAAAGCATAAGATATAATGGAAACTCATGAAATCATTCTTATTAAGCAATGAGCATCACATTAGCTGAATACTTCACTTGCCTCAAGTCAAGATGGAGTGAAAATCATTCAAGGATAGTCTTCCTATGGTCTCAAGCTCCAAATTCTCAAAACCCCCAAAATAGCTCAAGAAGAAGCCCTATAAAACCAATCCATTGCAAATCTCAAGGAAAACCTTTGCATATATGACAAAAACATTCTAAATGGTTTAGAAAACCAAGATTTGAAGAAAGAAATCCATTGCTAACCTTTTTGAAGCTCAAACTTGGAAGAAGAGCTTGGAAAAGTGGTCTCTCCTAGCTCAAATCTCTTAAAAATAGTGTCTTTGGAAAGCCAAGAGAGAGGAGAAGAAGATTGGGAGATCAATCCTCCATTTAGCACTCAAGATGAGGGGTTTCCAAGAGGAGAGAGAAAGTGCTGGGAGAAAACCCTATGCCCACTCTTGTTGTAGGAAAATGAAAGAATGGGGAAGAAGAAGAGCCCCATGGTGGTTTTATAAAGGGTTAAGTGGGCTGGGGCGCCCCATGGGCCCCAATATTACAAAGGCCAAAACTAACATTTGTGGGTCCCGAATGAGATCGACGAAGAAGACAAAATCGATCAACGAAATATTTACTTTCCAAAAAGTATATTTTCCCCAATTTCTGAAATCTTCAAAATTTATGGACAGATTTTGTGAAAATGTCATTTTTGCCTATTTTTCTCGAAAAACGCGATTTCTGAGCATCAAATCAAAATGGTCAAAACATGAAAGTTGTTAAACTTCATAAAATGAGTCAAAAGGAGTAAAAATTGTAGTTTTCCAATATAAGAATAATTTCTCACAAAAATGCAAATCATATGGACCGGGTCAAACCAAGGTCAGCGGTCCTCAAAATCTCCAAGGCTATGAAAAATCTAGTCAAACTCAAAGACAAAGTCAAACCAACTCAAATCTCGCTTAAAAAGTTAAACCACGATTAAGAATACTAAACAGAGAAGTTGGGGGTCGGGGTCTTACATCCTCCCCCCCTTAGAACCCATTTGGTCCTCCAAATGGTCTAAACCAAATCAAAATAAAAAACCCAAAAGACAAAAGAAAACACTGACACCCTACGCTGAACCTCAGTAACTGAGATACCCTCTGATCAAACCTGACGTTGAGATGTGCCTGCAAACAACATTCTGATTCGGTTGAAGGCTTCACACTGTTCCACATATCTGCTCGAAAACGTACTCCTCTGACCAAACTAGTGTTCAACAATTCTTCTAATCATCCTTGGTGTCATCTGTCGTTCCTGTATTGCATCATTTCCTTTTACTTGCCTTGTCAGTCACTGTCAGTCCAAGAAACTGTAATTTTTGTCTCTTTCTATCACTTTGGAATTCTGTGCCTTAACCCCTACAAAACTGTACACGGTGTCCCTGACGCTTGTACGAAGATGTGATCGTAGACATGCTTTCATTGAAAAAAAAACTCCATCTCGGAAAATCTTGAAATTCCATATGTTTGCTTTTACAACAAGAGTCCAATGTCCACATTATCTTCGAAGTGAGTGACTTAGCAACCCGTTGGTTCCTCGCATGGATCATCTGTCTTCTCTCATGAACAATAAACTGATCGAGTTAACTGGCTGCATGGTTCTCCTGACACATTACAAATCCTTCCCAATTCTGACTTACAAACTCCAAAAATTATATAGGTCTCCTGTCTTTGACTTGGTCTGCCACAACCATGATTTAAAATCGCGGTTCGCTGTCATCGTGTCGCGGCTCGCGGTCATCGCGTCGCGGTTCGCAGTCATCGCGGCCCATCGCGGAGCGAATTTTTATTTGACCCCAAAAAAATCCGAAAAAATATCCAAAAAATCCAGAATATTATAAAATGATTGAAACTAAAGTTTTTTTTTCCATTAGTGCATACTTAAAAGAAAAATAACGGTCCCCTCAAGTTATAACATCCTGTATTCATTGCTGTAACGATATATATACTAAAATAAGCTGAAATATCATAAATTTGACATAATTCAACTATAATATTGGGCAAACTAACAGTGTTAACACTTAAACATTTAAAGTCTACAATCAAACAATAAATACTAATAGAGCTAGTGCATGTCCCAAAGCCCAAAGGCCCTAATGCCAGAACGAGTGGCGTCCTGGCTCGATATTATCATCATCATCATTATTTCTTGAAGGGTAGAAGGCACCAAATTGTTGTGTTACATAGCCTCCACTCCTATACTGCCCATAAAGTTGTTGTGCTTGTGGATGTGGTTGAGGAACGAAGATTGCTTCATAAAGTGAGGCCGAGTCATTAGTAGACTGAGAAGACTGAGGGTAGTCATGGTGGGGGTGCTGCCGATAAAATTCGTGGGGAAGTTCAACTTGTTGATGTGGATGTAGTACATAGTAGTCACCATACATGATTTGTCGGTGGCCAACATCACCACCACTAGCACTTTCTCCCCCGCCATATCCACTACCACTAGCACCTGCATGTGATGATTCGGTTGGTGGGACAATTCTCCGGTACCCACGGGTCGGGTCTTTGTTACCAGAAGAAGGAAAATGTTCTACTGTCTCCATCATATGGGGTGGTACCTCACGGCCACCACCATCTCCACCTCCATAACCACTGTCATCCCCATCAGAATCATGTGGCACATCTGAAGATGAGCTAGTACTGCTGAGGCTAGTGTCCTCATCATCATCAACCTCATCTCGCATCTCCTGAGGGTCGACCCCATGCCTTCGTTGATGGGTGAGATTTATCTCACGTAGGCGCTAGGCAGCTCTCATTGGCTCTGGCATTTCCCCAGTCAAATCCTGGACCATTTCACCAATTTGTTCATCATGATCTAGCACTGGCTCTTCTACCTATTCTATTCATTGTGCCAACACATCATCATTTTCTGAAAAAATATAGTTCAGATTGATTGGGCAGAAGTAATCTGGGTGGTCCTCAAACTCTCTCCTTCTTATTTGTCTATTGCGGAGCTTAATGTTGTAATGTATATACACCAATTTGTTCAACTTTTGCATCGTCAGCCGATTTCTCACTTTAGTGTGAATGAATGAAAAGGTGCTCCAATTCCTCTCACAATTTGATGATGTAGTTGTTTGACTAAGGACTTTCATTGCTATTTTCCTTAGTATTGGAGCACTTTCTCCGTAGTTTAACCACCACTCAGCTGGAAATAAAATGGAAGTATATTTATTAATTAAATCATACATGACTCACCTTTTAAACTGACGTAGAATGAATGGAATTACCATGATCTTTACCTGGAAATGACTTCATGATAGCTCGTCTGGCGGTCGGTGTCCCAAAACTACCAAAGGCTTCATTATATATATCAATATGGTGATTCATTGAAAATAAAATAAGGATGAACTAACTCTTTATGTCTTTTAAAATAAAATAAAAATCCCATTAGTCCATTACACTTACTTGGTTAATAGCCTCACATGCATCATCCTCATTCGCTGCAAGTTTTTCAATAACATTTTTTGGACCTACACGTATCTCATCTGTTAAGCTTCTGTATCGATACTGTGGGTTGAAGAAATAACCTGCATAATATATTAATTTAGAGAGATAAAACCACAATTTAACAATAGTTAGAAATACAGTCTCAATCTGTTATTCTTTACCTGCAGCGTGCAAGTCATGATGGAGTTGTTTTTCCCAACGATTGTCGATGATCTTCCAATAAGCCTTGTAGTATTTGCAATTTGCTTGTATGGCTAACTTAGCTCGATCTACGGCCTCGTACAAGAAGCCCATTATAGGCTTGTCATCTCCATCGGCCAACCGAAGGACCTTTATCAAAGGCTCTAAAACCTTTAAGATCTCACCAACAAATGGCCAATATCTCTTAGATTGTACAATCTTTACAACTTGTTTTGCTTGGGGCGTCGGCTTCTTCCCCCACTTTGATTCCAACCATTCTTGTGACGTAAATAGTTGGTGTAGCCCTCCTCTGTATTTATAAAGGCTTTCTAGAGCTATAAAGTGGGTAGCAAATCTTGTAATGCCGGGCCGTAGTAGCTCATGGTTGTCTGTATATTTCTTCATCATCGCTATGAGCCTGTTTGACTGATAGATAAAATTAGTGATCTTTTTTGCCTTCAATATCACACCTTTTATCATTTTCCTCTTAGCAATGTCTCAATCATTAAATCCAAGCAATGTGCAGCACATGGAGACCAAAAAATATTTGGCCTTTGCTGCATGAGTCTCATTCCTGCCTTCTTCATGCTTGCATCATTGTCTGTGATGATCTGAACAACACATTCTGCCCCAATATCCTCAATTACCTCCTTGAAAAGCTTATTCAAGTAAGTTGCATCTTTGACGTACTCAGTTGCATCAACCGATCTAATAAAAATAGTCCCTAAAGATGAATATACTAAAAAATTCAATAGGGACCGTCTGGTGATGGTAGTCCACCCATCACACGAGTGTGCAACCCCTCTCTCTCCAAATCCTCTTAAAGGTATTCACCCACTCCACCGTCTCCTTATATTCCTCTTCAACACAGTGGTGGCCAATCTCATACGGTGTGGGTGGTTTTATACCTGGACCATGTTCTGCAGCAGCGTCCAACATGGTCTTCAAATAGGGTGAAGTTGCCTTATTTGGTGCAATGGCTCCATCGAAAAAGAATTTCCCCACTGCCCTAACCAACCTGTTTCTTACATAACCCATCCTCCCGCTTAAGGCTTTGGCTATAGAAGGTTGCTTTGCTGATGGAGACCTATATGCAGTAGGGTCAATTGGACCCACAACTTCTGGTCTACGAGCCTGTTGTGTGGGTGATTCACTAGACTCCAACCAATCCGGTGGTCGGCGAGTATGTTTTTGACTAAATATCACGCAGCATCCCACCACCACCACTAACTGAGCCAAAGCCACCCCCCTCTTCATATTGGCCCCCTCTAGAAGCAGACTCATAGATCATTCTTCCCCTCTCTTCTTCCTCATTATATGATCTCATGCTCTCCCTCCTTGCCCTTTCTACATCTGATTCCCCATCTTCATCTGAGTCAAGCCCATACACCTCTTCTATACATGCTTCATACTCTGCCTCTCTCCTTTTCTCAGCCACTACTTTTTTTTGCTTCCCTGCAATTAATAATGCTTGCATTTTGTCACGACCCAGTCCCGAGATTTGATTAGCTCGGACAAACCCCGAGTCGCGAACGCATACTTACTCCCGTAAATTCCGAATTAACAAAAGCTAAAACAAAACTCACAAGGGATATCAAATACAATACCTGTCAACTGTATACAATGGCGGAAATTATACATTGACAAAATACAATACACAAGTTTAATCTACGTTCAAGAAAGTCAATCACCGTATATTTAATACAATACGGGGACTTTACTTATATTCAAAACTATAAACATTCCAACAATTTATTCTCTCGCTCTCAGTGATCATATCCACTCGATTAAACCTCCGGGAGGTATCGGGCGGGCATCCTCCGCTGGCGGAGCGGCCTCGGCAGGACCGGCACGGGCATCTGGGCCTGTGACATTCATCTATAGTACCATGAACACGACGGTTCAACAAATACATACATGTTATGATAGTTCTAGCTATCACATATAAAGAATCAATGCAATACATATAAAACATAATCCATTGAAACAATTCAATTCATATACATTTCATTTATAATAACTGATCCAGTAATATCAGTAAGTTGATATCTACTAGGACACTCTTTTCATAATAACGGATCCAGTAATATCAGTCAATTAATATCTACTTGGACTCTTATTCAAGGTATGGAATAGATCAGTGTCTTGATCAGAGATCACTAACTTCCACGAGGTTCCGGAACACCTCAAACATCTGCTGCAGCAGAAATGGTTTATTATGCAATTCATAATCAGTGTAATGCGTTCATAAATTCATGTGGTAACTAAACAATGTTTATCAGACGTCTAAGCCAAGCAAATGAGTGAAACATTCATTTTCCAATACACGTACTATTTGGAATGAATATCATTTGTTAATCATGTATTCGGAAAACTAAGTTTACACCTATGAAGGCTTAGACATTAACAGATTTCAGCCTTTCTACATTAGGCTTCAATTAAACACATTTCTGTACCTCATCGGTCAGGTCGTCGGTCACCTGTCGGTTGACCGAGAGCTTCGGGTCGGTTGACCGATGATGCATCGGTTCAAATTCCAGAGAGCTGGAATTTACTGAACTATGGCTTCATATTGTCGGTCAACTTGTCGGTTGACCGACCTCATTATACCGGCTGACCGACGATGCGTCCGTCCAAAATCCAGAAAGCTGGATTTCACTAAAAAAAAACAACAGGTTTTAACCTGTCGGTTCACTCATCGGTTGACCGACCAGTCGACCGATAGACGCCCAGAAGCTCAGTTCGAGCTTTAGGTTTTCTGAAGCCAAATCTCTAGCTTTTGATCTATTTGAGTTCCAAACACTCAAACATAACATAAATAATAAATACATGTAAGTACTTGCCTTTCACTTGATTTACTCTTTTGTGGCTTGAGGTTTGAGATCAAAATTCCCAATACCTAACACCAAGAATGAACCAAAATGAAATCCAACAATTGTTTGAGATGTAGACAACTATAAAGAACTTAATCACCATATGAAATATTTAAGCTCCTCACCTTATAGTTTGTCAAAGAGAAGATCTTAAATCTTTCTCCTAACCTCAATCTTCAAATTTCTTTAAAACTCACTTGCACAGTCCTTCTTCTAATCTCGCATGAATTCAAGAAGAAAAAGAAACTAAGAAAACAAAATGAAGAAAGGGTGAAACTCCAACTTAGTCTCTGCTGGGACGTTGAGAGGAAGGACATCTGGTCTCTCCTCTGGCATGTTTTAACAGCTACAGCTCTTGGTTCTTTTGAATGTGCTGGGACATTCAAATAAATGACACATGGGTTCACATTCTACAACTTAAATCCCATTCTTCATCTTATTTACACTTTGAGCCTAATCTCAACTTAATGAACTTAATGCCTTGCAAATCATTTCATTAACTTATAATCATTCATTTGAGATCAATTTGATCCAATTTAATCATAATCACATTTAAGTCAACTAATCACGCTTAATTTGTATTAAGCTCGATTAATTAGTACTAATTAGGATTAACTCGGGGATGGGGTGTAACTTTTCTCCTAAACTTTTAAAATCATTCGGTCCTCCGAATGTAAAATCATTTCAAATCAGATACGAAATCAAAGCGAAAACCAATAACCAATTATTATGTGACTTCATGTGTTCATGACAAATCTATAGAATCTCAATTCAGCTTAAGATTCTCGTACTTAACAA
Source organism: Litsea cubeba (assembly GCA_012931725.1). NCBI lineage: Eukaryota > Viridiplantae > Streptophyta > Magnoliopsida > Laurales > Lauraceae > Litsea > Litsea cubeba. The sequence continues at coordinate 31,723,907 of CM022950.1, forward strand.
TTAGCCTTAACTCTTCGCGAGTCATTTTATACCAATCAGTACAACTAGATCAACTGGCATTGACATTTTCCCGATTTTAACATTACATTGGGGAAGGTATAATTCACAAACTAATCTCTTTCCTAAGGGAGTAGAGACAGTAAAATCATAAGTTAATTGTTCTATCAGGTCTTGTACATCACAGACAAATGTCGGTGCTACAAATAAATGGGTAGAACCCGGATCAAACAAAGTTATAGTAGGTCTATTATCTACAAGAATAGTACCTTCAACCACATTGGTTGCAACGTCAGCCTGTTCTCTATTGACTGCACAAGCCAATCCAGCGGCCTGTGGCCTATTAGGCTGCTGTTGTCTCTGATATGGACGTTGCTGACCTTGCTGTTGATGTTGCTGCTGTGGTTGTCCTGGAGGAGCAGGCAAAGCCAATCTCTGAGGAGGTGCAGGCAGTACTGCTTGTCCTTGATTAGGTTGTTGATAAAGGGTTCTATCATCTCTCCTCCTCTTTGGACACTGAGCCATCTTGTGTTCTAGAGAACCACAAACCAAGCAGGCCCCGGTAGTCCTCCAACACAACTCAGTTCTATGAGCCTTGCCACAAGTCCCACAAACTGGCTTGTTCTCTTGATTATCAGTACTATCATTCCTATTATTCTTTTGTTTTTGCTTTTTATTCTTGGACTGTTCTCCCTTCTGGTACCATAAATCACTACTTTTCTGAGTAGTGTTTGCAACATCCTTTTCTCGTTGTATCTCCTCAGCCGTATAGGCTCTATCCAAAACAGCATCAAACGTAGTAGGTATCTGACCAGCTACTACTACTGTCTTGTACTCTGGGTTCAAGCCTATGATAAACCGCTTGATCTTCTTCTCCTCAGTATTCACCAAGTCAGGAGCATACTTAAATAACTTGAGGAAGGTATCCACATATGTAAATACAGTCAGTTGACCTTGTTTCAAATTAAGGAATTCTGCTTCCTTTAGCTGCTGTATATGTTCCGGTACAAACTTTCTTTGGAAGTAATTCCTGAAAGTCTCCCAAATTCCATCTTCCGGCAGTGTCCTAAATGTGTCCTTGACACTTCTCCACCAAATATTAGCTGATCCTCTTAGCATAGAGGAAGTCAGCGAGACTTTATGCCTGAGGGTGCAGACAACTGTATCAAGTACATCCTCGATGTGTTCTAGCCACTCATCGGCCTGCATCACATCTTCGGTGCCTTGGAACTCAGTAGCTCCCCTCTTACGGAACTGTTCATAAAGGATATTAGGATCCTTTTCCTTGTTCTGATTCACCACCTGATGTTCAATATGCTGTTGAACTGGTGATGACATCTGTATTTGAGCCTGCATCTGGCTCTGAGTCTCTAACATCCTAAGCATCTGAGCATGCATACCAGCTTGAGCCTCTTGACTCTTGGCTAGCTGTTAATTACTCAACATCAACTGGGCTTGCATGCCCATCTGTGCTTCGTGGCTCTTTGCCATCTGCTCTAACATAGCAGCGAACTTAGCATCGGTCTCAGATATAGGAGGGGGTGTGACTGCTACAACGTCATCCTGCCCAGATCCTGATCTAGAAGCCATGTTGTAACCATGCGGAAGGTAAGATTAACATCTCAACACTTCCATCAATATCATTCACATAAAGTGAAAGCAATAAACACAAATCTATTCAAGATTTGTTACTGATTTAACGTTCCTCACATCGTTTACAAGGTTCTTAAGTCTTTTAACCTAAAGCTCTGATACCATACGATAAGTATGTCACGACCCAGTCCCGAGATTTGATTAGCTCGGACAAACCCCGAGTCGCGAACGCATACTTACTCCCGTAAATTCCGAGTTAACAAAAGATAAAATGAAACTCACAAGGGATATCATATACAATACCTGTCAACTGTATACAATGGCGGAAATTATACATTGACAAAATACAATACACAAGTTTAATCTACGTTCAAGAAAGTCAATCACCGTATATTTAATACAGTACGGGGACTTCACTTATATTCAAAACTATAAACATTCCAACAATTTATTCTCTCGCTCTCAGCGATCATATCCACTCGATTAAACCTCCGGGAGGTATCGGGCGGGCATCCTCCGCAGGCGGCGTGGCCTCGGCAGGACCGGCACGGGCATCTGGGCCTGTGACATTCATCCATAGTACCATGAACACGACGGTTCAACAAATACATACATGTTATGATAGTTCTAGCTATCACATATAAAGAATCAATGCAATACATATAAAACATAATCCATTGAAACAATTCAATTCATATACATTTCATTTATAATAACTGATCCAGTAATATCAGTAAGTTGATATCTACTAGGACACTCTTTTCATAATAACGGATTCAGTAATATCAGTCAATTAATATCTACTTGGACTCTTATTCAAGGTATGGAATAGATCAGTGTCTTGATCAGAGATCACTAACTTCCACGAGGTTCTGGAACACCTCAAACATCCGCTGCAGCAGAAATGGTTTATTATGCAATTCATAATCAGTGTAATGCGTTCATAAATTCATGTGGTAACTAAACAATGTTTATCAGACTTCTAAGCCAAGCAAATGAGTGAAACATTCATTTTCCAATACACGTACTATTTGGAATGAATATCATTGTTAATCATGTATTCGGAAAACTAAGTTTACACCTATGAAGGCTTAGACATTAACAGATTTCAGCCTTTCTACATTAGGCTTCAATTAAACACATATCTGTACCTCGTCGGTCAGGTCGTCGGTCACCTGTCGGTTGACCGAGAGCTTCGGGTCGGTTGACCGATGATGCATCGGTTCAAATTCCAGAGAGCTGGAATTTACTGAATTATGGCTTCATATTGTCGGTCAACTTGTCGGTTGATCGACCTCATTATACCGGCTGACCGACGATGCGTCTGTCCAAAATCCAGAGAGCTGGATTTCACTAAAAAAAAACAACAGGTTTTAACCTGTCGGTTCACTCGTCGGTTGACCGACCGGTCGACCGACAGACGCCCAGAAGCTCAGTTCGAGCTTCAGGTTTTCTGAAGCCAAATCTCTGGCTTTTGATCTATTTGAGTTCCAAACACTCAAACATAACATAAATAATAAATACATGTAAGTACTTGCCTTTCACTTGATTTACTCTTTTGTGGCTTGAGGTTTGAGATCAAAATTCCCAATACCTAACACCAAGAATGAACCAAAATGAAATCCAACAATTGTTTGAGATGTAGACAACTATAAAGAACTTAATCACCATATGAAATATTTAAGCTCCTCACCTTATAGTTTGTCAAAGAGAAGATCTTAAATCTTTCTCCTAACCTCAATCTTCAAATTTCTTTAAAACTCACTTGCACAGTCCTTTTTCTAATCTCGCATGAATTCAAGAAGAAAAAGAAACTAAGAAAACAAAATGAAGAAAGGGTGAAACTCCAACTTAGTCTCTGCTGGGACGTTGAGAGGAAGGACATCTGGTCTCTCCTCTGGCAAGTTTTAACAGCTACAGCTCTTGGTTCTTTTGAGTGTGCTGGGACATTCAAATAAATGACACATGGGTTCACATTCTACAACTTAAATCCCATTCTTCATCTTATTTACACTTTGAGCCTAATCTCAACTTAATGAACTTAATGCCTTGCAAATCATTTCATTAACTTATAATCATTCATTTGAGATCAATTTGATCCAATTTAATCATAATCACATTTAAGTCAACTAATCACGCTTAATTTGTATTAAGCTCGATTAATTAGTACTAATTAGGATTAACTTGGGGATGGGGTGTAACACATTTCCGTCTTTAACTCTAGGGATACCTTGGTACACTTTGCCACATTTCCCGATTTATGTGCCAAGTGTTCCTTCAATCTGGTGATTCCCCCAGTTACCACCTTGCCACAATAATTGCATTTAATCTTACTCATTTTTCCATCCACATCAACACCATGTTGCCACGCCGGGTCAACATCACGTACCATTGTTTTCTACAAAAGAATAACACTAAACACATAATCCATAAAGCAAAGTAGTTTAGATTTTGAAACATAGAAGCTTAAAACAAAATGTTTTATATCCATTTTTAAAGTACATTTAGCTTTAGAAGTTAGAACTTAGAAACATACACATGAGTTATACTTATACATTAAACCTAGAATAATAAAACAACAAAATGTTAGACAAATCATAACAAAAAAAATATTTTAATATTGGTTTATTAAAAATCCCAAAAATAAATATTTAATAAATGTAAGTTTTTGTTTGGACATTCATCTAGTGACTGTGAGTAACATCAAATCTAAGTATATAATTCAATATAAAGCCCTTGGTTCATGAATTATTGTATTACACAATCTTTAAAAAAAATAACTAAAATAATTCGGATTTAAATAATGAAAAAATAAAAAATATCACAAAAAGTGCCAAAACTCACACTTTTTTGTTCCAAAAGTGCAGATTTATCATATACTAACACATTATAAATGCATTTGAACACTAATTTGAAAAAATATAAATGGTATCAAGAAAAGCCCTAAATTTTGACAATAAGAAAAATCTAGATCTAGTGATCTACAACTTAAAACACTAGATCTAGGAAAAAATTAGTGAGTAACATCATATCTAACTCAATATATAGACTTTGGTTCATGTATTACACAATCTTTAAAAAAAATAACTAAAATAATTCGGATTTAAATAATTAAAAAATAAAAAATATTACAAAAAGTGCTAAAACTTACACTTTTTTATACCAAAATTCTTGATCTATCATAAACTAACACATTATAAATGCATTTGAACACCAATTTGAAAAAAATGTAAATGGTATCAAGAAAAGCCCCAAATTTTGAAAATAAAAAAAAATCTAGATCTACACCTTAAAATACTAGATCTAGGGAGAAATTAGTGAGTGACATCATATCTAACACAATATAAAGACTTTGGTTCATGTATTACACAATCTTTCAAAAAAAAAAAAAAAAGCTAAAATAATCCGGATTTAAATAATGAGAAAATGAAAAATATTACAAAAAGTGTAAAACTTGAATTTGTTTGCTCCAAAAGTATAGATCTAACACATGTGTGACACATCTCAACCACCTCTAAGTTATTTTGATGTTGAATCTTGAAAATAACTTCAAAAACATAAAAAAAATGAGCTTACCAAAGAGGTTTCTTGACTTTGATTAGCTTTCCCCACATACAAATCCACCCAAAACTCTTAGATCTAAGCCTTAGGTCTCCTCCAAGCAACTTACAGCCATTAGGAAGCTCTTAGCAGCTCTCAGGTAAGAGAATAGGTGAAAGAAATGAAGAAATGAAGGACTGCACAGGTTTTAAAAAAAAAAATTCCGTCAGCATACATAACGGCCGTTATTTTGAATATAACAGCCATTATAACGCTATGGCCGTTATATTCAAAATAATGGCACGTAACGGCCGTTATTTACACGATATTAAGGGCCCCGCGACATACCGGCCGTTATATGCTAAATATCGGCACGGTATCGGCCGTTACCGTTACATAACGGCCGTTATTTTAAATCCTGGCCACAACCCAGATGTCACACTGCTAAAAACCAGCTGTTAAACTGCCATAACCTGCTGAGCTGTTCTGTGTCAAAACTTCGCATGGCTTGCCTCTTCAGATTTCACTCTTCCAGTCTTCTACCCTTGACATGTAAAGCCGACCATGGAAATCCAATCTGTGTTCACAACTCCATATTCCAATCTTTCTATGCTGTACTCAGAATTCCTGCCACATCTGATTCTATCTGCTTGCTGCTCTTGATCTTTTGCTTGATACTGTGTCATCAACAAAATAAACCTACCAAGCTGGCATCATTCCCTGATAAGCTGAAACATTCAATCCAAGTCTTGAAGCAATTCCACCACTTTTAGTTTGTCCTCTAAGGTTCACTGATTAACTAAATCCTTGCAAGAGTGTGGGTAGAGTCATTTTCTTAATGGTGCTTGACTGAAAATTTCCACATTCTGGAGTCTGCTCAATCGACTGTTTCTGCCTTTTACCCTACCTTTCCCGTAAGAACAATTACCACAGCCTCATCTGAATATTATGTCTTAAGTTCTGCTCACCACCTCAAAAATCCAAATTTATTTCCAACTGAACCAATACACCCCCTGACATCCATCAACCCTTCAATTCATACACTTCCAAACTCCAACCATAAGCTATTGCGGCTCATTCCATTTAATACAAAACAAATCTTAAAAATTTAAACATAATGACTAAAACAATTACTTAGCTAAATTTCATCATTTTAAAACATAGTAGAAACCGAGCCTCCAAATTGTAAAATAAAGCTTAATAAATAAAGTTTATCAAGGTTTGAGTATGAAATAACATCATCCATTTTGAAATTCATATTTTCATAACCAAACAAATCAATGAAACACACAACAATTTCGAATCAGGATTTCAAAGATAAATCAAATTCATATAGTATGACTATACATTAAACTTTGTTGAAATCTGAGTGTTAATTAAACACTAAACCGTATTGAAATCTGAACTCATTTGTTCATAAAAATCCTGCAGAAATCTGAACCTGTTTGATCATTAAAACAGTGCAAAAATTTCAGATTTAAAGTTCAGCTATAAAACAATCCCTGATCAGAGATTTCTTTCCATATAACCATCAACATAAAATCCTGTAGAAGTTAAACAAAAATTCGGAACACAAAACCTTTTGAAAACAAAATCATGTGACTCATGAAAAGAGTAGAATGAGATAGTTTATTTCAAAAATAAGCCTTAAAGAAGAAACATAAATCCATTAGCATACATCCCAATCAGTTGATTCATTTGCATCTACACGTTGTCCAATCCATTATCCTGTAAGTCAGAAAAATCCACAAGGTTTCCTCTGCTGCCAAAAATTATCTTGACTACAACTAACCATCCACTTGGTATTCCTGCTGAATCAACTACACTGGCTAAGCTGCAAGTCATGAAAATTCTCAGCCAAAACTATGACAAGGCTCATTAAATCTGGGAAATCCCTGAGTCTCTGGCACTAGCTTCTAATCTTACTAAGGATCACTTCTCCCTTCATGAAATCAATAGCTAATATGCCTTTTGCAGTCCTTCGTCTTGGAAAGAGGATTTGAGTTCACCCAAAACCCACAATTACTTACCTTGGTACGCTGCATGATAATCTTCGATTAGTTGAGAGGGGATCTTCGAATACTGCTCAAGTTCTACTTTGGCGGGCAAATGTACATGTCTTCTCTCATTAACCACATTAGTGATGTCGAAAGGCTGAAATTCTGCTGATGTTCTCTGAAAACAACATACTAAGTCCACGGGGTTCTCAGTCTTCGACACAAGCACAGACAAACACTACACCATTTCAGGGCTTTTACAGTGTGTCATTTACGGCGAGCATTGAATGCAAGCCGTAAATGATATAATAGTACGGCACGCATGGAATGCGAGCCGCAAAAGGGTTTTTTCTTCTCTTTATTAAGGCGTGCATTTTGCGCGCCGTGAGTGAAATTGCAATCTCATAGGTGGTGCTCATTTATTTAATGGAATTCATTTATTTTTTTTTCCATGGATTTAAGGACAAGTCTTCATTTATTTAATGAAATTCATGCTCTAGATGATAGTTTTGAGATCATTTCTCTTGTTTGTTTTGATTGACAGATGCATAACAGCTCAATCTTTGACAATGTGAGTAGCAATCTAGTATTTTCTTTCCAATTTCTTGATTTTAAACTGTTTTAAGAAATTATTTCTCTTTTCATATCATTAGGATTCTTTACAGGTGGAGTGCTCAACTAACAAATGAACTTTTGATACTTTACAGGTGGTTTGTGGGAAACACGCAGGAGCCTTTACATGCTTGCTTAATGAAATGGGAAGATATGACTCCTCTGATGCTTCCATATTTGGTGTAAAACCAGATTTCAAGGTCTCTTCACTTGGAGAAGTGTATTCATTATTGGAAGTAAATTTCGAACTGTCTCCTTGATCCCAAATTTTTTCGACAGTAGTGGATGCTATGATGTTTGAATACAAAAAATAAGCAATATAACATGTCATATTTTTAGGAAGACATATGAATGTTCTTCAAGCTTGATTTATCTTTTCTTGCTCTTTTATATTTGATAAGTAATATATGTGGAAGGGAACAAAGAAGAGGTTTTGATAGGTAATATATGTGGTAGGTACCTTCGCGAATAAATCCCAATGGAAGAAGACGAAAAGTGTGTGAATCTTGTAAATGAACAAACAAGAATTCCCTCATTGTTTTGGTATTGATTTGAATTGATGATCATTTTCATGTATTTTTTTCCCATGGCCTATCTAGCTTGTATAGACTGCAAGTCCAGTGTTTTTGTTTTTAACTGCAGGTCAAGTGTTTATTTGCAGGTTCTGTACACATTTTTTATTTAAGTTTATTAATTTGTATTTGTAGTAATAAAAAGATGTGGATTTAATTTTTTTAATTAAAAAATAATTAATTTTTTTTATAAAAAAAAATTAAGGTGCGTCTTGCGAGCCGTAAATTGAAACTCGCCAATTCTTTAATGGCCTGCATTTGCAAGTTGTAAAAATATATATTTAATTACGGCTTCCATTTGGAGCCGTTAATCAGATTGTACACAACCCATTTACAGCCCACAAATGCAAGCTGTGTAAAACATTTTTCATTTTAAATATTCACGGCTTACTACGTGTGCCATAAACTTAAGCACACCAATGCTTTAACGACACTCATTTTGCGTCGTAAAAGTTTAGTATTTACGGCCTGCTTAGTAGGCCAAAAATCTGGTCCAAAAAGTCCTAAGAGCATCATTTTCGGCATGCATTGATCCTACTTACGGCCTGTATATACACGCTGTAATTACATCGAATCTTTTACGGCAGGAGCTTTTACGGCACGACCCCCATGAGCCGTAAACTTACATTTACAGCGCGCATTGCACGCTGTAAAAGCCCTGAAAAGGTGTAGTGAAAAGACACTGAATGTGGGTATGGAGATTTTAAATTCACCCCCACAAAAGAGAAATTTGGTCGTCCAAATTCCCTAACAACAAGAACAACAGAAAAGACAAGAAAAGTCTCCCGAACTAAAAGAAAAGCGGACTCAAATTCAAAGAAACAAAGACAAGAGAAAACAAATCGACACAATCTGACGAATCCTCACCACACGTCTTAATGTCTCTAGAGTGTTTTCTTTCCTAGAAACTAACCAGCTCTGATACCAAACCTGTCACACCCCGAAATCCGGCCCTGCAGTGATCCGACCTCGGGATGCGAAATTTTGGGATTAATTAATATTTTTGTTGTATTTCCCAAGATCCGTGTGAATGAGGATAATAAAATTCCATCACGACCAGAACATATTTTCGCGGAAGCTAGTCATGGTGTTGCGACTCGGAGTCCGTGGCCATCGGGTTCCGTGTCGCACTCAACCAATATCATAAAGCCATCACATAAGCAGACTGACACAAATCATAATTCAAAGAATACAAAACTGGTAGTAACAGGACTATTTATTACCCACATATTCAAATTACAATTAACAAGTGTCTTAATTACAAATCCCAAGAAAAAGGCTACAAAGCCATACAAAAATAATATCCAACTAAATAGAAATACTACACCCAAGATTTAGTTACGAACTCCGGTGCCAAACTTGACATCTAGATGATATCAATGGGTAGCCTCTCACGTCAGACCGGCGGCTCAACCGCCACCTCCGATCAAACACCTAAAAAGCAATGGGAGAGAAATCTGACACCAAACAAACAGGGTCAGACACGACGGTCTGGCAAGCAAATATGCAAGTAATATGGAAATGGGCATTTATAAAATCCGATGGAATCATTGTAATTTCATTTAAAGAGTCTAAACAATAATAGTAATAAACCATGATAAAACGATTGGAAGACCGAACATAAATATCAAAGCGAATAAATGCACAGTCTCTGAAGCATAAATATCTTAAAAAGATAACAACCTACGTAACACATTTATTGATTTGAAATACATTTAAAATCCTGAATAATAGAGACAATACGATAAAATATCGATTTCTTAAACATTAATAAATTCAAAGATTATAATAAGTATAAACAAACAAGAATCATAAAACAAAATAACAACGGATAAAACATTGGCAAACCACACATAGCTATATTCTCCTATTACCAAAGTAACAAGAGCAGATAGAACCGTAGCCACTACACGTGGGACCGGAAACAGAATCAGAACCGTGGCCACATACGAGTGGGACCAGCAGACAAAAACCGTTGCCATGGTCGGTACAGACAGAATCCAAGCTGCAGCTGGCAGACAGATTAAAGATCCCAAGCCGGGTGATCAGCCCGACAAGGTAATCTAAGCCTAGTGGTGCCTTTAGTTTTCAAAACCCGAACCGATACAACTCAAACCATAATAATCCCTTTGGCTCATGGGCTCACACTACAAAGCTCCGGCCCCATCTTGCCTCGAGGTTTTATTTTCGAAATAATAGTCTTTTTGGCTCATGAGCTCACACTACAAAGCTCTGGCCCCATCTTGCCTCGAGGTTTTATTTTCAAAATAATAGTCTTATCGATGTATTTCCGAATGTGGCGAACCACTCAAATCTCCTTCCAAATCGATTCGAAGAAAAAACATACGAATTTCCATGGTAAACCACTCAAATACACATCAAAGTAATTTATATAAAAATCATATGATCAATCCTTTCGAACATGGAAAACCACATGATTCTATGTCAAATCACCGATGCTATTCAAATTAGTTTACCGAAGAGTACAAATACATTCTCTGACTTGAAATGGAATGGAATAGTGTAGAATGACTTACCAAGGAACCATCTCAATACACACTTAACCTTTAAACATTAATTAATAAAAGAATATGTTTGATTTCAATGAAAATCCACAACATTTAAAATGATAAAGTGCACATTGAGACTTGAAAGATTCCCGGGTAATTTCACATATGCTCATTCTCTCATTGTTCTCATCCCCATTTCATAATTTCTCAAGTATCACAATTTACCCAAATCTTTCATGGGCTTTTAGGCATAAAAAGGAGATTAATGGGCCTTAAGATGAAGAGGAAAGATGGGGTGAAATGGGCCTAAAACAGGTTGGGAATTGGCCTAAAAACAAGCTGAAACAGGGCCTTAAACAGGTTGAGAATAGGCCTCAAAACAGGGCCTTAAACAGCCCAGAAATTGGGCCAAAAACAGCCCATTCCAGAAGCCTGACTCGCTATAGCGAGCTGGGCTTCTGTCCAGCCCGTGCAGGGGGTTTTTTCTCCCCTAATTTCTGCACTTCTTCCTCTCCATTTGATTTTTCTTTCCCTCCCACTTCTTCTACATCAAATCTAACATAATTCGGGCTTCTCCTTGCCACAACAAATCTATTAAAAACATCCATACATTAAATCATTCCAATCTTTCCAAGATTCAAGCATGGACAAAGCACTTTTTATCCATCAAAACATAAAAATATGAAATGTGCATAACAAATCCAAAGGTGAATCATTACTAAATAAAAATCTCAGATTATTGAAATCATAAACTAGAGAACCATAAACATAAATCTTTGCTTAAACATTTCAAGAACAAATCAATAAACCATAAAGAAAAGCACAAGATATAATGGAAACTCATGAAATCATTCTTATTAAGCAATGAGCATCCCATTAGCTGAATACTTTACCACTACAACAAAAAACACCTTTGGTGACATGAAAAAATGTCACCAAAGGCCCATTTTTTGTCACCTATTATCTTTGGTGACACGGGATGGGGTGTCATTGTATCCATGACACTAAAAGTCAATGGTGACAAAATTTGTGCACTTGTCACGAAATGATGTCAACGGTGACAAAAACATGGTGTCACGAAAGAAAGATTTTCCGTGACATAGTAGGGTGTCACTAAAAGCAATGGTGACAAAAGTACAGGTGTCATAGAAAAGATATCTTTTGTGACAAAAATTGTCACTAAAAGTATTTTTCTTGACAACCAAATGAGTGTCACCAATAATATTACCAGGTTGACACTCAATGGTGACATACTCTTTTTGTCACAAAAAAATACAATCAAAATATTTGTGCCACCCAAATTATCATTTCACACCTGCTTACAAAGTTTCAAATATTTATATCCAGATACACCCATTAACAAAACTTATACCACAAAAGATGCAAACTATCATTCAAATCAAATATCCAACAAGTCAACATTCTAATATCCAAGTTCACAACCCTTCAAAATATTCATCATTCAACAATAAACACTTCAAAGTTAATAGCTTTAACATAACTACAAAACAACCATACAAGGTGTGTCGGTTCAAATTAATTACAAAAATAATTCAAAACAAGTAACTCCATGCATCTTGGTGATCATCTTGGTTAATTGCCAAAAAGTCTTCAACTCCATCTTCGTCATCTTGGTTAACTGCCAAAAAGTAATTCCATCTTGATAGTTACCTACCTGTATAAAATCGCAACAAAAAAATGTAATTATTTAACACTAGAATTGGGAGCTTTCTTCCCTGTACATAAATGTGACATCTATACTATATTGCATGCATTTACTTATTGAGAACTTTTTTTTTTCATTTTTTGAAGAATGACGATATATTGCATTTACTTATTATAACTAGGAATGAAACTATACCTCGAGATATTCACTCGACAAAGTCAGAGTCTTGATATGTGAAAGACCAAGCAGAGGTTTGATTGGATCAAAAGGAGGAACCTGCAGGGCAAAGGGGCCATTGTAATCAATCATGACATCAACCAAAATTTACTAAAGCCATCAAATACACATCCACAAAAGTTATTTACCATTAAACACCATTGGAAGGTCCAAACCGAATGTTCAAAAACCGCCCCCAGGGAAGCATACTATCTGTTATCAAAGAATTATAACTTGAGAAGTAAGCCTGCATACCAAATTACTAACAAGCACACAGGGCATTAACAGGTGGCTCAAAATTCAAGTTTTTTGATAAAGGTGCAAATTTATGCAAAACATAGTGCTAACCTAAAGTATCCATCCATGAAACAGCACAATAATGCAACAAAGTTATGACTCTAATAAAGTAGATTAAAGTATACTAGATTAAAGCACAATAATGCAGGCAGCTGAAACATACAACCCAATGAGACAGATGCATGCCCAGGTGTCTAAGAGAATGGTGGACCATAATCACTGTTCATCTCCCTACTGATCAGCTGTGTTCACTAACATGAAATGTCTTCCATGGGATGTACAAAAAGTTGAACTATATATAAACAAGAAAACCAAAAGTATGTATATATGTACCATGTGGCATATGATGCCTCCGTGTACCGTTGCTTCCCCGATTAGTTCTCCAATGAAAAATGGAGCTACAAGGCATAAATCACTTCATCGATCAATACTTTGCAAGAGAAGCCTAGCTAATATATATATATATGCTTCCTATCTCATGCATGAAGAACTATACAGTAAAATGAGATTTCCTGGTAAAAACAGCCACCATATGCAATCAAACACAGCTTAAACGAAATACAGTGGTTCATAGAAAAGGTTCACATCTTTGTAGACCCAAAAAACATGGGATGTACCTGAAAAGATTTTCTCGAAATTTCGGCATAGTTTCCCCTGTACGTGTGACATGTAATTTTTTTTTACAACCTGCTAGTACCTGTACATGACAAAAAAATACTTCATATAAACAACCCAATGCCCCAACACACTACAAAGTCATTCACCACTCGTCATCAGTCATACACCATTTGACCATAGCACTTCAATGCAAGGAAATCCCCTACCCAACACCCACCACACACAAAAAAGGTGTGATTTGATAAAAATTAGAAAGAGAGAAGAATGTAAACAAAGAATAAGCAGCATCTGATAAAATGCAAATAGTGATAGCAGGCATTCTTTGAAACAAAAAAAAAAAAAGTTTAACCATACCTTTCTGGAGAGATCTCTACCTACAACAAAGAAACCACTGGCATAAACATTGGATCCTAAAAGCTAAGTATGAATGAAGCCAGCCTTTTTTATGGATGCAAACCATTGGATCTCAATCTCCCCTTGAAAGGTGGGGACACAAACATTACTATAATAGAGTGATTTTCACAATATCATTTGTAAGGACACTCGCTGCATGATTGAGTCAAGCTAAGGCATGATTCATCTTCCAAGAAATTGAAATGCAATTCCTTGAATGATCCAATTCATTCAATCCAACTAGAGGGATATTCAAGTTCATAACTTGTCAATGAGGGGGCAGTTATGGCACAACAGTTAGCCTCCACAAACAAAACTTCACATCCAAGGCTTCTAAGAAATTAAAGGGATCCAAGGTGTATTCAGATATACTGGATCATTTCTCATATCAAAATTATAAGATAATTACAACCATATTGATATTAGTCCTGTTGAAAGGCATCAGTAACTGAACATCGATATTGGTTCTGCATTTCAAATTTGAAAGTTCCATTTGCAAACCTGATCCACTGAGACCTGTAATCCATACAACACATAACCTGATTTCCATGACCTGTAAGAGAGTTGTATGAAGAAGTTATGACTAGCAGGAAGCACCCAGTCGAAGCAACATCCCGGTCGAGACCAAAGCAGCAGCCCCAGTCGAAGTCGAAGCAGGTTAGGTCTTTCTGCCTCAGCAAACCCAACAAAGATTTAAGCCCAAGAACAGAAAATAACACCACCAAGAATTTAAGCTCACATGAATAATAGATTCAACAAGAATAATAGAGCCTGGGATAATAGATTCAACAAGAATAATCAATCACCTGCAATTAGCTTCGTCTTTGTTGTCAAGAGGAAATTAGTGTTTGCTATGGAAAGAAAGCAGAGAGAGAGAGAGAGAGAGGGGGGAAAAATCAGATTTCGTGGTTAGCAATTCTATAAAAATGTCAGATATAAAAACCAAAAAATGGTCTCTACTTGGGTCTGCAGTTGGACAAGATCAGAGTTTTATATTAATAAAAAACCAGCTCTTCAGATGGAATTGAGAAGAATTCAAACAGGCCCAGAAGCCTGAATTCGTCAAATTCCAAGTCTTGAAAGAAAACCCATGTTTCCCCTTAATAGTATAATCGAACCCCACAAACAAACAAGGAAAAAAGATAGGATTTTGAACAAAACCATTTATAACTCAATCAAAACAGAGCTGACCCACATACCCAAGTCCTAAAATTCAAACAACTTGATCAAAATCCCACCACCCCCCAAAAGAAAGATGAAACATTCAATCTCCATTTCTAGTCTAAGTTAAAAAAAAAAAAAAAACCAATTTTTTTGTGTAAAATTGGAAATTTACATTGCAATTGTTTAGAGTGGGGATGATATATATGATAGGAGGAATCTCTTATACAAACAAATCCGGTGATGATATATATGATAGGAGGAATCTCTGATACAAACAAATGCATTGGTAGCCTACCTTTGAAACCCATCACAGCACAAATGTAACTGTCAAAGTAAAAATACAAACACAGAGACACATGTCACACATTTATATTCTAATATAATTCTAATCTAACACAAACTCCTCATCCCAATCTGTAACATACTCATCCTCGTCAATAGATATCCGACCTTCATAATGTAATTATTCTCTATTATGAGTGTAATACTGAATTTCCCAAAAAAAGATGCCAGTAAATTTAATACTATTCTTTGCAACATAGATTAATCAATCACAGATGTTTATCCATTCCAATCGCGTCCTAATATGCACGCAGTGGAATTTTTGTTATACAGGTTGCCATTATCTCCCAACCATTTCACAAGGACATCCACCCTACTCAATCAAACTCTAAGCAAATCAACCTAAACCAAATTTACACACTTAGATAACCAAATTGCCATCAAACTTTCTACTAAACAAAAAAAAGAGCAAACTGAGAACACAGTGATGATCAAACAATACAATAAGAAGAAAACAGACCAAAACCATAAGCGATGGATGCATTGTACTCGTTCTGAACCGTGTAATCTCCATCCACATACCAAGCTACCTCGTCTCCTTTCTTAACCTCGCGAGCACTTCTCCAATTACATCCCAATCAACAAACAAACATCACATAACAGAAGAAGAAGATCAGAAGACGAAGACGAAGAAGAGCTTGAAAGGGAAAGAAGAGTACCTGAGAGGGCGAAATCAGACGGTCACGGTGAAGTTCTCCTTGGGCTTAGGGAAATCCAGACGGTCGAAGGTGGGAGTAGAAGGACTTGCGGAGCTAGGAGGAGGAGAAGGTCGGGAGGAGGAAGGAGTGGCCGGCCTAGTTCCGGCGGCTTTGGTGGGCTGAGGAGAGGGAGAAGGGGTTTTTCTCGACGCCGCTGCTGCGACTTGGAGCCGCCGGAGGCGAACCCTCGGATCTGACCAGCGAATCTGGTGGGAAACTTAAGAGCAAAAAAACCCACCCAATCCTCTACCCCATAAAGAGAACGATCGAGAGAGATAGAGAAAACGGCGTAGTGCAGAGGAGTGGGTATGTGCAGGTGCAGCAATGAGATGGAGAAGGGAAAGGAGAAGATGGGGAAGTAGAGGAAGAGAAGAAAGAAAAAAAAAAGAGAGGTACAGTGGGTGCAGATCCGCAGGGGATACCGAGAGACAGTTCCTTTTAGGGATTAAGAGATGGAAAGGGGAAAAAGGGCTTGGAGAGGGAAAACGTGGCTGTGGAGGCGGGAGAGGGTAAAAATTAGGCCATTGCATTGGTGACAAAAAAATTTTGCCACCAAATCTATTGGATCTTTTGGTGACAAATTTTTTTGTCACCAAATCTCCTCTCTATTTGGCACCTAAGCTAAAGACTTTTCGTGACAAGCAAAAAAATTTTTTGTCACCGTTGTGTGCATTCCGTGACAACATTGATTTTTTGTCACCAAAGGGTGTCACCAATAGTGCATTTTGTTGTAGTGTACTTACCTCAAGTCAAGATGGAGTGAAAATCATTCAAGGATGGTCTTCCTATGGTCTCAAGCTCCAAATTCTCAAAACCCCCAAAATAACTCAAGAAGAAGCCTTAGAAAACCAATCCATTGCAAATCTCAAGGAAAACCTTTGCATATATGACAAAAACATTCTAAATGGTTTGGAAAACCAAGATTTGAAGAAAGAAAACCATTGCTAACCTTTTTGAAGCTCAAACTAGGAAGAAGAGCTTGGAAAAGTGGTCTCTCCTAGCTCAAATCTCTTAAAAATGGTTTCTTTGGAAAGCCAAGAGAGAGGAGAAGAAGATTGGGAGATCAATCCTCCATTTAGCACTCAAGATGAGGGGTTTCCAAGAGGAGAGAGAAAGTGCTGGGAGAAAACCCTATGCCCACTCTTGTTGCAGGAAAATGAAAGAATAGGGAAGAAGAAGAGCCCCATGGTGGTTTTATAAAGGGTTAAGTGGGCGGGGGCGCCCCATGGGCCCCAATATTGCAAAGGCCGAAACTAACATTTGTGGGTCCCGAATGAGATCGACGAAGAAGACAAAATCGATCAATGAAATGTTTACTTTCCAAAAAGTATATTTTCCCCAATTTCTGAAATCTTCAAAATTTATGGACAGATTTAGTGAAAATGTCATTTTTGCCCATTTTTCTCGAAAAACGTGATTTCTGAGCATCAAATCAAAGTGGTCAAAACATGAAAGTTGTTAAACTTCATAAAATGAGTCAAAAGGTGTAAAAATTGTAGTTTTCCAATATAAGAATAATTTCTCAAAAATGCAAATCATATGGACCGGGTCAAACCAAGGTCAACGGTCCTCGAAATCTCCAAGGCTATGAAAAATCTAGTCAAACTCAAAGACAAAGTCAAACCAACTCAAATCTCGCTTAACAAGTTAAACCACGATTAACAATACTAAACAGAGAAGTTGGGGGTCGGGGTCTTACAGAGTCCCCTTTCTTCTAAGTACCTTGGAGCTACTCTCTTCATTGGAAGCCCAAAAAGGCAGCACTTCACGCCTCTGCTGGACGGAATTCTCTCCAAACTTTTAGGTTGGAAATCCAGATTACTTTCTTTTGCAGGGCGCATAACTCTTGTGAGGCACGTGATGAGTAGCATAGCCACCCACATTGTTAGTTTTATGGACTCAATCCAGTAGATGATATAATAATTTCTTTATTTACCAATATATATTCATGCATTCCTTTCATGAGATGAATTGTGATTTATTATATGCTTACATACAACCAATACGAACGACATCATGGTTCATAAGATGAATCGGAGTCCACAAGTATATTAGATGTAACACATGTGTATGGATGAGAACCACATACAGGAGACATGTGTAGCAAATTTTATACTTAAATATCTTCACAACCAGTGATGAGACTGGACATCTCATACTGACAAGGTTGCATCACTTTGATCACTATGAGATAGTGATTTGTCTCGATCATCAGAATGGAAGATTCTGGATCATAGTGCTGGTACATTGGATGTATTGAAGGACCATGAGAAACACCTTATAAACACTGTCTTTACTTTTAGGTCTGCTCTCATAATTCCCTAGTAGTAAGCTCTCATTCGTGAGACATTAATGAGCTCAAGTTTCTATCTATTCACTTGCTTTCAGCCACCAATGAATGAGGCCAACTGTAGGTCAACACCTTGGTGATTTGGGTACGTGGTAGTTGAGCTGTGGGAACATTCAATGGTCAAGATGAAATCTATCTCTAATATCCCCTTGTGCCAATTAATGGATTTATCATTGGTAAGTACACACCCATTCCGATTAAGAGTTAATTGGAAAGGTACCTATGATCATTATAATTAATTGGGGCTCAAGGATAATAAGATATGGATCTAGTTTGTAAGACAGGTCCAATTGATTCATGGATATTGATGGAGGGGCATACTAGTAGTAATGTGGAAGTTTAGGATCTTCTATGCAATATTTCTAAGACTGGAGTTCAATTACATTTATATAGTGGAGTTATTTGCAATTAACTGTGGGCCTGGACTGCACATGAGATGTGGGGTCGCGAGTCTCAATTAGAGTAAGCTTTCTGAGGAATTCCTAGTGGTCCCCACGCTAGCCCAACTATTAAGATACTATTTTAGTTGAACTCTAAAAGGAAAGTTACTATTTCTATTTGAAGTGAGACTTCTAATAGTGGTAATAGTAAACTTACTAATTTTAGTAGAAGTGAGACTTCTATTTTAATTAGAAAGGAATTAGAAAGTTACTAATCTTATTTGAAGTGAGACTTCTAATTATGATATAGTAAGTTACTAATTGTTAGAGAAGTGAGACTTTTATTTCAATTAGAAAGAAGACAAAGTTATTAATTCTTATGGAAGTAAGACTTCTAATATTAATCAGTAAGTGGAGGTTCGCTTTTGTGCTATGAAAGGAGAGGAGTAGTGCTGGACATCCAAACCCCCAATTCCATAAGTGTTGGACGTCCATCCTTATTTTTTGCAAGAGTTGCACAAGCATTTCCTCTCTTCCCTCTTCTAGTTCTCATTCTAATTCCTCCTTTGAGTTCCTAGTAGTTTTTCTCTTGGAGATCCCACCAACTTCTTGAGAAGAGAGAATCTGATACGGGTCATAGCATAGAAGTGAAAGAAACTGCGATTCAGATCTGAACATCACTATTGGAAGACGTTCATGGCTGATTTGTAACATGATAGATTTTAAAAAATCTGATTTGGGCAGCATAAATCAGCAATAGTGATCGCAAAAGAACTCCATGAATTCATGACCAACAAGTGTATAATTAAAGGAGATTCAAGAAGACTATTACCTTGTTGATTTGTAGACTTCAAATCTCTGAAATAATAGATCCAAAGGGCTGAACTCAGACTTGCAATTACCAAAAAACTTGCTGGAATTTTCTGCGGTAGAATTGTTTTCGATCTAATTCTCTATTTAACTTCCAAATCTGATTGGCTAAGATGGTGGGATCTTAATCTAGGTTTCTAGATAGATTTTGAGAAATTTTTTCTATGGAAAAATCTCAGACCTGAAACTCTCTTCAATGAAGAAGAAAGAGGGCTGGACGTGTGGAATGATGGATCTCAATGTGTTATGGACGTCCAAGGGGGGGTTTCCTCTTTTTATAGAAATCTTTGGGATTCCTTTCCTTAATGGTTATCTCTCCTAATTCTCATAGATGTCTTAAAAGGAAAGTATAATCCAAGGATTTATTTCCTTTTAGAAACACTCCAATAAGAAAAGGAAACTAAATGAACATCCCACAAACTTTGGCAATTAGTAATCCTAGTTGCACAACACATACTAATTTAAGTTTCTTATTCAAAAAGGAAACTTTACTATAGGAAAACTAATCCAACGAGGAGTCCAACCTTCCAAGTAGAGAGACCTACTCAAAGTTGGAAACCTTACTCATGGATTTCCCATTATGGACGTCCCACATAATAATGCTCACCATGGCCTACTAATAATTTATCTAGAATTAAATTCATGTATGCCATTAAAGGCCTATTTGAATTTAAACTCAAAATTATTTTTCCACTAAAATAATTCAACCATATGTCATCTAAACAACTTAGGAAATCATGCCAATCTTGGAAAGTGACAAGAGAATGGACCAAAAGACATATTTGCCCTTGGCTTCCAAAATGACCAAAATATCCATGCTTAACCCATAGCAACATTAAGACCATTTTAACCTTAACTCATTCCACTAAAGATTTATGGTTGAACTCCAGGGACAAATAGATAATATAATAAGCTCGTCATAAAATGACAGTTGTCTTCGACCTACTAAGTAAAATGACTTAAATGCCCCTCTATGTAACATCCATAATCAAGTCAGGTTATCAGATGTACTATCAACCTTCTTGATTACATCTAAACCTTAGAACATCATATCCTTAACTTAATCATCATCTGGATATCATTCTCTTGGTCCAGGAAGCGACCCACAAGTTTAATATACTAAGATCTTAGTTTTTGATGATTAATCGGATAATTATAAGGGGACGATCATTCCATCATTAGATGGCATAGATTCTTTATTGCATCTGCACGTCCCAACTGATCAAGTCCGAGTACCCAAAACACAGAGCTGTTGACCCATGAAAAGAATCTCACCCATAGTGAATTAAAGCACAATAACTTGACTTCGTCAGTTCATTCACAAATGCTCAAGATTAAGAGCACTGGTCACTCAGTAGCATGAGGTGACTTGATCTCTCTTAGTGATAGTACTATTTTAGAGATCACATTTACCATGGTCCTGTTCAATGCATTGCATGTGCACTAATGAGATAAATCCGGGAAAGTCCTCCCACGACTTAGGTAAGTCACCCTGAATACAGGAGAGTCTCTCACTATAACTTATACCAAGATGAAGCGCCCAACTCCATCTTTCAGTTATGAAAAAATATGTTGTTTCCAGTGTCCATGAATTAGACCTATCTGTGTGTAGACACTACACACCTAATTCATTTACTAGAAACAATGGGCCTTGCACAACCATACATATATACATGTTTAAGCAGAAAAGAGTCATTCCAAAATAACCAGTAAATATCTAGTAACAAAAGATGAGAGTGCAGCTAGTGGGCTTTAGGGCATACACCAATCCCAACAAACTCCCACTTGCACTAAAGATCACTACTTCCTAACCTAACACCCATAGACTCAACATGAGAAGTAAGGACTTTCTCAGTAAGAATCTTAGTGAATGGGTCAGCTAATTTATTCACTGAAGCAATATGTTCCACCACTATTTCTCCATCCTGAAGGAATTCCCGGATCAAGTGGTACTTTCTCTGAATGTGCTTACCTTTCTTGTGATTCCTGGGCTCGTTGCACTGTGCTACAGCACCAGTGTTATCCCAGTACATGACAATCGATTTTTGCACTGCAGGAACAACTCCCAATTCCAATAGGAATTTTCTGAGCCATACTGCTTCCTTCGCAGCTTTCGATGCTGCCACATACTCTGCTTCCATGGTAGAATCAGCAGTATAGGATTGCTTGACACTTCTCCATAATATAGCCCCTCCTGACAGAGTAAAGACATATCCCGAAGTAGACTTTCTGGCATCTCTATCAGACTAGAAATCAGAATCTGTATACGCCAAAGGCGTTAGATCATCTGCTCGAAATGTTAGCATATAATCTTTCGTTCTCCGAATATACTTGAATATATGCTTAACAGCTATCCAATGCATAGGTCCAGGGTTTGACTGATATCTGCTAACCATGCCAACGGCAAAGCAAATATCTGGTCTAGTGCATAACATAGCATACATGAGGCTTCCAGCAGCGGATGCATATGGAACTCTCCTCATGCTCTCTATCTCTTCAGATGTCTTTGGACATTGATTTCGAGACAGTGGTACTCCATGTCTAGAAGGTAACAAGCCCTTCTTGGAGTCATGCATGTTAAACTTGACCAATATCTTCTCAATATATGAAGATTGGAACAAGGCTAACATCTTATTCTTGCGATTACGTAAAAGCTTGATCCCTAAGATATAGCTGGCCTCACCCAAATCCTTCATCTGAAATTGAGATGATAACCAAACCTTTGTGGATGACAATATACCTACATCATTTCTAATGAGCAATATGTCATCTACATACAGAACTAAAAAGGAATATCTTGTTCATCTACTGTCTAGAAATTCTCCCACTACGACGAGGCTCCGGAGTGTTAAAAGGAATATCTTGTTCATCTACTGTCTCAGGATCTGGTACAAATGTTATAGGAGATCCCGGAAGAATCTCCTCAAGGGTTTCTTTACAACTAAGCTCTTCGTACATCATACAATCATCCTTCAAGTACCTAGCATGAGTGCTGATAAGCACTTTTTGCTCCTTTGGATGATAAAAGATGCCACCTCTCGTTCCCTTAGGATACCCAATAAAGTAGCACATTTCCGATCTGGGTTCCAGCTTGGTAGCTTTATCATTCAATACATAGGCCGGACAACCCCAAATGTGGATATGTCTTAAACTAGGTTTTCGACCTGTCCATATTTCTTGCTTAAGTACTGATTTAGAAGGTACCAGATTTAAAATGTATACTGCTGCTTCTAGGGCATATCCCCAAAAAGATATAGGTAGGGTTGCATGACTCATCATGGACCTCACCATATCAAGAAGGGTACGGTTTCTTCTCTCTGCTACACCATTTTGCTGGGGTGTACCCGGTGCAGACAACTGAGACACAATCCCATGTTGTGTGAGGTACTCTTTGAACTCACCCAGGAGGTACTCGCCACCTCAATCAGATCGAAGGGCTTTGATATGTTTCCCTAGTTGTAACTCCGCCTCAGCCTTGAATTGCTTGAATTTATCAAACGCCTCAGACTTGCGTTGCATTAAGTACACATATCCATACCTAGAGTAATCATCAGTGAAGGTGATGTAATACTCATACCCTTCTCGAGCTGGTTGGTTCATAGAACTACACACATCAGTGTGAATCAATTCTAACAACTCTTTTGACCTTAGTCCCTTTCCAGAGAATGACCTTTTGGTCATCTTTCCCTTGAGACAAGATTCGCACTGAGGAAAAGGTTCGAAATCTAATGAGCTCGAGGCCCATCTTCTACCAACCTCCGAATCCGTTTCAGGTTAATGTGACCCAAATGTAAGTGCCAAAGATATGTGTCATTGATTGAAGATACCTTTCTTTTAAGGGAAGTTGAGTTTTCTTGTTGTACATTATACAGTGTGGCAGCAATAGGATATATATAAAATAAGTTGTCATGTATTTTACCGGAACATATAATATTTCCATCTCTACTGATATCAACACCAGAATGGAAAGAAACTGAATAATTAAATTCAATTAGTCTGGAAACTGAAATTAAATTCTTCCTCATGTCCGGAACATAAAAAACATTATTTAAAACTAATATCCTATCACATGGAAAATGTAAGGTAACAACTCCTACTGCAACTGCCCAAACTTTAGCTCCAGTTCCAACTCTAAAGGCAAACTCTCCTACTCAATCTTCTGCATTATCTGAAACCCTTGTCCTTCTTATTACCAGTATTGTCCTTTTTCTGCCCTTTTCCCTTATTCTGCTTCTTCTTGAACTTCTTCCCTTTCGGGTTTAGTTTAGAGGAAGACTGGAAAAAGTGAGCTAGGGCTTTGGGCTTCATGATAGCCTCCGCCGCCTGGAGTTCTTTCATTAACTCAGATAGAGACATGTCCATCTTGCTCATATTGAAATTGAGCTTGAACTGATTGAAAGAGTCCGGCAGAGTTTCGAGAATCATATCAGGTTGACTCTTTGCATCAATCTCGGCCCCTAGAATCTCAGCTACATTGAAACAATCCATCAGCTTGAGCATATGCTCTCTAACAGGTGTTCCCTCAGCCATCCTAGTATTTATGATAGTCCTTATAACAGCTTGCCTAGCTGGCCTGCTCTTGTCTGCGAACATCTCAGACAAGGACATCATGATTTCATAGGCTGTGTCCATATGGTCGTGCTGTGTTTGCAACACGTTGGACATGGAAGCGAGCTTGTAGCATTTAGCCATGCTATTCGCTTTCTTCCATTTTCTCTCAGCCTCTAACTGGTTATCAGTAGAATTAGTATCAATATTAGGATAGGTTTCCAACAAGACATACTTGTACTCCTCGGTAGTGAGTACTATGTCAAGATTTCTCTTCCAATCTACGTAGTTAGGGCCAGTCAGTTTTTTCTCACGAAGAATGCACATCAACGGACTAAAAGAATCTTTACCCGTCTCTCTCTGGATATGAAACGGTTTATAATTAGACAGGCAGTATATATGTAATATGCATATGGTGCTTGTTATAAAAGGAAAACCAAAGCACAAGTCTTTTTACATTATTTAACCCCAATCATAATGTAACAGTGTTTTAACCAACTCATAGACCCTCCATCGAAGGGATGGCCGAGCCTACAGTCACGTTGAATTAAGATATGCTTATTTGGATTATCACTATGTGGATACACATATCCAGTGGTAGTCCAATCACTGATTGGTTTGGCCTCATATGACAAATAACCCTTAACTCCTAGGGAGAGGTCATTACCGTCTTATATCAAGTGTTTTACCATCTCTTATGAAATTTCCCAGAATGTCTATGACTTAAGTCCTCCGAAGGGAAGTGACTTTTATCCATTCTAGAAGTGAGCTTTAGTAAAGATCTCCACCGAAGGGATGGCCGCTCCCACCAACACTTCATTGACATTCTATAGAAGTGATCTTTAGTAAAGAACTCCACCAAAGGGATGGCCGCTCCTACTAGCACCTCATTACGAATATTCACATTAGTTCACCTATTAACTCATCAAAGCGGTCTTTAGTAAAGAACTCCACCGAAAGGATGGCCGCTCCTACTAACACCTTAATGAGATAACATGAACCGAAAATGGAAGGCCGTGGGGTCTTTCCAAAACCCCTCTCCCACTTGATTATTTATCACTAGGGTTTATAGTATTTGACCTTTGCATTGTTTACTCAAAAACTCTTTTAAATCGAGCAAACTTGGTTAATTAAATTTATGACTCAATGATTTAAGTCATCTTAAAAATAAATAACCTTTGCTTTAAAACATTTGAGCAAATCCCTTTAAAGGGTCAAAGACCTAACTTGGGTTATGGAAACCCATAGGTAGCATCTAATTAGATTTTAGTTTAGCCTCTTTTGGAAACCAAGGGTACCAAGATAAACTAAACCCTATCCAATTTTAAACCTTAGATAAAGTAGAAGGTGCTGGTCTAAGTTCTGTTTAAAACAATTTGCCAAACTAAAAACAATCTAATATAAAAAAGATGCCAATTTTAGAACCTAATGGTGGCCATGTTTCTAGGTGACAATTATAGCAATTATATAAAGCATTCATCGATGCATTCCATATATAAGAGCAAATAAAAGTATGCAATCCTTGATGGCTCCCTGCTCTTCGGACTTCTAATCCTTATCGAACTAGGACATCAAAAATAGATCTCATCTTGCACCAAGAAGTCTTGTCCCCTCCACCACTAAGGAATCCGGTTACTTGCAACCTATCTTGCTTGAGACTTTCTTCTTCTTGCTTGTTCCAACAAATTAAATTTATACAAGCAAACCCATAAAAAACAAAACCCCAAAATACATTGGAGATACCTATGCTTTTTAAGAAAGCTTACATCAAGACTAGTTGGAATAAAAGTAAAGAAAGAATTACAACTTCCTATGATTGCTAAACGCGCAATCGTACACTTTCCAACTAATGAAAAAACATCCAAATCCACATAACAATAATGCGAACCACCAAGGATGCAATACACGGCTGCAAACAATGAGGTTAGTGCATGCAAAAACACTATGTGCATCATTAAACAAATCTGGAAAATAAATTCCAACAATGTTAATGAAACTTGCACACAACATGCATCACAACATAACTTTAGTAGGGTGCCACCAAGCCCAAAATCAATCTAGGACTAATTAAACACAATATGGGATCATGATTTCACATGGAGTGGCTCTGATACCACTGAAAGAAATTGCGATTCAGATATGAACATCACTAGTGGAAGACGTTCATGGCTGATTTGTAACATGACAGATTTTAAAAAATCTGATTTGGGCAGCATAAATCAGCCATAGTGATTGCAAAAGAACTCCATGAATTCATGACCAACAAGTGTATAATTAAAGGAGATTCAAGAAGACTATTACCTTGATGATTTGTAGACTTCAAATCTCTGAAATAATAGATCCAAAGGGTTGAACTCAGACTTGCAATTACCAAACAACTTGCTGGAATTTTCTGCAGTAGAATTGCTTCCGATCTTATTCTCTATTTCACATCCAAATCTGATTGGCTAAGATGGTGAGATCTTAATCTAGGTTTCTAGATAAATTTTGAGAACTTTTTTCTATGAAAAAAAATCTCAGACCTGAAACTCTCTTCAATGAAGAAGAAATAGGGCTGGACGTGTAGAATGATGGATCTCAATGTGCTATGGACGTCCAAGGGGGGTTTCCACTTTTTATAGAAATCTTTGGGATTCCTTTCCTTAATGGTTATCTCTCCTAATTCTCATAGATGTCTTAAAAGGAAAGTATAATCTAAAGATTTATTTCCTTTTAGAAACACTCCAATTAGAAAAGGAAACTAAATGAACATCCCACAAACTTTGGCAATTAGTAATCCTAGTTGCACAATACTTACTAATTTAAGCTTCTTATTCAAAAAGGAAACTTTACTATAGGAAAACTAATCCAGAGAGGAGTCCAACCTTCCAAGTAGAGAGACCTACTCAAAGTTGGAAACCTTACCCATGGATTTCCCATTATGGACGTCCCACATAATAATGCTCACCATGGCCTACTAATAATTTATCTAATATTAAATTCATGTATGCCATTAAAGGCCTATTTGAATTTAAACTCAAAATTATTTTTCCACTAAAATAATTCAACCATATGTCATCTAAACAACTTAGGAAGTCATGCCAATCTTGGAAAGTGACTAGAGAAGGGACCAAAAGACATATTTGCCCCTGGCTTCCAAAATGACCAAAATATCCATGCTAAACCCATAACAACATTAAGACCATTTTAACCTTAACTCATTCCACTAAAGATTTATGGTGAACTCTAGGGACAAATATATAATATAATAAGCTCGTCATAAAATGACAGTTGTCTTCGACTTACTAAGTAAAATGACTTAAATGCCCCTCTATGTAACATCCATAATCAGGTCAGGTTATCAGATGTACTATCAACCTTCTTGATTACATCTAAACCTTAGAACTTCATATCCTTAACTTAATCATCATCTGGATATCATTCTCTTGGTCCAGGGAGCGACCCACAAGTTTAATATCCATATGGAACATCCATATACTAAGATCTTAGTTTTTGATGATTAATCGGATAATTCTAAGGGGACGATCATTCCATCATTAGATGGTATAGATTCTTTATTGCATCTGCACGTCCCAACTGATCAAGTCCGAGTACCCAAAACACAGAGCTGTTGACCCATGAAAAGAATCTCACCCATAGTGAATTAAAGCACAATAACTTGACTTCGTCAGTTCATCCACAAATGCTCAAGATTAAGAGCACTGGTCACTCAGTAGCATGAGGTGACTTGATCTCTCTTAGTGATAGTACTATTTTAGAGATCACACCTACCATGGTCCTGTTCAATGCATTGCATATGCGTTAATGAGATAAATCCGGGAAAGTCCTCCCACGACTTAGGTAAGTCACCCTGAATACAGGAGAGTCTCTCACTATAACTTATACCAAGATGAAGCGCCCAACTCCATCTTTCAGTTATGAAAAAATATGTTGTTTCCAGTGTCCATGAATTAGACCTATCTGTGTGTAGACACTACACACCTAATTCATTTACTAGAAACAATGGGCCTTACACAACCATCAATATATACATGTTTAAGCAGAAAAGAGTCATTCCAAAATAACCAGTAAATATCTAGTAACAAAAGATGAGAGTGCAGCTAGTGGGCTTTAGGGCATACACCAATCCCAACAAGAAGATCAAGAGGTCTTGGAGATCCCTATTTGATAACTGAAAGAGTTTCATCATCAAAGAAAGACATAACTTCTCCATTAGAGCACAACCGAGCTCCAAAGGTATAATCTACTTTCTCGCATGTTGTAGATTTATTTAATGCTTGTTAGTTGCTGTTTCTATCTTCTAGAAATATTGTTTTACTGATCATGATAGCTGAGATTGAGGATATATATATCCTGGATTGGGTTTTGTTACCTTCTGGATAGTTGATCCCTGTATCAAGTGGGTTAAAATTTTTTGAAACCTATCCTAGAGGCCCGCCTATTTTCAACAATTGGTATCAGAGCCTTACCTTATCTCTAATCATGTTAGATCAGTAAGCTTGTTCTAATCTAAGCATGAGATGCGAAGATGATAGAGCAAGGGCTGTGTCAGGATCAGTTTTGATGGATTTGCTTGGATAATTAGTGAATCCATGTTTGGATAGTCACAAAGTGGTCTAATAATGTTGGATGGATGATAGGAAGCCATTGGAACATTTTGGAAGTGATTTGGTGAAGTTTGGACACGAATTAAGAAAACACAAATTCTTCCTTCATAAGTTCGGTCGACCGAAACCCGTGTACGGTCGATCGAGTGCATGCAGGTCGGTCGACCAAAGACACTGCGTAGAAAGTGCAAAATTTTGGATTTTTTAGTTTCGGGTTATTTTCTTAATCCTATTTTTCCAGCATTGTTTGGCAGCCTATTTGTGTGATTTGTATAGCTGTATGAGATGCTAACTTGTAGGTTACCTTTGTCCTCTCCATATTGCCCATAAGTCGTTTACTTTATTTTATGGTTGAATATTTATTTTTGGCAATTTGTAAAGGGCATCATGGTTTCCCTGTTTTTCCGGTTTAGGGCAAGGCATGGTGAATTTCCCTATGATCCTTCTATTTTCATTAATAGATTACCATGTAAGTCTCATTGTAGAGACATAGAAATTTATGTAATTTTCAAAATTTTATAATTTTTGGCGATGTCCGAGACGAAGAAGGAAAGTGAAGTTGGACTCCTAATCAAAGAGTTTGAAGATTACCAAAAGAGTTTTGGAGTTTTCCAAAGAGTTTGAGGAATTCCAAAGTTTTGGAAAGTCTAGAAGTCCAAGAAGTCTATTCCGCTTGGGCCATTTGGAGGAGAGGACTAGTTTCTATTTTTTAGCATTTTTTATTCATGGATGAATGCTTTATTTAGAATGTTTTCAAATTTGATCCAAACATAACAAGTTACTAAAATTGGTCAAATCAAATTAATTTTTGGAAAGAGTTCCAATTAGTGTCGATGACCCATGAGATGGACACATTGGTAACACTAATTTAAGAAACTAAACTTTCCTTAAAATAACTTGATTTGGAACCAATCTTAGATCATATCATGAGATGATTTGATGTTCATATATATATATATGTGCGCCCTAATACCTTAAAAGGAAATCCTCAATTATAAAATATTAAGTGGGAGCTGGGCATTTAAATTGAGAAATGCCCATGGTTTTCCACCATAGGTCCATTGTAAGGAAAGTATTAGCCTCGCGCCATCAAGAGAATGACCGTTCCCCACGGAGGGCTTTTATTTGTCCGATTACTAGATATGGATCTCCTATGGATAGTATTGGTGAGATGTGGTGGGGGTTCACTCCCTAAGGAGGGGCTGCCTATCGCGGTTGTCATGCAATATTAGTTGGTGGGTCACACTTAACTAAAATAGTGATGTAGTATCCCCAAGGATTTGCTTCATGTATTTTAGAAACCAAAGCTAATAGGGAGTCATACATTATTTGGTATGAGATACCTAGATGATAATGAATGATTGGGGATGAAGGATAGTTAGTCTTAATCCTAATTTTGACAACTTTGATTTGCACCAATCTATGGGGCATTTGCACTCCCCAAGGAGGAATGCCCTAGGGGATTGGGATTCCGATGTATTCTAAATTCTGTGCTTATGAGGATTTCCACATGAATTTGGTAGAATATTAAACTCAATGTCATTTATATTCTTTCATTGAATGTATGATTATGTGCTTTAGTTTATACAGCATGATTTCAAATACTTTCAATCCACTTGCGACCATCCTCAACCAGAATAAGTTGATGGGATCCAACTATATAGGCTGGAAAAGGAACCTGGATATTATCTTGACAGCTTCAGGATGTAGATATGTTCTTATCATACCCTCCATTCCTGAACCTAAGCCTAATGTACCACAGTATGAGAAAGACCTTTACACCAAGTGGACAAAAGACAATGAGATTGCCAGATGTTTTAGACGGCATCCATGCCTAGTGTTTTGCAAGATCAACATCGATCCTATTAGTCAGCATACGATATTATATCGAACTTAAAAGAGATGTTTACAGAACGGGTCAGGCCTGCTAGGCGGGCTGCTATGAAGGTGTTGATAAAAACTAAGATAGCTGAGGGAACCCCAGTACAAAAACATTTGCTGAAAATGATGTTGGCATTGAATGAGTTAGATGTACTGGGGGCTACGATTGATACAGAATCGCAGATCGATATGATCATTCAATCATTACAGGACTCATTCAAACATTTCGAGATCAATTATAAATAATTGGAAATGACCATAGCTGAGCTGTCTCTACAGTTGGTAGTGTTTGAGGAAATCATGATGAAAAGACCAACTGCCTTCATGACAAAAAAGTCATTTGCTAGGTCCAAGCCAAAAAGCAAAGACTAGGATAGCAAGAAGAAATTAGTCATTAAAGGTTTCAAGGTGGAGAGTGGTTTTGCTAGTGGTGTGGCCAAGGTCAAGGATACGGGAGCAAGGGGAAAGTGTTTCCACTGTGGTATGACAGGACATTGGAAGAAGATTTTTCCAGACATTCTGTCTAAGAAAAAGACTTCAGGTATGATTAAGTCACTTGTTTCTGAAGTTAGTTTTCCAAACTAGTACTTCAGAATCTTGGTGTGTTGACTTCGGTGCAACTAATTACATATGTAATATGTTGTAGGAGTTATAGGTAACTAAGAAGATTAGTGACGGAAAAATCATTGTTAACCTGTGATCGGAAGCCAAGGCAGAAGCAGTGTCAGTGGGAGTAGTAACTTAGTTGCTTTTAGATATTAAATTAATTTTGTCAGATACATTATATGTACCGTTTTAAAACGGAATTTTAATTTCTAGTATAATGAATAAGAGTTATTCTATTACTTGGCAATGAAATTGTCTTAAAGAGGAACGGTATTCTTATACATTCTGACAAAGTAATCAATGACCTTTATTTGTTTAACTCCCACAATGTATGAGATACATGACACTAATATTAATAATAGACCATCATTAAAGAGGTAGTCACCTTCATCTAATCCAATAAGCATTTGGCACCTAAGAGGCTAAGTTATATAAACCTAAAGATGATTGACAGGCTAGTGAAAGATGGTATATTGCCTTCATTGGTGGTAGAACCAATGCCTGTCTGGAAGGTAAAATGACCAAGAGATCCTTATTCATCTAAGGGCAGTAAGGCCAAAGATTTATTGGAGTTAGTGTATATTGATGTGTATGAACCCATAATATTAGAGCGAGAGATTGATGCGAGTATTTCATCACTTGCACCGATGATTACTCGAGATATGGATACATATACCTTATGCACTGTAAGTCCAAGACTTTTGAAAAGTTCATAGAGTTTCCGAACGGAAGCGGACAAGCATTCAGGTAAAAGTATAAATATTCTTCGATGAGATCGTGGGGGAAAATATCTCTCCGCTAATTTTATGGTATACCTATCAAAAATGGGATTCGATCCCAGTTGCTTACTCCTGGTTTGCCTCAACAGAAAAACAGAACGGAGTAGCAGAAAGAAGGAACCAGACTCTTTTAGATATGATCAGTTATATGATTGAGTTTCTTCGGATTACCTATATATTTGGGATATGCAATGTATATACTAAACTTCATTCCATCTACCTAAGACTCCCCGGGAGTTATGAACCGAGCGAAAACCTAGTCTACAACGTTTTTAGGGTTGTCTGACACACGTGCTAAAGGTTAAGATAGATTAGTTGGAATTAAAGTCGGAAGTATACCCGTTTATAGAATATCCCAAAAGAACTAAAGATTGATTATTCTATAATCACAGAGAGCAGAAAGTGCTTGTAAGCACCAATGCGGTTTTCTGGAGGATGATTATATAATTAACCGGAAATCTTTATAAATGGTTATCTTGGAAAAAATTCAAGAGCTATCAATTACAAATCCAAGAATAACCAAACTTTAAGAAAATCCACCCATACCTGATCCAGTAGTTACACCAGTGCCTTGTTGTAGTGGGAGTATTGTTAAGACCCCTGATAGGTTCTCGATTTTTAGGAGAGTCTTACGAGGCAATCCCGGAAGAACCGAAACAAGATCCCTGTAACTATGATGAAGCAGTTAATTACATAGTTTCAGGACGTTGGCTAGATGCTATGAAAGCTGAGGTGGAGTCTTTGTACTCTAATCAGGTCTGGATACTTATGCACTTACCTGCCAATAACAAACCTATTGGGTGCAAGTGAGTCTACAAGAGAAAAAGAGGACCAGATGGAAGAGTTCCATCCGGATACTCTTATCCATTGCGGTTCATCTCGATGACGAGATTTGGCAAATGGATGTCAAGACAGCGTCTCATGACGGCAATCTTGAGGAAGACATCTATATGATGCAGCCAGATGGTGTTATAGCTAATAACCAAGTGCAAAGAGTTTCCAAGCATAAGTCCATTTATGGATTCAAGCAGGTATCCCTAAACAGGAACATCCGTTTTGACAAGGCAATCAAGTCATTTGATTTTTGTCAGCGGATGAGTCATGTGTGTACATGAAAAGTCAAGAAGGCATGGTAGTTTTTTCTGGTATAGTATATCGATGACATCTTTCTCCTAGGGAGTGACAGTGATGTTGTCAACAATAAAAGTTTGGTTGACTTAGACTTTTGATATGAAGTACTTGGGAGAAGCTAGTTACATCCTAGAGATCAATTTTCATTGAGACCGGAATGATAGGATGATGGGCTTATCCTAAAATGCGTATATAGATAAAGTACTAGTACGGTTTAGCTATGCTTTGTACTAGACCAGATATCTATCATGCAGTGGGCCTAGTCGGCAAATATCAGTCTAGCCTAGGTCCTTATCATAGACTGCTGTAAAATGTGTTCTCAAATACTTGAGAAGAACTAGAGATCACATGATGATTTGCGGCAGTGATGAGTTGATTCCAGTCAGTTACATAGATACTGACTTCTAGTCAGATCAGGATTCCAGGAAACCAACTTCTGGGTATATGTTGTAGACGCTTGAGAAGCAGCTACAGAAGCAACTTGGCTCAAAAGATTCCTAATGGAACTTGGAGTGGTACTTTTGGCAGGACAACCACTCACAGTTTACTGTGGTAACAACAGGGCAGTCACTAAGTCCAAAGAACCTAGGAGACAAAACGCATGTACAGAGAAAGTTATACATGGTCAGATAGATTGTGCAAAGAGGTGATGTACGAACACCAAGAGAGCCTCTGCAGAACATCTAAGAGATCCGTTTACAAAGCCTTTCACTACCAAAGTCTTTGAGCTGTAAGTAGACGGGATGTGCATGAGATGTAACTCTAACTGGCATTGAGCCCAAGTGGGAGATTGTTAGTTTTATGGACTCAATCCAGTAGATGATACAATAAATTGATTAATTTCTTTATTTATCAATATATATTCATGCATTCATTTCATGAGATGAATTGTGATTTATTATATACTTGCACATAACCATACGAATGACATGATGGTTTATCTTATGAACCGGAGTCCACAAGTATATTAGATGTAACACATGTGTATGGATGAGATCCACATACATGAGACATGTGTAGCAAATCTTATACTTAAATATCTTCACAACCAGTGATGAGATCGGACATCTCATACTGACAAGGTTGCATCACTTTGATCACTATGAGATAGTGTGATTTGTCTCGACCATCAGAATGGAAGATTCTAGATCATAGTGCTGGTACATTGGAAGTATTGAAGGACCATGAGAAACACCTTATAAACACTGTCTTTACTTTAAGGCCTGCTCTCATAATTCCCTAGCAGTAAGCTCTCAATCCTGAGACATTAATGAACTCAAGTTTTTATCTATTCATTTGCTTTGAGCCACCAATGAGTTAGGCCAACTGTAGGCCAACGCCTTGGTGATTTGGGTACGTGGTAGTAGAGCTGTGAGAACATTCAATGGTCAAGATAGAATCTATCTCTAATATTCCCTTGTGCCAATTAATGGATTTATCATTGGTAAGTGCGCACCCATTCCGATTAAGAGTTAATTGGAAAGGTACATATGATCATTGTAATTAATTGGGGCTCAAGGATAATACGATGTGGATCTAGTTTGGAAGACAGGTCCAATTGATTCATGGATATTGATGGAGGGGTCTACTTATGGTAATGTGGAAGTTTAGGGTCTTCTATGTAATATTCCTAAGACTGGAGTTCAATTGCATTTATATAGTGGAGTTATTTGTAATTAACTGTGGGCCCGAATTGCACATGAGATGTGGGGTCGCGAGTCCCAGTTGGAGCCAGCTTTCTAAGGAATCCCTAGTGGTCCCCAGGCTAGCCCAACTATTAAGATGCTAATTCTAGTTGAACTCTAAAATAAAAGTTACTATTTCTGTTTGAAGTGAGACTTCTAATAGTGGTAATAGTAAACTTACTAATTTTAGTAGAAGTGAAACTTCTATTTTAATTAGAAAGGAATCAGAAAGTTACTAATTATATTTGAAGCGTGACTTCTAATTATGATATAGTAAGTTACTAATTGTTAGAGAAGCGAGACTTCTATTTCAATTAGAAAGAAGAGAAAGTTATTAATTCTTATGGAAGTAAGACATCTAATATTAATCAGTAAGTGGAGGTTTGCTTTTGTGCTATAAAAGGAGAGGAGTAGTGCTGGACGTCCAACCCCCAATCCCATAAGTGTTGGACGTCCATCCTTATTTTTTGTAAGAGTTGCACAAGCACTTCCTCTCTTCCCTCTTCTAGTTCTCCTTCTAGTTCCTCCTTTGAGCTCCTAGTAGTTTTTCTCTTGGAGATCCCACCATCTTCTTGAGAAGAGAGAATCTGATACGGGTCATAGCGTAGAAGATCAAGAGGTCTTGGAGATCCCTATTTGATAAGTGAAAGAGTTTCAACATCAAAGAAAGACACAACTTCTCCATTAGAGCACAACCGAGCTCCAAAGGTATAATCTACTTCCTTGCATGTTGTAGATTTATTTGATGCTTGTTAGTTGTTGTTTCTATCTTCTAGATAGATTGTTTTACTGATCATGATAGCTGAGATTGAGGATATATATCCTGGATTGGGTTTTGTTGCCTTCTGGTTAGTTGATCCCTGCATCAAGTGGGTCAAAAGCTTTTGAAACGTATCCTAGAGGCCCACCTATTTTCAACACACATTGCTATGGTTTTCCCTCTTCCTAAGTCTATCACCAATGCCATGAGCGCTTCATAAGAAACTTTCTTTGGTCAGCTGAAGCAATTCAAACTAGAACATATCAAGTTCGTTGGGATGTAGTTTGTTAACCAACTAACGAAGGGGGGATAGGCATAAGGAAAAAATCTATGAGCATAATGAAGCTTCCTTCCTCAAGTTAGGTTGGGCAGCTGCTGCTTCTCAAGATCTCTCTGGGCTGACTGGATGAGGTACAAAATTCTTAAAAACAAGGCCATTTGGTGCTCTTTAAATCCCAAAGCAGGTTCCTGTATTTGGCGAAAAATCTGAAAATTGGCTCATTCAATCCACATTGACAGCAGGTGGCGAATTGGCAATAGGAAGCTATCAAACCTTTGGTATGATGCTTGGGCCGATGATGTTAGCATTGCAGCCAAATTCTCCACATTCTCCTTCCCCACAATCAAAAGGTTGCTTTCCTTATGAATGGTAACAATTGGGTCATTCCTACATAATTACCTAACTCCAATTTTTTACGAGCGGTCATTCAAGATGTAGTTCTATATCCTCTATGTGATGATCGTATCTATTGGAAATCTCATCTAGATTAAAATCTTTCTTTCAAAGAGAACTGGCAGATTCTGCGTTCAAGAAAGGTTGCAATTGCTTGGGTTTCCTTGGTTTGGAACTTCATGATGCTGCCAAGGGTATCCTTCTTCACCTAGAGAATGATGCATCGTAATACTCCAACACAAGCATTGGCTTAATCTATAGGAATTAGTCTAGCCTCTATGAGTTGTCTTTGTAATAGAAGCATGGAAACAGATTTGCATCTTCTTTTCTATTGTCCCTTTGCAGTTTCTCTCTGGGAATGGATTTTATAAACTGTTGGATCTCAGATCGTGTCTCCTTTAACTCCCTCTTCTATTTGGCATGAGCTCTATCTTAATTGCGATCATCTGGCTAGTAAATGAGCATCATGTATATTTTTACCACCACTTTTGTCATATGGAAATCGCTTAATGACCATATCTTCCATAATTGTAGAGTGTTCCAGACGAAGGCCAAGCTCAAGCTCTTCCTGAATGAGCTAATTTCTCTCTTTTTCAGGCTTATAGATAAGCCTTTCTCTGGCAAGCCTCTTCAAGCATTTTGCAGATTTCTTGATATCAATCTCATCCTAGGCAATTAGTCCTTGGTGGCGGTTCTTTTTTCCTACTTTTTTCTATTTCTTTTTCCTCTTCTTTTATTCTTATAAAGCTGCCGTTGTCGTACTCTGTTTTGGGGCTTTTTAACCTTTGTTTTTCTTCTCTCCTTCAACACACTTACCTTATAGTAAATATATATAGGGGAGTATTCAAGTGCATCCATCTGTTAGTGCCACATTCCTATGAGCACTTGTTTTTGTATTGTCAATTCCGTGTCGAAGAATCCAAGACCTTGCCTCTCAAAATTTCTCAAGGAAGATCAAATGTGAAGGCAGAAGATCAACTCTTGGAAGGCCCGGATTCATAAAGGAAGACGTCCATATGTGTGCCAACCTATTCAGGTAAATGGGACTCCAAACCAACCAAGACATGGCCCTAAAAATCCTTAGTTTAATGGCTTATTTAATAGGGTTTTAGAGATTGTTTTTCAGCTTTTTCAAGAGTCAAAACAGGCCTCAAAAGTCGGCTAACCGCTATGGTTTTCGGTCACCTCGCGGTTACTTTTCCAGAGAGCAAAAACTCTCTTAAAAAGGTTTTTCGGTTACCTCGCGGTTACCTCGCGGCTACCCGTTTGAACAGTAATATCACTATTCACTGTTCACTGTTCACTAGCCGTTTGATCAATAATACTATTCACTATTCACTAGCCGTTTGAACAGTAATACTATTCACTATTCACTGTTCACTAGCCGTTTTATGACTATTGGAAAGCTTTCTATAAATAGAAAAACGCCCCAAATCATCTCTAAGGCTTGAAAAATCATTCCCAAGGCCTCCAAGATCATGAGAGCTCATGTCCTAACCATTGTGTATCATATTAGAGCTCTCATAGATCATTCCACACACACACTATGAGCTTGGTTTGTCAAATCTAAGAATTTCATTAGCTTAAGGAAAGTGTGATGTGTGGAGACAATATTGCCTAGGGAAGAACTTAAGCTATCATAGTTTATTATCTAAATCCCTAGACGAAAGACCTCTTCCCTTGACTAAGCACAACATTAGAGCATCATCATCAACATCAAGGAAGCATTGCAAGAGGCATCAAAGCTTGGAGCTGCGATGACAAGTTTCGAAGAGCATCCTCCGGACTTCGTCAAAGAGGCAAGTGGCAACCTCTAGACTTTATCAAAAAGAGGCAAGTGTTCTTCGCCCTCCATTCAAATTATATCTTTGTGATAGTGGATTTTTTCTGTGTGATTCAACCACTTTAAAAATTGTGATAGTGGATTGTTTCTGTGTGATTCAACTACTCTAAAAGTTGTGTGTGGGGAGTAGATCTTTGTGATCGAACCTCGTGAACAATAATGGGGAGTAGATTCGTGTGGTCGAACCTTGTGAACAAAATTTATGTAGAATCAGTACTTGTGTAGTTTGATTCTTTATAGTGGAACCAGGGGATTGTGTGACCCTTGAGAGTGGATGTAGGTCTGTGTGACTGAACCACTATAAATCCCTTGTGTCAATTTCTCTATCTCTATCTCTTGTGCTTGATTTAAACATCTATATGTTGTGGAGAATGATATGAATGATATTTAGTTTAATTGACACACATCCACTTGTGCGAAAACAACATTGATCATATTGGTAAATCAACTCTTGTTTAGCGCACACTCTTTAACAAATATTCATTTGAGCACAAATCATAAGTGAATTTGTGAAGGGTGTTGTACTCACACTTGTGCTTACTAATATGAAACTAATTGTCTTATCTTTGATTATTTAAGCACTCATACATTGAACACATATTCCGCATAAGTTGTATTCTTATTTGTGTTCATTATGTTCTTGTTCCTAGTTGGGATTAAAATTGGACTAAGATGTTTTAATTGGGAAAAGAATTCCATTAGTCCTATTCACCCCCCCCCCCCCCCCCCCCTCTAGGACACTTTCATTGGCCCTAGCTGCACTTTCAATCGGTATTAGAGCGGTTACTCCATAAAGGCTTAACAACCCGGAGTTGATCTTATTTCATTGCTAGTGCCAATTTCTTAGAGGGACCTCATGTATCGGAGGGACCTCAAGGACAAACCATCCAAGACCTTAGGATATTTTTCAAAGGAAGATTGTTAGAAAGACCTAAGAGCTTGAACCCTTTTGGACCAACCTGTTTCTTTTTAATTATTTCATATTGTTGGTCTATGAACTTTTGCATTTTGAGCTTATATAGTTACAATTGTTTTAATGTAAAAATATTTGTAGTCAATTGATTTTGTTCTCATAAACTCTTATAGTTATATCTTTTGGTTCACAGAATCACTTGATTGCATCTTATTGATGTGCATTTTGTATTCATATTGTTATATCTATGAAAATGCATTTCAATGCTCTTTTAATGTGCTTCAATTAATTATGGACTTAAAAGATTTTCTATCCATGATTAATTAATAGTACATCCCCTGTTTTTCAAAAATTAATGAATTTCATAAGTTATATCTTTTTTTAAAAAAAAAGAAGAAATTAGATATTTTTGAAAAATAAAATTTTCATAGTTTTTGTTTTGAAATGGAAAATTTTCTCAACTTGTATTTGTTTCTAATAGTTATATTGTTTAAAGCACAAGTTGAAAGTTATGAGAATTGAATTTGTTTCTCTTTTTATATTTAATCTCTTGCATGAGAAATTTAATTCTTGTAATATACTCGAAACTCAATTGGTTATCTATCTATAGGTATATTTCTCAAAGTAAATGTATTTTTGAATAAGCGTATTTTCTAATTGGTTTCAAGTTAAATTTTGACAAATGCTCTTAAAAGTTTTGAGTTTCAAAAGCATTGTCAATAAAAGCATTTCCTTGTCTTTTTGGAAATGTATGGTTATTACAAACAATTTGCATTTATGTTTTTATAAAATTACATTTCTTAAAATGCATTGTTTACTTATGATCAATTGATTTTGTTTTCATGTACTTCTCTTGTTTCATAACATGGTTTTCAAAATCATTTGATTAAAATTTCATCATGTTAGATTTGCTTTTTTCTCTCTTTGAGTTATATCTCTTGCATTGCATTTCTATATATGATCAATTGATTATGATTTCAAAAGCCCTCTTAGCTAGATTATTCATGATCAATTGTAGTTGTAAATTCATTTGTTTGTTTGTCATAAGTAAGATTAGTTTTTAAAAAATAAATGATTTAAAATAATTTAGTTTTTCCATAGATTTCCAAGTTATATTTTCATATGGAAAATTATTGTTTTGAAAAATCA
The DNA here is from genome assembly GCA_012931725.1 of Litsea cubeba. Lineage (NCBI taxonomy): Eukaryota > Viridiplantae > Streptophyta > Magnoliopsida > Laurales > Lauraceae > Litsea > Litsea cubeba. The sequence goes on from CM022950.1 coordinate 31,764,297, forward strand.
GCCTGTATGTGTTTCAAATAAGTCATATCTTTTAAAAATGTAAGTTGAAAAATGGTTGTGCCTCATTTATGAGATATGATCAAAATTGATTTTCATTATATGCTTACTAAGTTAGAATCTTTATATGAAAATAAGATTCTTTGATATACTTGAAATTCAATTGGTTAGAGCTTTATAGTTATACATTTTATCTGAATGTATTTTCCTATTGATATCAAGTCATAGTTATTCAAGTCAATTTGTATGAGCTCTTGTAGTTATATTCCTTTTATGAACAAATTGATTTGTATGTTTTGTGGATCATGAAATAGAATTTGAAATCTATACTTAGTCTTGTGCATTTTTTTTTCAATGCACAATGATAATGTTTCATGATTCTTTTAGTACATTTGCTAAAATGGAGATTATTTTGTTAGAACTTGATTTTATTTAATCCTCTTTTTGCAAATGTCTAATAGTTCCTTGTCTGATCATGCTCTTAAGTTACATTTGTGGATACCATACTGAACTCCCAAACCCATCCTTTATGCTTTCTAGTCATTATTTTTTTGAAATAGATGGTTATGATGTTGATTATTGTATATTCTCTAAGTGATGTCATCCTTATACATGTTTCAACTTCATAGTAGTGATCTTGATCATATGAACCTCTTTGAAATCCATTCCTTGTATTTCATAGTTATACCTATTGTTTGATGAATTTTATAGATGTTGAATTCATATGATTTGACACTTTCAAATTGCATGTATCACTAAGAGACATTTCATGCAATTTAGAATGTTCATCACTATGGTCATTAGTTATATCATTAAAAGTGATGAATATCAATTTATGATGCTTGATGAGATTTTATGTTTATCACATCTTTGCTCTTAATCTTGTTCTATATTCAATTGGTATCATTTTTTATTTTTGTCATATCCAATTGATGTCATATCTTGAAAATGTGATAAACCTTGTATACATTGGATTGATCTTGATAGTAATATGTTTTTATTCCATGTCACTTTCTATTAGCATCATAATTTTCATGATTGCCACCTCTCATGCTCTTATAAAATTTCATAATCACCATACTCATGTGTTCATAATCCTGGTTGGTTAATGGTTGATGTAGGCTTCATGTTTGAACTTCATTTCATTCATCTCATTCATCTTGCACACGATAGTTATAATTTATGATTAGATGAAATGATTTCAAAATATTCATAGCATATGATTTTCTTAGTTATATTGATTGATGATATGATCAGTTAACCCCATAACATCATGGATAGCTCTAATTTGGATTAATCCTAGCATTTATATTCCTTTTAACTCCATTTTAGAGTGATTGAGCTAATAGTCTTATCCTTGAATCTCAATTGGTTGTTCTTGTTCCAATTGGTATCCATGATCGTTTTTCTTCATGGCCTTAAACTCTTAGAGGCTACTACCATACATGATACACTGTTATGTATTTCATTTTCGATTTCTTTTGTTAACAGGTACTTATAAAAGGTATTTTCCTTATTTCATGTATGTAGGTACATTTGCAAGGGTAAAAAATTTATTTGTTGATGATATGACCCTCTATATGCAAATTCTAAATGGTTCTATGTATGGTTGTGTTGTTTTCTTTTATTAACTCCATACTAAGAACTATAAAATCCATCCTTGTGCTTGTTAGTCTTTATTTAAGGAGGATGGTTATATTAATTGATCCATGTTTATGATTTCATCTTTGTACATGTTTCAATTTTCATAAGTGTGTTGTTACTCGTATGAATCTCTTTAAATCCATTTCTTATTTATTATGATCATAACTATTATTTGATGGATGTTATATTTGTTCAGTTCATATGTTTTACACCTTGGAAATTGCACACAACACCCAATCTTATTTTTATGCAATTTCTTATATTCATCATGATGCATTCAACTTATATTTTTATAAGTGATGAATATTCATGATGCTTAGTGAATTTTGTGTTTGTCACATCCATGTTCTTTCATGGTTTTCTATTTGTTTGATATGTCTTAAAATGTGACAAATCTTGTGAATATTGAATTGAAATTTCACTTTAGCATCTTATCTCTCATGTTTGCCTCCTCTAAATTATGATTGTTTTCTTGAAGAGGTTGGCTTCATGATAGTTGAACTTCATTTCATAAAGCATATGAAATGATGATATTTCTTATAGCATATGATTTTCAAGAGTTAAACATGCTTATGCTATGATTAATACCACTATTCTCATGGATTTCTCTGTTTTGAAACATATTTATTAGTTACATGATTTCAAAACCAGTTCAGAGTTTTAGCATTTAAAAAAAAAATATTTAACAATCCATGAAATTTTTTTTTGGTTGTATCCTTAACATGTACATCATTATGGAATTGATTTAATGCTTTGGATACTCCACCTTGATTCATTCTAAGTTGCACTCATATTGATATATCTATTTGAATCATTCAAACATTAACGTTTAAGGGAGGAAACGGGAGGAGACGGGAGACTCCTCACTTGTTGGCTAGGAGAGTGGGAGGAGACGGGAGACTCCTCACGTGTTAGGTTTGCCAAGCGTAATTCCATGTGTGGTAGCTATGGAACTGACCTGTAATTCTGTGTGATCACGTAAAACACTTCTCTGATGCTTATATCCTCACCAACAAGAAACATGATTCATATACTTGGTTGAATCTCAAGTTGTTGTCCTCTATTACATGTAAATCTCTTTCGATCTTGTCTATGTTTTGGAATTAACAATTCATTTTGCATATGTTCTTGATAGGTATATTTTCTAAAATGCAAAATTGAATGAGATGTGATATTGATGTCCCATCTCATATTTTTAAATCAGTTGTTTTGTCTTTTTGAAAATAAATATGATTCGAAAAAAAAATTTTCCATTGATTTTAAGTTTTTACTTAAATGGAAAATTATGCAATTGATTTTCATTTTGGGCCATGTTTAGATACATGCTTTCAAAATGAGATTTTCAATTGGTACTCATCTATTCATCATTATGTCTTTCCATGATTAGCAACATTTTGAGAAATTTGATCAATGTAAACTTTAATTATTATATTTGAGAACTCCCTAGTTTCATGCCTTACATCTTCTTCATGCATTACATCGGTATATTCATTGTCATCATATTGACAAAAAGAAGAGAATGATGTTAAGGGGGAGTAGACATCTTTAAGATGATCAAATGAGAATTCATATTTGAGGATCATGGAGACACATATATGAATATGATGAATATTTATTTTTAAGTTTTTTTTTTCAAAAAACATAATAATTTTTAATTGAGAATGCATTAACTTTTATAGGTACATCTTTATGTATTTCTCATATTGCCACATCCATGTGTTTTTTAGTTCTGGTATTTTTCTAAGATATGGATGTCTTTATCTTTGATCATCACTCTGCTCTGTATTGTGTTTTTCTTTTGTGTGATGATTTTGCAAGTCATATGCTCCTCTATTTGTAAATTTCCTATCTTGATGACTTGTTTGGAATGCAATGTACCCAATTCATCATTTTAGATTATAATCGCTTATTTTGATGATTGAATTCATTTGGTGATTGCATTCATCCTCATAACATTCATCATGCCTTTGTAAGTTAAATTTTTCTAAAGATTGAATGTTATGGTTTCAGATTTTATTTTCTTTGGTATCATAATGCATGTTCCTATCATATGTTTTTAAATGGATTGATTTTCTTTTGGAACCTCATGCATTCCTCGTAATCATTGTATGTGCTTCATAGTTATATCAGTATGATTATGCAGGTTCATCACTATGGTTAAGTGGTGAAAAAGGTCAATGAAATGAAATTTCATATGATCTTTATTGAGTCCCTATTCTTCAATCGGTTTGTATCATTTGAAGGACTTAGAGAATCCTTAAATGGATTCATGGAATTGATATGAACTTTCTTAGTTGATTTATATAGTTCAATTCCATCTTAACATGATTAAATCTCTTTATAGTCAAATCTTTTGATATCATGCTTGCTAACCCCTCTATGCTTATAGGTGAATCTTTTTATGTCATTGATATCATAATATGCTAAATATTGATATCTGTCACTTCTCCTTATCTCTCTATAGTACTCCATATGCTTCATCGGGACATCTCTTTGTCAATTTGTGACAAAAAAGGGGGAGAATAAATGGATTGATTCCTGAAAATTGAATCCTGAAAATGGAGAGATTAAACAAAGAGGGAGAGTGTAGAACAAAGGGTGAAAACACACTCTATCTTTGATATTTTGTGACTAACAATTAAGGGGGAGTAGCAATCCTACCATAGAATGTGTATGTTAATGTCTTATGCAGGTATATCTTTTAGAGACAAAGCACAATTCAGGGGGAGTATTTAGAGTCATGAGTCTTTGAGTTGTAATTGTTGTATCTTTTGTAAAGATCATATACTCTTGTAATCTTGGTTGTATTTGAGTCCATTTGTTGTATTTCAATCAAGAATAGGTGTTTTGCCACGAAATTGACAAAGGGGGTGATTGTTAGTGCCACATTCCTATGAGCACTTATTTTTATATTGTCAATTCCGTGTCGAAGAATCCAAGACCTTGCCTCTCAGAATTTCTCAAGGAAGATCAAGTTTGAAGGCAGAAGATCAACTCTTGGAAGGCTCGGATTCATAAAGGAAGATGTCCATATGTGTGCCAACCTATTCAGGTAAATGGGACTCCAAACCAACCAAGACATGGCCCTAAAAACCCTTAGTTTAATGGCTTATTTAATAGGGTTTTAAAGATTATTTTTCAGCTTTTTCAAGACTCAAAACAGGCCTCAAAAGTCGGCTAACCGCCATGGTTTTCGGTCACCTCGTGGTTACTTTTCCAGAGAGCAAAAACTCTCTTAAAATGGTTTTTCGGTTACCTCACGACTAGCCGTTTGAACAGCAACATCACTATTCACTGTTCACTGTTCACTGTTCACTAGCCGTTTGAACAGTAATACTATTCACTATTCACTATTCACTGTTCACTAGCCATTTGAACAGTAACACTATTCACTATTCACTATTCACTAGCCGTTTTATAACCGTTGGAAAGCTTTTTATAAATAGAAAAACTGCCCAAATCTCTCTAAGGCTTGAAAAATCATTCCCAAGGCCTCCAAGATCATGAGAGCTCATGTCCTAACCATTGTGTATCATATTAGAGCTCTCATAGATCATTCCATACACACTATGAGCTTGGTTTGTCAAATCTAAGAGCTTCATTAGCTTAAGGAAAGTGTGATGTGTGGAGACAATATTGCCTAGGGAAGAACTTGAGCTGTCATAGTTAATTATCCAAATCCCTGACCAAAAACCTCTTCCCTTGACTGAGCACAACATTGGAGCATCATCATCAACATCAAGGAAGCATTGCAAGAGGCATCAAAGCTTGGAGCTGCGATGACAAGTTTCGAAGAGCATCCTCCGGACTTCGTCAAAAAGGCAAGTGGCAACCTCCGGACTTTGTCAAAAAGAGGCAAGTGTTCTTCGCCCTCGATTCAAATTATATCTTTGTGATAGTGGATTGTTTCTGTGTGATTCAACCGCTTTAAAAATTGTGATAGTGGATTGTTTCTGTGTGATTCAACTACTCTAAAAGTTGTGTGTGGGGAGTAGATCTTTGTGATCGAACCTCGTGAACAATAATGGGGAGTAGATTCGTGTGGTCGAACCTTGTGAACAAAATTTATGTAGAATCAGTACTTGTGTAGTTTGATTCTTTATAGTGGAACCAGGGGACTGTGTGACCCTTGAGAGTGGATGTAGGTCTGTGTGACTGAACCACTATAAATCCCTTGTGTCAATTTCTCTATCTCTATCTCTTGTGCTTGATTTATATATCTATATGTTGTGGAGAATGATATAAATGATATTTAGTTTAATTGACACACATCCACTTGTGCGAAAACAACATTGATCATATTGGTAAATTAACTCTTGTTTAGCACACACTCTTTAACAAATATTCATTTGAGCACAAATCATAAGTGAATTTGTGAAGAGTGTTGTACTCACACTTGTGCTTACTAATATGAAACTAATTGTCTTATCTTTGATTGTTTAAGCACTCATACATTGAACACATATTCCGCATAAGTTGTATTCTTATTTGTGTTCATTATGTTCTTGTTCCTAGTTAGGATTAAAATTAAACTAAGATGTTTTAATTGGAAAAAGAATTCCATTAGTCCTATGCACCCCCCCTCTAGGACACTTTCATTGGCCCTAGCTGCACTTTCACCATCCCTCACCATTTTGGTGAGGGACACTCCCCTTTTGGGAAGTGTCAAGTACAAAGAGGGGAGTCCTATGTACTTAACACTCCTCTTTTTGTACTTGACACTTTCCAAAAGGGGAGTGTCCCTCACCAAAATGGTGCTCCGCTTTTTATACTTGACACTTTCCCAAAAGGGTGTGTCCCTCACCAAAATGGTGAGGGATGGATGCACTTGAATATTTTCCATATATATATAGTCGTGGTTGCCTGAAGATCTCTGATATCATTTTTCATTGTTCTTAATAGCATTATGAGGTCTAATGGTGTTTCCATTCTCATGATACAAACATATTATATGGGATGTTACTACTGAGAGGAGAGACAAAAAGCTAATGGCGGGATCTACTGCCACACAGGTTTATTTCAGACTCTTGATCTTAGAATATTTTGGTAACTCAGCATATGTTGTGCTTTGATGATTTTTGGAGTTCTTGATTTGATGATTGACGGGTCTTGCTTGATTCTATGTTTGGATTTCTGGGTTCAATTGTTAAGTACTTAAGTTAGATTCATGGTTTGGATTTTATTACTATTAGTTGTCCTGTGATGATTTATGCTGTTATTTGTTTTGACGCTGATGGATTTTTGTTTGATTTTGTGCTTGATCTTTTTTTTCTTTCCATTATTTGAGTTGTTGGGTATTTTATGGTTAATGGATTTTAGTTGCTGGGCCTTTTATTCTTTTAATGTGTTTGTTGGTATAGTGGTATTAGCCTGGGTACTTGCGCAGAGTTATTTTTGTTCAAAAATGCGCAGTGGTATAGTGGTATTGATGTGCACTTTTCTGATGAATGCTGATTCTTGCCCCCCACCACGAAGCTAATCATGAAGAAATTATTAATATATATTTTTCTGGATCCAATCATACTTAATTCATTTTCTTTTGGTTTTTATTTAAATTTTAAACAATCTAAGTAGATTTAAATCAAATTAACATATTAGACAATCAGTAAAAGCACGTAGAGTCAGTACGCCGGATTACGTGACCAATTTTAAAAATGGATTGGATGCAGGTTATATAATCTTTTTTTAGTCATTTCATTGAACTTTAAAGATAATCTTAAAATTCATAAATATATTATTCATTTCATTTTATTTTAAAAATTTTGATTTATATAATCTTAAATACATGTTTCATTTGTAGTTTATCTAAGTTGGCTAAACTTTTTTTCCTTTTGAAGAAATTTTGATATACATAATTTTAAAAATGATTAAAACTCAAGCTACTATCAATTGGTAGGTATACGAGGTGTACATTTATGAAAAATAGACACATTAAAAGTTCTCTCATTTAAACTCATTTGATTTTTGTAGTTGTAAGTGCAAAAATGATGACTCACAAGATTTGGGGGTGCCTGATAGGACTTATCCAAACGTAAGATGAAGATCAGCTGCCTCAAAGCTGAAAGGGAAGAACAAACGGTCAGAGGACCCTGGCCTACGTGGCGCAAGGCTCTCCGATGCCTAAGTGAGTGTATGAACTTGAACTAAGGAAGGAGAGGAAGAAGAGAGGCAGAGTAACAGCTCTCAAGTGTGTATATTGCGTACCTTGGTTATGGAATGTGGTCCTATTTATAGAGGACTCTACCTGATATTTTGAATGATATTTTGGAGTGGGTCCCTTGATTTGATAGGGAAGCTCTTATCAGCCCATAAAGTAATAAATACGGGTCCATCTCAGCCCACAAAGCATTTATTGCCAGTCCAATCAGCCCACATTGCATTAAATGCATGTCTTGTTGGGCCAGATCATGTTGGACGCCTTTGGCGGTAGAAGTCCCATCGGATCCATCCTCAGGTTTTGCCCTGATTTGGCTACAGCCGCTAGATGTCGCCCTATCAGCGATCTGGCGAAGATTGTGGACAGCTGGGATGTCTCATCTGTCCCACTGGCTCGCGCCCCTATTCTGCCACGTGTCAATGACGTGGCGGGCATGGGGCGCGAGAAGGGTTCTTCTTCATTTCGGCTTCCGTCCCGGCTCCTTCGGCCAGGGTCAGGCTCTCAGCCGAAGTCGATCCTTGGTAGTCGAGCTCGGCACTAGCAGCCGAAGTCAGTCTGGTTTCGGCTGAAGCCTTTGTCCCGGCGGCCGAGGCGGGTCTGGATGGCACGTGAGAGTGCTAATTGACATCTTATAGCCGAGATTAGCATAATCCTGGTGTCTTGAAAATCTTCCCACACAATTGCCCCCTAGCTTGTGACTTCTTAAGGGCCCTAGCCTTTATAGGTCGGAAGCTAGAGAGTCCGTCTGGAGATGTTTTGATCATTGCTTGGCACCGCTTCGACTTCCCCAAGGCAATAAATGTCGCGTCCTGTTCGCCCCGGGAAACGAACCGGTGGCTACACGTGTTGCTTCCTCACTAATTGTGCCGTCAAATTGATGAGACAGGCGCGGATCGCGAAACTTGTCTTTTCAAATTCTTAAATGGCGCCCAAGGAGGGCTTCCTTCCTGTCGCGACCCCGGACCGAAAGGGGAAGGATCCGAGTCCGGGAGGTCGGGACAGTGGGTTGGGTTGATGCCGCGCCACGTGCATCTCTTTGGCTAAAACGCACACGGAATTAAAAGAATATTTATCCGTGCACGTGATTTCCCACAGGGTTCCGCGGTGAGGATTATCTATACACATCACCTCACATGTAACCATATCAAACATATTTTCAAGATTGCGGAAGCGTGTAGCAAATCATACTAATACCATTCAAATCCCTAAACAAGACTGATTATGGTTAACATGACAAGATATCAGGATGAGCAATGATCAAGCATATTTTCCCCAAAAGTAAAGTTAAGTATAATTACAAAATATCAGTTGATTAATGCCCCCAAAATAACGGTCAACAAAGACCGTACAACCAAATGAAACCTAACATAAAGATGTAATAATTCCCAAGGTGTATCGTTCTCAAGGCAAGGCCGAATGTCTACATGACATCATCGGCTTGCCACTCAATCACTCGTTGCGGTTCACCGACCGCCTCCTCTGGCTCCTCCTCAATGGCAACAAGCTCGGGACCTGAGTACCAAAATAAATGGATCAGACACGACGGTCTGGCAGGTGGGTGAAAAGATATGACAATAATAAAACAATGATGCTATGCAAGAGTTAAGAAAACTTATGGATAATCAATGAACTTTATAAAAGACAATATATCATTTCAAAAGAAGTACATATGCGATAAATCATGTAAGGTAACAAGGATTCGGAAACTGTCAAGATGGCAACCCCACAAGCTAGATCCTCCCTTCACCGAAGTGGAGAGAGCGCATACCCTAACAGGATCATTGACCTCAGTCACACGAGGTGAGGAGGAACAACGATAAACAGGATCATTGGCCTCAGTCACACGAGGTGAGGAGGAACAACGATAAATACTATAATATACATATATATACTCTGCGGGACCACGGTAGCGAACCGGGTAAAAACTCTGCACATTCCAGACTGCAGCTGACTATCAGGAGGGGAAGGAACCCCAAGTCGGGAGATCAAACCGACGAGGTCGTCCAAGCTCAGTGGTGCCGACTCATAGGTCAAATACGATAAATCAAATCATATGCACGGTAAGGAGCGGGGTGCCAAAATGCACAAAATACACATTCACTTCGAGTTGCCATATACAAGTTAGCAAAAGCTAAACACATCACTTCTAGTACTCTTGGGACGGTCTAGTCACATCAAGTTGGTTTGAAATTCCAAAATAAGAGTTAGGTTGAAAATTAGGTACAATTAGTTTTCCATACTTTTACAGGCCAACAATGGGGTTTCTAGAATTGAAACAGTACGAATAGGGTCCCGTATGTCGGTTATGATGAAATTTTGGTACTCTTTAAGAGTTAGGGACATTCTGGGTCCTTATACACATTGGTCAATCTAGAAAACCTCATGGAGCTTCCATGATGAATTTCTCCTTTCCTTCGGACTTCATATAATGCCTTACCCATCCTTGAATAGCATTGGGCCTCCAAACAATACCTCCACACTACAGCCCTTCACAATATGCCCCAATCTTTCATGGGTTTGAATGCATCATTATAGGTTCAATATCTTCAAATAAGAAAATAAGGGATAGAACTGAATTGGACTTGAGTATGGCTTGGAATGAATCTGTAAATTAGTCTCACAATTCTCCTATTTTACAGTTTGTCTCATTTCAGTCCGATCGATCGGACTCCTTGGCCGATCGATCGGTCCTGAATTTGCTTCCAGTTATTTACAGTCCGATCGATCGGACCTGATGGGCGATCGATCGGTCCTGAGAACCCTCTCAGTTATTTACAGTCCGATCGATCGGACCTGACGGGCGATCGATCGGTCCTGAGAACCCTCTCAGTTATTTACAGTCCGATCGATCGGACCTGATGGGCGATCGATCGGTCCTGTAGCGAATTTCAACCTATTTGGTTGAATTCTTCTCTTGTCCAACTCCAATCCATTTCCTTTCTTTCCCCTTCTTCTATACATATCTTCACAATTAATTGGGCTATTCCTTGACCTCATTATCTCATCAATTCATCATTCAAAATCAATAAGACTAAACCCTCAAACATAATAAATCAATAAAACCATCAATGAAGACAAATCAAGATCTTTGCAGAAAACATGATAAAACACATGAAAATCATTTCATCCACTTGCCTTGGGTCCAATTGCAAACCAATTGAGCTCTAATCACCTCTTAGTTCCACAATCAAACACCTATACACAAAACCCCCAAATCCAAACCCTAAATCAACAAAACCAAGTAAAACAAGACGGAATTTTTCAATAATTGACATAGAGCTACCCTAGGGCTAAACAAACAAGATTATAAAACTTTTAGGAAAATCACTTACAAAGAAGTTCTTCAAAAAGCAAGGTGTTATCCAAAGGAAGTCTTGGAGTGGGCGGTTTTCTTCAAAAATGGTGTCAAGATGAAGGCCTTGAGATGAGGAAGAAGATTATAGCAACTAATTTTCCATTAGCACTAGTTTAGTGGGGGATTGAAGATGAAGAGGCAAGAAAAGGTAAGGGAAAACCCTTAGGGCTGGGATTTCTCTTCTCCTCTAGGGTTTTTGCCAGAAATGGGAAAAAGAAGAAGAAGCTTTCTATATATAGTAAGTGGGAGTGGGGCCCACAACTTAAAGAACTTCTCGGGCTCAAAACATGGTTTTTGGGGCTTCAAACAAATTCGACGAAGAAGACAAAATTGATCGGCAAAATTTCTAGTTTCCAAAAAGTATATATTTTGCACATTTTGGTGACATTGAAATCGGTGTCCAGATTTTGGGTAAAAAGACCATTTTGCCCTCAATTAGTGAAAAATCGGGTTTAAGGTCCTCAAATGAAAACGATGTCAACATGAAAGCTGTAGGGATTAACAAGATAAGTCCAATGGGTTAAAAACACGATTCTTGAAAATCATCGGTAAACCCCCAATCTCACACAATTCGTAATAAGAACCCCCAAAGGGTCCCACAAATAAAAAGGCTCTCCAAATTCCCCAAAGCTATCATAAGAGCTATTTTAATCCCCAACTAATCCAAAAACCACTAAACACACTTAAAACTAAAACACAACTTAATCAACTCTAAACGAGGCCTCTCGGGTCGGGGTCTTACATCCTCCACCCCTTAGGACATTTGGTCCTCCAAATGGAAATTAAAACTTACCTCCGGTAGAAGATGTGGGTACTTCTTCTGAACTTGATCTCGTAATTCCCAAGTTGCTTCTTCCGGTCCATGATTCTCCCAAAGTACCTTGACCCACTGAATAGTCCGAGTTCTCAATTCTTGTTCCTTGGTGTCGATGATCTGCTTAGGCTTCTCAACATAGGTCGCATCTTCTCGAATTTCTAATGGCTCATAACGGAGTATGTGTAGCCTGTCGGGAACGTACTTCTTCAACATAGACACATGGAAAACATTGTGTACGCCGGAGAGCTCAGGTGGTAAGGCTAACCTATAAGCCACATCACCAATCCTACTCACAATGTCATACGGTCCAATGTACCTCCTAGACAGTTTGCCCTTCTGTCCAAACCTCAAAGTTCCACGAGTAGGTGACACTTTCAAGAAAACCTTATCTCCTTCTTTAAACTGTAAATCTCTTCTGTGAGAGTCTGCATAACTCTTCTGTCTACTTTGAGCCACTTTCAGACGTTCTTGGATCAACTTGACCTTGTCGCTTGTCTCACTAACAATGGTCGGTCCATGGAAACTGCGAGTACCAACTTCTTCCCAACAAACAGGTGTTCTACACCTTCTGCCATACAAAGCCTCAAAAGGTGCCATACCGATACTCGAGTGAAAACTGTTGTTGTAAGCGAACTCACACAACGGTAAGGCTTCATCCCACTGAGTCTTGAAATCTAACACACAAGCTCGAAGCATATCCTCAAGTGTCTGAATTGTCCTTTCTGACTGACCATCGGTCTGTGGGTGATAGGCTGTGCTGAACTGTAACTTCGTACCCATAGACTCATGCAATGTCTTCTAAAATCTTGAGACAAATCTGCTGTCTCTATCGGATGTGATGGAAACTGGCTGTCCATGACGACTGACAATCTCTGTGACAAACAACTGTGCCAAAGGTAACATATGCATCTTCTTCCCAGTCTTCATCGGTAGGAAATGAGCTGACTTGGTGAGACGGTCCACTATGACCCAAATAGCATCATTGCCCTTACTAGTCTTCGGTAAACCCGATATGAAGTCCATGGTAATGTGCTCCCATTTCCATTCCGGAATCTCTAATGGTCGTAGTAACCCTGGAGGCTTCTGATGTTCTGCCTTGATCAATTGACATGTCATACAACGAGAGACGAAAGCTGCTATCTCTCTCTTCATGTTATTCCACCAAAATCTGCCCTTCAAATTCTGATACATTTTTGTACTGCCCGGGTGTATGGAATACTTGGTATTGTGAGCCTCAGACATGATATCATTCCTCAAGTCCTCCAAGTTAGGCACACACAGACGGTCTCGGTAATACAAAACTCCATCTACCACACGAAAATCCGGACGATCTGCTAAGTGCTCAGAAATCTTAACCAATTCTGGGTCTTGCAACTGATTCTCCTTGGTCTTCTGAATGAACGAAGGCTCTGACACTGACATGTTTGCTAACATGACACCCTCTCTTAGTGGCTGAAAATCCACTCTCATCTCCTCTAACTGCTGTACCACATAAGTCCCCCGAAGACTTGCCATGCTCACTGACTTTCTGCTCAAGGCATCTGCGACTACATTCGCTTTTCCCGGGTGATACTTGATTGGAAAATCGTAATCCTTGATATATTCCATCCATCTCCTCTGCCTCATGTTCAACTCCTTTTGAGAAAACAAGTACTGTAGGCTACGGTGATCGGAGTGAACCTCAAACTTCTCTCCATAGAGGTAGTGTCTCCACATCTTCAAAGCTAAAACAACTGCGGCCAACTCGAGATCATGTGTTGCATAGTTCTTCTCATGATCTTTCAACTGCCGTGACCCATATGCAACTACCTTCCCATCTTGCATTAGCACGCATCCAAGTCCAACATTGGAAGCATCGGTAAAAATGGTAAAACCGCCGCTCCCAGATGGCAAAGTGAGGACTGGAGCTGTAGTCAATCTCTTCTTCAGCTCTTGGAAACTAGCCTCACACTTATCCGTCCAAACATATGGTGCATTCTTCCTTGTCAACTTCGTCAGCGGTGACGCAATCGACGAAAACCCTTGCACAAACCTCCGATAATATCCTGCCAATCCAAGGAAACTTCTGATCTCTGATGTGTTCTTCGGTCTATCCCAATTCATGACTGCCTCAATCTTGGACGGGTCCACTGATAATCCTTCCTTGGAGATGATATGACCCAAAAATGTGACTTGGTCCAACCAAAATTCACACTTACTAAGTTTTACGAACAACTGATTCTCCCTCAAGAGCTGGAGTGCTATCCTCAAGTGTTCTTCATGCTCTCCTTTGGTCTTGGAATATACCAAAATATCATCAATAAACACCACTGTAAACTGATCCAAATACTCCGCAAATATTTTGTTCATCAATGCCATGAAAACTGCCGGTGCATTAGTCAAACCAAACGGCATTACTAGAAACTCATAGTGTCCATATCTTGTACGAAAGGCTGTTTTTGGTACATCTGAGTCTCTAACTCTCAACTGATGGTAGCCTGACCTCAAATCAATCTTCGAAAAATAAGCAGCTCCTTGCAACTGATCAAACAGTTCATCTATCCTTGGCAATGGATATTTGTTTTTGATGGTCACTTGGTTCAATCTTCTATAGTCAATACACATTCTCATGGAACCATCCTTCTTCTTTACAAACAAAACTGGTGCTCCCCACGGTGACACACTAGGTCTCACAAAACCTTTGTTCAAAAGTTCTTGCAATTGCATCTTCAACTCTCCCAATTCTGCCGGGGCCATTCTGTAAGGTGCGATAGATATCGGAGCGGTCCCCGGTAACAACTCAATAGTGAAGTCTATCTCTCTAATGGGTGGCAATCCTGGTATCTCCTCCGGGAAAACATCCGGAAACTCACAAACAATTGGGATCTCCTCCACCCCTTGGGACCGTTTATCCTCCGTGATAAACGCCATATAACCCTCACAACCACTTTTTAGAAGTCTATCAGCCTTCAACGCTGAAATAAACCCTGCACCAGAATTACTCCTCTCTCCCTGAAACAACACCCCTGCTTGGGTCTCCTCTAACTTAAAAGTTAGGGTTTTATGGAAACAATCCATCGTAGCATGGTATCCTGCTAACCAATCCATCCCTAGGATGACATCAAAATCCTGCATCTCTAATAAAATGAGATTTGCCGGTAACACTACTTCTCCTATCATGACTGGACAACTAGGGTAAAAAGTTCTACAAACAACTTCCTTACCTAAAGGGGTAGTCACAGTCAAAATGAAACTCAATTCTCTAGCATGCATATCAATCAACTTAGCAAATTTTGGAGATAGGAATGAGTGAGTAGAACCAGGGTCAAACAAAACCTTAGCATCAAAACCACAGACGAGAAGTGTACCTTCCACTACATTGCCTTCAGCCTCTGCATCAGCTCTATTGACAGCATAGAGTTGTGCCCTTTGTTGTGGCCTGTTCTGCCCTTGCTGTTGCCTGCCTTGTGGTGCATTCCTGTTCTGATTCTGAGGATGCTGATTCTGATTTTGATTCTGCCCTTGCTGACGGGCCGGTTGTTGCTGTTGTTGCGGTGGCCTAAACTGTTGCTGAGGTGCCTGTTGTTGTAGTGGCCTTGCTTGATTCTGAACTACCAATGCATTCTGAGGTGGTGCCTGACGCTGTACTCCTTGTTGCTGTCTATTCTGTCTATCTGGCCTTGGGCAATCCCTCATTTGGTGGTCCAATGAACCACATCTAAAACATGCTCCCGTGATAGAACGGCATTGGGCATTCCCATGATGTTTCCCACAATGGATACAAGCACCCGGATTTTGCACATTTTGCTCTTGTCTTGGCCTCTTATTCTGATTGTTCCTTTGTTGATAGTTCTGCTGTTGGCCTTGACCCTTTCCTTGGTTCTTGATGATCTTGTTGTGGAAGTTCTCAAATTTGTATGCTCTTTTGACAGCTTCTTCAAAGGTAACGGGTGGTACAACCCCGGTAGCATCCCTCTCAATAATCGGGTGAAGTCCCTCAAGGAACTTGGTTATCTTTTTCTCCTCTGTGTCTACTAACTCCGGTGCATACCTTGACAGTCTCTCAAATTTGGTGAGGTATTCGAGGACTGTCATGTTTCCTTGCACAAGTTGCTGAAATTCTACTGCCTTTTGTCTCTTGACATGTGTAGGTACATATTTCTCTCCAAACTGTCTCTTGAAGCTAGCCCAAGCTTCTGCATCAGCCATTGTCCTGTATTCTGCCTTGACGGTCTTCCACCAAATATCTGCTAAGCCGACAAACATAGAGGCTGCAAGCTGCACACGTTCTAGACCGGTACATATGAATATCTCAAATATGTTTTCGGTGTGTTCAAGCCAATCATCTGCTGCCATTGGATCCTCAGTCCCCAAAAATTCTTTCGGTCCTCTCTTCCTGAACCGCTCATACAGCACATTAGGATCATTCCCTCTAACATTCACCGGACCAGGTGGTGCAACTGGGATTGGTTCCGGTCTCCTCTCCAATATCCCCAACAACTGTGCCTGCATTTGAGCTATCTCCCTAGCATGATCCTCGTCTTTCTTAAGCATCTGTTCTTGCAATCTGGTCTGTGTCTCATATGCTTGTGCTTGGAGCCTAGCCTGATTCTCATTGGCCTGGCGTTGTTGGTCTATCATAGCCTGCATCATCTGTTGGAATTGGTTCTGCATATTGTTGTCCTGAAGTTCCTCTGTACTAAGCCCTGCACTCTCGCTGTTACTGGCAATGTGATTACTGTTTGCTGTTCTTTTGCGAGGTGGCATAACGCTGCAAAACAAATTGTTAGCACACATAAATCAAGTACAGGGTGGTCACACATTGCTCACACGATTCTATCTAACGAATCCTCGCCACGTACTTAAGATTTCTAGTTTCTTTTAATTGCCTGAAACATGTCCCGCTCTGATACCAGTCCTGTCGCGACCCCGGACCGAAAGGGGAAGGATCCGAGTCCGGGAGGTCGGGACAGTGGGTTGGGTTGATGCCGCGCCACGTGCATCTCTTTGGCTAAAACGCACACGGAATTAAAAGAATATTTATCCGTGCACGTGATTTCCCACAGGGTTCCGCGGTGAGGATTATCTATACACATCACCTCACATGTAACCATATCAAACATATTTTCAAGATTGCGGAAGCGTGTAGCAAATCATACTAATACCATTCAAATCCCTAAACAAGACTGATTATGGTTAACATGACAAGATATCAGGATGAGCAATGATCAAGCATATTTTCCCCAAAAGTAAAGTTAAGTATAATTACAAAATATCAGTTGATTAATGCCCCCAAAATAACGGTCAACAAAGACCGTACAACCAAATGAAACCTAACATAAAGATGTAATAATTCCCAAGGTGTATCGTTCTCAAGGCAGGCCGAATGTCTACATGACATCATCGGCTTGCCACTCAATCACTCGTTGCGGTTCACCGACCGCCTCCTCTGGCTCCTCCTCAATGGCAACAAGCTCGGGACCTGAGTACCAAAACAAATGGATCAGACACGACGGTCTGGCAGGTGGGTGAAAAGATATGACAATAATAAAACAATGATGCTATGCAAGAGTTAAGAAAACTTATGGATAATCAATGAACTTTATAAAAGACAATATATCATTTCAAAAGAAGTACATATGCGATAAATCATGTAAGGTAACAAGGATTCGGAAACTGTCAAGATGGCAACCCCACAAGCTAGATCCTCCCTTCACCGAAGTGGAGAGAGCGCATACCCTAACAGGATCATTGACCTCAGTCACACGAGGTGAGGAGGAACAACGATAAACAGGATCATTGGCCTCAGTCACACGAGGTGAGGAGGAACAACGATAAATATTATAATATACATATATATATACTCTGCGGGACCACGGTAGCGAACCGGGTAAAAACTCTGCACATTCCAGACTGCAGCTGACTATCAGGAGGGGAAGGAACCCCAAGTCGGGAGATCAAACCGACGAGGTCGTCCAAGCTCAGTGGTGCCGACTCATAGGTCAAATACGATAAATCAAATCATATGCACGGTAAGGAGCGGGGTGCCAAAATGCACAAAATACACATTCACTTCGAGTTGCCATATACAAGTTAGCAAAAGCTAAACACATCACTTCTAGTACTCTTGGGACGGTCTAGTCACATCAAGTTGGTTTGAAATTCCAAAATAAGAGTTAGGTTGAAAATTAGGTACAATTAGTTTTCCATACTTTTACAGGCCAACAATGGGGTTTCTAGAATTGAAACAGTACGAATAGGGTCCCGTATGTCGGTTATGATGAAATTTTGGTACTCTTTAAGAGTTAGGGACATTCCGGGTCCTTATACACATTGGTCAATCTAGAAAACCTCATGGAGCTTCCATGATGAATTTCTCCTTTCCTTCGGACTTCATATAATGCCTTACCCATCCTTGAATAGCATTGGGCCTCCAAACAATACCTCCACACTACAGCCCTTCACAATATGCCCCAATCTTTCATGGGTTTGAATGCATCATTATAGGTTCAATATCTTCAAATAAGAAAATAAGGGATAGAACTGAATTGGACTTGAGTATGGCTTGGAATGAATCTGTAAATTAGTCTCACAATTCTCCTATTTTACAGTTTGTCTCATTTCAGTCCGATCGATCGGACTCCTTGGCCGATCGATCGGTCCTGAATTTGCTTCCAGTTATTTACAGTCCGATCGATCGGACCTGATGGGCGATCGATCGGTCCTGAGAACCCTCTCAGTTATTTACAGTCCGATCGATCGGACCTGACGGGCGATCGATCGGTCCTGAGAACCCTCTCAGTTATTTACAGTCCGATCGATCGGACCTGATGGGCGATCGATCGGTCCTGTAGCGAATTTCAACCTATTTGGTTGAATTCTTCTCTTGTCCAACTCCAATCCATTTCCTTTCTTTCCCCTTCTTCTATACATATCTTCACAATTAATTGGGCTATTCCTTGACCTCATTATCTCATCAATTCATCATTCAAAATCAATAAGACTAAACCCTCAAACATAATAAATCAATAAAACCATCAATGAAGACAAATCAAGATCTTTGCAGAAAACATGATAAAACACATGAAAATCATTTCATCCACTTGCCTTGGGTCCAATTGCAAACCAATTGAGCTCTAATCACCTCTTAGTTCCACAATCAAACACCTATACACAAAACCCCCAAATCCAAACCCTAAATCAACAAAACCAAGTAAAACAAGACGGAATTTTTCAATAATTGACATAGAGCTACCCTAGGGCTAAACAAACAAGATTATAAAACTTTTAGGAAAATCACTTACAAAGAAGTTCTTCAAAAAGCAAGGTGTTATCCAAAGGAAGTCTTGGAGTGGGCGGTTTTCTTCAAAAATGGTGTCAAGATGAAGGCCTTGAGATGAGGAAGAAGATTATAGCAACTAATTTTCCATTAGCACTAGTTTAGTGGGGGATTGAAGATGAAGAGGCAAGAAAAGGTAAGGGAAAACCCTTAGGGCTGGGATTTCTCTTCTCCTCTAGGGTTTTTGCCAGAAATGGGAAAAAGAAGAAGAAGCTTTCTATATATAGTAAGTGGGAGTGGGGCCCACAACTTAAAGAACTTCTCGGGCTCAAAACATGGTTTTTGGGGCTTCAAACGAATTCGACGAAGAAGACAAAATTGATCGGCAAAATTTCTAGTTTCCAAAAAGTATATATTTTGCACATTTTGGTGACATTGAAATCGGTGTCCAGATTTTAGGTAAAAAGACCATTTTGCCCTCAATTAGTGAAAAATCGGGTTTAAGGTCCTCAAATGAAAACGATGTCAACATGAAAGCTGTAGGGATTAACAAGATAAGTCCAATGGGTTAAAAACACGATTCTTGAAAATCATCGGTAAACCCCCAATCTCACACAATTCGTAATAAGAACCCCCAAAGGGTCCCACAAATAAAAAGGCTCTCCAAATTCCCCAAAGCTATCATAAGAGCTATTTTAATCCCCAACTAATCCAAAAACCACTAAACACACTTAAAACTAAAACACAACTTAATCAACTCTAAACGAGGCCTCTCGGGTCGGGGTCTTACACTTCCCCTATAAATAGGGTTGTCTTCCTTCGTTCTACTTTCTTCATCTTCTTTTCTGATTTTCTTTGCTCCTGCCTTTGATTCCTGTTCTGGTCTTTGTCTGTCTTCTCAAGAACTTTCCATAGTGCTCTTGCGAGGACGACCGCAAGGCGTGCCCAGGCTGATTTCTGTTCCTGTCTCACCCTTCTATTCCAGTAAGTGACTTCGTGCCCCTGTCTTTTTAGGGTTTCTCCCTTAGGGTTTCTCTTTTTCACCTTTTTCTTCTAGGCTATATAAATGGCAAACCCTAGGTTTCAGTTAGATACACTTGAGGGCATGGCTAGGTTCAGGGAGGCATACAGTATTCCGGAGGGGGTCCGCCTTAGGCCGGTGACTCCCTGCGACCATGCTCTGCGCTGCTGGTCCAGCGGCTGGATGCCGTTCACCTTGATCTCTGTGATCGAGGGTGGGGTTAGATTTCCCCTGCATCCCCTGCTTAGGGCTTGCCTTAGCGCCTGGTCCATTACCCCTTGCCAGCTGATGCCCAACGGCTTCAAAGTCATCATGGGCACGGCGAGACTAAATGAGATTTTGGGGATCAACTCGGGTGTCCACGACATCGAGGATGTGTATGACATATGCAAGGCTGGGGGAGACAGCTATTATCTTCGGGTGAAGCAGCTCCAAAAGGGTTTCATCCTAGCCTTGGAGGATTTTGGGAAAAACGCCGAGGATGACCTTTTCTGCGTTTCGGGGGAATGGGAGTTCGGCACTGGTGAGGACAGGACATTCAGGGTCCCTCGCCATCTCGGGGCCGTCCCAAGTAAATATCGCCCTTCTATTTTGCTTATTTCGCCTATCATTTGAATTGCCGAACTGATACTCTTGTTTACTGTGCAGAGCTTAGAGAGAGGAAACGCCGAGCGGCGAGCGACGGTTGGAAGAAAAAATGCCGCCGACCACAGAAAGGTCGAAAAGTATGCCGGGCACGAGAATAGGTCAGCGTGGAATCTGTTAGGGTACACGCCGAGGTACCGTGGCCATTACAAGAGGACTGGAGCGGTGTCAGAGGACGAGCTGCAGTCTGACCTTCCCTCCGTTACCTTGGCCGTACCTGGGGGGATTCCTCTGACAGATCCTGCTGCGAGCCGAACTACGTCTAGTACTGAGGCGTCCTCTTCCTCCAGTTCGGAGTCTTCGAGCTTGAGGGAGGCTGTAGTGGCTTACACTTCTGATCAAGAAGAGAGGATGGAAGGTAGGTCGCGCGTGCCTGGAACCAAGGATCTGGCGGTGAGGTGCAAGCGCTGGCCTTCATCTTCTGCAATGCCTTCTTCTACCAGCGCCCGCGCGGCCTCGGGCTCAGGGGGCGACATTGTTTCCTTCACCCTCGTCATTACTCCGAGTGAGGGAGCGCGAAGATGCTCTCCGGAGCGCACAAGGGACGGGTCTCCGCCCAGGAAGAAGTCCAAGACGGGGGAGAAGGACTTAGGGGCCGAGCTGGCCCTTAAGGGCAAGACGCCTGCGCGTGCGTCTGGAGGTAAGGCTCCGCCTGAGAAGAGTGCGCCAGCGAGCAGGGCTGCTGCCGAGATGGTTCGCGATCTCAACGTCTCTGCAGGGCAACGGTCCAAATCAGCCTCCGGACTTCACGTTGCCCCTGCAACTTGGAGGCCGAGGCTGGAGACCCTGCCCGGGAAGCCTTGAAATGTGGAGGACCGAGTCTTGGGGAACCCTCTCATTATTGGGGCTCTCGCCAAGTCCTGTGCTCTTCCGCTCGACATGGAGCAGCATAAGAAGTTTGACAACGAGAGCCTGCTACCTCGGCGATCGGGGCTGCTCTCCTTGTAAGTATTCTTAGATGCCCTTCTGATGTACTTTATTCGGCTGTTCCCACCTTATTCGTTTTCTTTTGCAGAACATGCAGAGGTTCAGTTGGTGATGGAAAGGAGCGACGAAAATGTCTCTAGGGTTACCCAACTGGAGTCTGAGAGGGAGAAGCTGAGGAAGGAGCTGGCAGACTTGAAGAAGAGTAGCGCCGAGACGGACGCGTAGATGGAGGTGGCACTGGTCAGTATCACCGATCTCACGTCGACAACCCATCAGTTGATGGGTGAGATCTGGGTGAAGACGTAGAGGATGGCCGAGCTGGAGATGGAGCTGACAAAGCTGAAGGCAGATTCGGTGGCAGAATCGTTGAGGCAGTGTGGCGAAGTGCTCGCTGGTCGTGCCGAAGTGGAGAAGTTGAAAAAGGAAAACGCCGAACTGAAGGCTAGGCATGCCGAAGTGGAACGGCTGCAGAAGGAGAACGCTGATCTCAAGTCCTCGCTGCAGGCCGAGGCCCAAGCTTCCTTTCAGAAGGGAGTGGATCAGGCCACGGAGGAATACGAGAGGCAGGTGGAGGAGATAACCTCCATCTTGTTCGAGGAAGGGTGTCTGGCCGCATTGAAGCAGGTGGGGGTTCCTGAAGACCACCCAATCTATCAGAACCTGCCAAAGTATTCTGGCCCAGAACCCGAGCCGAGTCCCGCTCCGCTGACTGAGAGTGCTCAGGTCGAAGCTCACGTTGCTGACCCTCCCTTGGACGGTGTTCCATCTATTCTCTCAGCTGGCGATGCTCTAGCTGCCACTTTTGCGGGTGATGCACCATCTGCTCCTCCTTCGAGTGATGCTCCCGAGACGGTCGTGGTTGTCACCGAGACGGTCGTGGTTGTCACCGAGATCGCCGGTCCATCAGAGACACAGTGAGAGTGCCGGCTGAGGCGCTGAAGTCCTAATAGCTTTTTGAACACTGTACTTTTCCTGCTTTTAACTTGTAGTTTTTCTAGCTTTCGGAGATGTAAAGCGAACCCACTTTTAATCCCTTGACCTTTGAATGAAAAAACCAATTTGCTCTATTGAGTTTTCTTCTTTCTTTTCGAGTTCGGCTACTATGTGTTTGACTTCGGCTGAATGCTGTGACGTGAGAGTTCTGAGTTGGAAAGAGGGTACCGAACGATCTTCATGGTTATCCGTTCTGATGTCCCGCACTCTGAGGCTCATAAATAGCAATAAGTACAGCGGTACGGCCGATGCGGAAAACGGGCAGATGGCTCCATGTGTCACCATCAGAGCCGTCAGTCAATTTGTAGAAAACGTGCATTCCACGCGAGGCATGGGAGACCTCGCCTCATTAATGGGCCTTTGATTACCGAGCCCTTCCTCCTTGTATAAATAGAGGCAGCAAGCCTGCCATGGGAGAGAAAAAGAACCTGAACCAGTAGCCCTTCTATTCTGTTATAGTCATGAGGACCCGTCTGCCCCTGCCAGGCATTCTGGCAGTTTCGCCCTGTACAGTTTGTTTAGGAACCTTCGTTTTGAACGAACCCTCTACGACTGAAGGCAGCTTCCTCTGGGAAGGGCCGTCTTTCGTGGTCTGCGCGTTATCTGAACATGGTCCTCGTGGACCACGCGTTCTCTGAACGTGGGTCCATGGCCAACTCCCGCCTATGCGGCTGCATGGAGATCAACTCCTGTCGATGCGGCTGGGAGTTGGTTGCCAACTTGATCCTGCAGGGTCTTGTGTGGCATTCAGGACCAGATCGAGAAGCCTTCGGGCTGAAGATCTCCAGGCAGTGGACCAGGAGCTTGAGCTTGTTTGCAAATTTTGGTATGACTAACCAAAGGGTATTGCAGAGCTCCTGGCACTGAGGACCGGATCGAGAAGCCTCTGGGCTGTGGACCAGTGAAGATCAGGATCTCCAAGCAGCGGACCGATGAAGATCAAGACCTCCAAGCTTTCCTTCTTTTTCTGTTTTTAGAGGACTGCGAGCCTCCTTATTGTATCCTGCTTTTCTTTTCTGTAACCCATGTAATGAGGAAATTACATTTAATAAAAAATGAAGTTTGTAATGAAATGTGTATTCTGTATCTCTGCATTTTTTTTGCTTTGTTGTGCTGTTTTTCTGCACTTCTGTGCTTGCACAGTTTTTTTTTTTTTGTATTTATGTGCTGCTTTTCTGCACTTCTGCTTTGCACTACTCTTTTCTGCATTTCTGTGCTGTTTTTCTGCACTTCTGTGCTTGCACTGCTTCGTCTTTCAAAGACTGCTATTAGCCGAGACGAGCCCGGAATCTCGAGGATCTCGGCTGCGCGAGCCTGAGTCCGGGATCGATCTCGGGGGGTGTATGAACCCAGAGTTTTTAGGAACGACTGGGTGTATGAACCCTAAGTCAGTCCATGGGTGTGTGAACCCAAAGTTTAGGGAAGACTGGATGTGTGAATCCGAAGTCGGTCCCAAGGTGTATGAACCTAGGGTTTTAGGAGTGACTGGATGTGTGAATCCTAAGTCAGTCCAAGGGCGCGTGAACCCAAAGTTTAGGGAAGACTGGATGTGTGAATCCGAAGTCAGTCCCAGGGTGTATGAACCCAGGGTTTTAGGAGTGACTGGATGTATGAATCCTAAGTCAATCCAAGGGCGCGTGAACCCTAGGGAAGACTGGATGTGTGAATCCGAAGTCAGTCCCAGGGTGTATGAACCCAGGGTTTTAGGAGCGACTGGATGTATGAATCCTAAGTCAGTCCAAGGGCACGTGAACCCAAAGTTTAGGGAAGACTGGATGTGTGAATCCGAAGTCAGTCCCAGGGTGTATGAACCCAGGGTTTTAGGAGCGACTGGGTGTATGAACCCTAAGTCAGTCCATGGGTGCATGAACCCAAAGTTTAGGGAAGACTGGATGTGTGAATCCGAAGTCAGTCCTAAGGTGTATGAACCCGAAGCTGCCGAACTCAGATAAGATGGCACAGATTGATGGCAGGGCAAATGCTGCTTTTATTGATCATGAGACTTTCATTACATCTTAGAAAAAGAACTTCTTCAAGTGAGATGCATTCCATGGTCTCGGCAACTGCCTGCCTTCCAAGTCTTCGAGTTTATAAGAAGATCGTCCTGCCATTGAAACCACCCTGAACGGGCCATGCCTGTTCGGGGCCAGTTTGCCTATGTTTGGATCTCTGTCGGCTGGCAGGGTCTTCTTCAGGACCAGTTCTCCAACTGAGAAGCTTCTCTCCCTAACCTTTCATTGTATCCTCTGGCTAGCCGTTGCTGATAGTCGGCCAGTCGTGTGGCCGCTGCTTCTCGGCACTCGGCGGCTAGGTCCAGCTCCATTGCCAGGTTCATCTCGTTTCGGCCTTGGTCGACAAGCTCTGTTCTCAGGTTAGGGAGGCAAATTTTCAAGGAATGACCGCCTCCATCCCATAGGCCAGGGAGAAAGGTGTCGCCGAGGTGGAACGCCTCGGGGTTGTCCTGTATGCCCACAACACGATGGGGAGCTCCTCTACCCATCTTCCTTTCGCTTTGTCCAATCGCTTCTTCAGGCCATCAAGCAGTACTTTGTTAGAAATTTAGGCCTGACCATTGCTCTGCAGGTACGCCGGGGTGGAGTAGTGGTTCCTGATGCCATGCTTTTGACAGAAGTCTCTGAAGAAGTTGGAGTCGAACTGAGCCCGTTGTCCGAAATCAGGGTGCTGGGGATGCCAAACCTCATTGTGATGTTCTTCCATACGAAATTCTTGGAGTCCCTTTCAGTAATGGAGGACAGTGGTTCAGCTTCTACCCACTTCGTGAAGTAATCTGTGGCAACTATCAGCCATCTTTTGTTCCCTGGAGCTCGGTGGAGAGGTCCCATAATGTTCAGCCCCCATTGGGCGAAGGGCCATGGACTAGAGAGGGGGCTCAGGTCCTGTGCTAGCTGATGAAGAGAATGGGAGAACTTCTGGCATTTTTCATATTTCCTGGCGTATACCTGCGCGTCCTTCTGCATATACGGCCACTAGTAACCTTGGCTTATAGCTCTGTAGGCCAGCGACCATCCACCGATGTGACTTCCACAGATTCCTTCGTGGATCTCATACAAGAAGTTGTCCACCTTACTTGGATGGATGCATTAGAGGTAGGGACCTGTGAAGCAATTTCTGTAGAGCTTGCCTTCATGTATAGCCAGAATCGGGCAGCCTTGAGTCTGATCCGGTGAGCTTCGTCCTTGTCTTCGGGGAGCTGGTCGTCCTTGAGGTAAGAAATGATCGAGTCCATCCAGCTCGGGCCGAGATCAAGGCACGGAACCTGCCGCGATGAATGGAGCTCTAGGCTTGATCTCGGTATAGATCCGACCTCAACGGTCCTTTTCTTTCCTGCTTCGACAGCGGAGGCCAGGTTTGCAAGCGCATCAGCATGCGTGTTAGTATCTCTGGAGATTTGCCTGACCTCGGCTGTCTGGAAATGAGTGAGCAGTTTCTTCAAGAGGGCTAAGTAGGCCGCCATCCTATCGTCTCGGGTTTGGTAGTCTCCAGTGAGCTGGCCAGTTACCAGTTGTGAATCGCTGAAGACCACCAATTGCCGGGCTCCGAGGATTCTGGCGCTGTTCAGCCCTGCAATAAGAGCTTCGTACTCAGCTTCATTATTCGTTCCTTTGAAGTCCAAGGTGAAGGCTTGTTCTATGACCAGTCCTTCTGGCGATTGGAGAACTATGCCCGCGCCAGCTCTCTTGGAGGTAGACGAGTCGTCGACGAAGACTCTCCATGCCGAGACAGGAACTTGGCTCTGAGAAAGTTGGTCAACCTCGGTGACTTCATGCTCATACCCTATGCCCCCCAGTTCGGTGTCGAGCTGGGTCGAAGCCGAGCTCGGAGAGACGAACTCAACAATGAAGTCTGCCAGAATCTGGGCTTTGATCGCAGTCCTGGGACGATAATGGATGTCATACTGCCCCAGTTCGACCGCCCACTTTGAGATTCGCCCTGAAAAG
Organism: Litsea cubeba; assembly: GCA_012931725.1. NCBI lineage: Eukaryota > Viridiplantae > Streptophyta > Magnoliopsida > Laurales > Lauraceae > Litsea > Litsea cubeba. The sequence continues at coordinate 31,791,070 of CM022950.1, forward strand.
TCAGCTTTCTTGAATATGGATCGGAGTGGATGCTCCATGATAACCACAATGGTGTGGGATTGAAAATAATGAGAGAGCTTGCGGGAGGCACTGACGAGTGCTAGCGCAAGCTTTACAAGCAAAAGGTATCTGGTCTCGGCATCAAGGAGGATCTTGCTCGTATAGTAGATTGGTTTTTGTATTCCATCGTCCTCTCTGACGAGGATGGAGCTCACTGCATGATCCGAGACCGCTAGATACAGATACAATGTCTCCCCCTGAGTCGGGGTAGAGAGCAAAGGTGGTGAAGATAGATAAGTTTTGAGTGCTTCCAATGCTTGGTCGCACTCAGGGGTCTATTGAAATTTTAAATTCTTTCTTAGAAGCTGAAAGAAAGGCCGGCACTTATCTGATGATCTGCTGATGAAGCGGTTGAGTGCTGCAGCCATGCCAGTTAGCTTCTGGACTTCCTTGGTAGCTAGGATTTGGATTCCTAGGATCGCTGTGCTCTGGTCCGGGTTAGCCTCTATCCCCCTCCGCGTTACTAGACTTCTGAGGAACTTGCCAGAAGCGACGCCGAAAGCGCACTTGGAGGCGTTCAACTTAAGCTTGAATTCTCGGAGGATGCCGAAGACTTGGGCCAGGTCCGCCAGATGGTCGCTGGACTGCTTGGATTTGACGACCATGTAGTCAATCTAAACTTCAACGGTTCTGCCGAACTAAGCCTGGAACATCTTTGTGACGAGATGCTGATAGGTTGCCCCCGCGTTCTTCAGTCCAAAGGGCATCACCTTATAATAATAAGTGCCCAAAGGGTTATGAATGCAGTCTTCTCTTCGTCCGGCTCAAACATCGGAATCTGATGGTAGCTCGGTAAGCATCGAGGAAGCTCATCCTGTCATGGCCAGCAGTGGCGTCGATCATCTGATCAATCTTTGGAAGAGGGAAGCTGTCGTTCGGGTAAGCTCTGTTAAGGTCGGTGAAATCCACACATACCCTCCACTTGCCGATTTTCTTTTTGACCACCACCGTATTGGCCAGCCAGACCGGATACTGGACTTCCCTGATCGCGCCTGCCGCCAGCAACCTGTCGACCTCCTTGACCACGACTTCTAGTTGCTGCAACCCCGTCCTGCGAGCCCTCTGCACCACTGGCTTGTGGTTGGGATCCACGTTCAGCCTGTGGCACATGACCTCGGGGTCGACCCCAGGCATTTCGCTCGGAGTCCAAGCGAAGACGTCTCGGTTCTGCATCAGGAATCTCGAGAGCTCGGCTCTCTCGTGGTCGGGAAGCTGGGTGCCGATCAGGAAGAATCTGTCAGGGTCTAGTGGATCGATCCTGACTTCGGCTAGATCTTCAATGCTCTTCTTGTCAGGATCTCGGCCGATCTCGTGCAGCCCCCTTTCGAACTCTGCCACATGCACTCGCTCCGGCTACTTCTCCCCAGGGACTACGGCTAACATACACTGCTTGGCCAGCTGCTAATCCCCTTCCACTGTGATCACCTCCATCTTGCCTTCCTTGTCTTCAAACACGAACTTCAGCTTCTGATGGAGAGTGGAGGGAACTGCTTCCATCCTGTGGAGCCACGCCCTGCCCATAATGGCATTGTAGGGGAGGGGGGCATCCACTACTAAGAAGTCGGTCATCACAGAGGCTCCGCCCACCCTGGTCTCCAGAGTGATTCTTCCCTTAGGGTAGACCGGCTTGACGCTGAACCCTATCAGAGGTGTACGAGCTTCCTTCAAATCAACCTCCAAGAGCCCCATCTTCTTGAAGCATCCATAGTAGAGGATTTCAGATGAGCTGCCGGAGTCGATGAGGATCCGTTTCACTGTGAAGTCTCGCAGCTTCATCGTCAGGAGCAGGTGATCGTTATGGGGAAGCTGCACTCCCTCAAGGTCCTTATCTGAAAATGAGATAGCTGGGCGCTCACGCCGTGCTCACTTGGACGCTGGTCCGAGCTCGGCTCTCATAACCTCCTTCCGATGCGAGGCCTGCCTAGCCTCGGCACGAGCCTGGACGTTGCCTCTAGCTGAGGGAGAGGGAACTGAGGGTGCCAGATGGATGACATTGATGATCTTTTTAGATTCTTCGCTGTCTGGGTCTGATGAGTCCGGCCGCTGCCAGCATCTCCTGCCTTGACGAATTCCTCTAGGTGGCCTTCCTTGGTGAGCTTCTCCAGGTGGAACTTCAGGGTCCTGCACTCCCCGGTTTTATGCCCATTCTGTTTATGGTAGGCGCAAAACCTGCTCTGGTCACGGGAGGAGGGATCACTCTGCATCGGCCGAGGACAGTTGAAGAATGGCCTGTGCTTGATCTTGTTCATGATCTGATGGATCGGCTCCCTGAAGACGACATTCACAGCCTGGTAGGCATCGGGAGGAGGTCTGGGCTTCCTGCTGCCCCCAGACCTGGAAGCTGGAGCTTTTGCCGAGGTGGAGACAACCAGGCTTGTTTCGGCTCTTCTTTCCGGAAAGGCTTCTCATCCCTCTACTGGGGCTGGTTGCCCTTATCCTTGTGTCCCGCGCCGTGGCTTTCCGGGGCCCGGATATCGTCCTCCTCCCGGGTGACATAACACTTTATTCTGGACATCAAGGCTGGCACGGAGGTTGCGGGGTCTCCGGCCAGGTTTTTCCTAAGCTCATTCCCTGGCAACAGGGCATTCTGGAAGGCGAAAACCGCCACTTCGTCCTTGGAAACTTTGATCTGGCTGTAAATCGCCCAGAACCGCTGGGCGAACTGGGTGATGCTCTCGCCCTGCTTCATCTTTAGGGAAAGTATATCAGCATCGGTCTTGGGGACGACGCTGTAGGCCTGAAACTTCTTCAAGAAGGATAGCTGAAGCTGTCTCCAACTCGAGATAGGCTTCTGCAGGAGGGCGCAGAACCACTTCAAGGGGAGGTCACCCAGACTGGAGGAGAATATTTTACAGTTGAGGTGCCCCTCGTCCCCCCCAAATGGACATCCTCTGAGAGAAATGTCGGAGATGAGTGGCAAGATCCGAGACTCCATCGTAGAGGACGAATCGCGGAACAGAAAACTTCTTGGGCAGGGGAGTCTCCTTTATGTCCCGTGTAAAGGGGGAGACCCCAAGATCGGCGGGGCCACAAATATCTTGCTGGTCTCGGGCGAGAACAGCCATCTCCAAGTTATGCTGAAGAGCTAGCTTGATACGCCTGTTGAGCCGCTCCTGCTCGTCATCCTTCTGTGGCGACAGTGCTTCTGAATTCCGTTTCGAGTGGCCTTGACTGCGATGGCTGCGAGCTCGGCCGTCTCGGCCATGATGGCTTCGACTGTTGCTCAAGCCCTCGTCATGGGCCCGATCGCGCTTTGTGTCCAGATAAGCTCTCCCCGTGGGAGGACTGGACTGCCTTGCTCTGGGCGGCTTTCTTCTCGCTTTGGTGCCCGGAGGGCTGCCTTAATGAGTTAGCTCCTGCTGCGCTCAGTTGTTGCCGGAGCTGGCGGAATAACTTCTCCTGCTGCTGGATAAGGGTGTTTTGAGCTGCGACATCTCCTCTATCATCGAGGTGTCGCGGACGGTGTGGCCTGTCGACTGCTACGGTTTTGTCCTTCTGGGGACGCTCCTGTCACCGTTCGTCCCGTCGGGGAGGCGTAACTTCCTCGCTCAGGGACGAATCCTCAACTTGCTCTGGGAATGGGACTGAGACGAAGAGGTGTAAGTCTGAGCGCTCCTTGCCTGCAGACGTGCCCGGTCCTACCCCGGATCGCCTTTGAAGAGGGGCGTCCGCCACCGGGCCCGGTAGCTGAATCATCGGTCTTGAAGACTCTCCGCCTTTCTTCGCTTTTGGAGGCATGGTATTTGGGAAGATTGGGAAGATTGGGCTAATGCTTTCCCACAAATGGCGCCAATTGTAAGTGCAAAAATGATGACTCACAAGATTAGGGGGTGCCTAATAGGACTTATCCAAACGTAAGATGAAGATCAGCTGCCTCAAAGCCTGAAAGGAAAGAACAAACGGTCAGAGGACCCTGGCCTAGGTGGCGCAAGGCTCTCCGATGCCTAAGTTAGTGTATGAACTTGAACTAAAGAAGGAGAGGAAGAAGAGAGGCAGAGTAACAGCTCTCAAGTGTGTATATTGCGTACCTTGGTTATGGAATGTGGTCGTATTTATAGAGGACTTTACATGATATTTTGACTGATATTTTAGAGTGAGTCCCTTGATTTGATAGGGAAGCTCTTATCAGCCCATAAAGTAATAAATGCGGGTCCATCTCAGCCCACAAAGCATTTATTGCCAGTCAGATCAGCCCACATTACATTAAATGCATGTCTTATTGGGCCAGATCATGTTGGACGCCTTTGGCGGTAGAAGTCCCATCTGATCCATCCTCGGGCTTTGCCCTGATTTGGCTACAGCCGCTGGATGCCGCCCTGTCAGCGATCTGGCGAAGATTGTGGACGGTTGGGATGTCGCATCTGTCACACTAGCTCGCGCCCCTATTCTGCTACGTGTCAATGACGTGGCGGGCGTGGGGCACGAGAAGGGTTCTTCTTCATTTCGGCTTCCGTCCCGGCTCCTTCGGCTGGGGTCAGGCTCTCAGCCGAAGTCGATCCTTGGTAGCCGAGCTCGGCGCTAGCAGCCGAAGTCAGTCTGGTTTCGACTGAAGCCTTTGTCCCGGCAGCCGAGGCATGTCTAGATGGCACGTGAGAGTGCTAATTGACATCTTATAGCCGAGATTAGGATAATCCCGGTGTCTTGAAAATCTCCCCACAGTAGTTTATGTAAGTTAGCTATACTTTATTTTAGATAAATTTAATATATACAGTTTTAAAAATGAGTAAAACTTAAGATACCAAATTCTATGGGATTCACATGACATTTTTGTTTTTTTCTACATTTATGTATGACATTACAAAGATTCATATTTATTCAATTTAGACTTACTCTTATTAATTTTATATTTAAATAGATCTATCGTCTTTTAATAATAGTAACATAGATCAGAGTTTATAAAATCTTAAAGAATATAAAAGAATTTATATACATTTTTGAAAAAAAATGTTAGGGAATTTAACGGCAAAATCCCTCCTAAACAACCTATTATTGTATTTGGCCCCAATAAAAAAGATCAGACAGATTGGGACCTAAATCCTCGTTTTCCTTTTTTATTTTTGTATTTTAGCACTATAATCGATATCGACACTCAACCTTCATTCATCTCTTCCTCTCTCTCTTGTTCTCTGCAATTGATCTCAATCTCACAACAATCTTTGAAAAGGAGGAAGAACGAAAGAGAAAGCTGGTGGGTGTATGCAGATGAGATGCACGGAGATAGAGGTGTGCGGAGGGGCTGTGAGGGCGGCGTGCAGCAGTGAAGGAGGGGGAAAAGAGAAAAGAAGCGGAGGAAAGAAAAAAAAAAGGAAAGAGAGGGAGAGGTCTCCGCTTTGATTAATTTAAGTATTAACTATGATCAAAATATCAAACGTATGTATATGATTAATTTTAACTCATAATAAAACTTAGTAAATTAATTTCCTTTTGTTGTATCTTTCTTACTGTAAATTTTTAAAATTTTCATTTCATGCTTATGTTTAAGAAATATAAAATTTTATTTTACCGATTATATATGTTTTATTCTTCATCATACATTATATTACTCATAATTACTCTTTAACCTTATTCAATGTGATTGGTTCATGATAAACACAGAATCGTCCAAGCAAATCTCAACTTTCCTCCTTTTTCTCTTTTCAAAAAAGTATTGAATTGTAATGGCTCTTTCCATCTCAAAACTCGATTTCCTTAACTCGGATCAGTCACTCTTTAAAAAATTACTAGGGCCCTGTTGTAATATTAGGGTGGGCCTCAGTATTAAATAAAACTTGGGTTGATGATAATTGACTTATAAAGACTGTATTAGGCTCAACTCTGTTCTTGTGCTATTTGCTATGTGCTGGCGATTTGTCACTTGCCTCAGTATTAAATAAAACTTGGGTTGATGATAATTGACTTAAAGACTGTTAGGCTCAACTCTGTTCTTGTGCTATGTGCTGGCGATTTGTCACTTAATACTAGGGCCCTTTGCCACATTTTGAACTCATACCATCAAGAAATATCCTGTTTTTTTAACCATGTTTGTTGCAAAATAGAATGACGACTTTGTATGCTTGGGTCATGAATCAGAAGAATTCATTGTAAATGGATCTCAATCCCCATTTTCAAATAGCCGCATTCAGATGCTCCAAAATGCTTCAACATCAGCCTCCTCTCCGATTGCATCCCATGATATGTTACATAGTAGGGACAGCTCTAGCATCGTCACCACTAATACCATAAAGAACAAGGTGAGTTTGACTCGAACATGAGTCGATGTTTTGCTTTTGATGATTGCTTTAGACTTATACATAAGATTGTTTTAAAATATTTGCCTTTATAAAAAAAATCATGCCTCCCACATGCATTTGACCAACAATTACTTCCTATTTATATTTAAATTCACTTTCAACTAAACCTCTCTCTCTATCAAATATCCATGCCCCATGAATGGGAGGGCACAATATATGGGGTTCTCTAAAAGATGGTGACCAATATTGAATTTCCTATATAATTGTATTAAATGTAGTTTGTTTGTTTACTAGGTGTCTACTTTCAATTTAAATTGAATTTTCCTTTAATGAATTAAAGGCTCACGTTGGGCGTGGGCCTTGGAGCACTAGTTATATTATATATGTTTTAAAGTAGCACATTTTTCATGAGAGAGCGACATGTGACGCATCCTCAAACTTTTTGCAATTCTACATTCCAGAGTTGTCCTTCTAATCTAATTTACAACTTTTCCTCCACTTTGAGCGGAGGAAAACTTGCAAGCAGCCTTACCACTCCCACTATGGACACATATGTAGCATTTTGCAACTTTTCATTCGCGCTGAGAGAAGGAAAACTTGTACTTTTAACTACAATCCGATTTCTCCTTCTTTTTTCCTTTTTTTTTTATATGTGGGTCGGATCACGGGTCAGGGTTTGGGGATGGGCATGAATGATTAATGTTTAAATGCAGTAACACCAAATCACAACAAGTAATGAATCGCTTGTTTGATAAATTTATTTTACCGGTGAAGTGAAGTGAAAGGTCAATATATACAATAGACAATAAAAAAAAGGTTTAGTGGAATCCAAAGGAGAAAGAGTTACTTTTTTAATTTATCTTCTAAAAAGGTTTTTTTTTTTTTGTAAGGGTGCTCATGGATCTAGCCCAGCCCGCTTTAGGTTGGACATGGGGTTTATGTTATAATAGATGGGCCGTGCTCATATCTTATTTATTTGGACTCGGTGGCCGAGAGCCGGAATCCCTATCCGACTCAATTATACAAATAATTATAGGGGAGGGAGTAGTAATAGGGTGACTCAAACCCATGCCCTCTCACAGAAGGTGATATGACCAAACCAATTGAGCTGGCATAGGACTAGGTAAGAAACTCTTTCTCTCTCTCTCTATCTCTTTTTTGTTCAATAAGTCTATCATGGGTTAGTCTTGGTCTTGATCGTTTCCATGCGGGCTAGGCTCAGCCAGCAACTTTAAGCCAATGACATGTGGCGCTCCCTCTTGGGGTTTTGTAGTGACATGTGGCACACATGTCTCAGTACATCATTCGAAATCTTTTGAGATATTTGATTATCCCTAAAATCTCTCTTTTATCATACTAACTATAATCGGCCATTTTGGATTATTATATTATAATTCAAATGGGAAACCAATTTTAATCCATTGAATTGGAAACATTGGTATCGTCATGATATGTGGAATTTTGAGATATTTCCTTCCAGTTCTTTATCTCTCTTCTCAAATTCTACTAGTTAAGAATTGCATGTACAATTTGAGAGAAGATTTGGTTTCTTCCTTTCTTCCTCTACCTTTCCATCTCTTTTCTCTGACTAGAGCAACCTCCTAGAGCCCTCTATTCATCATCAAAGATAAGACCTCAAAGACTAATTTCCTTGAATGGGTTATAAATGGAGTTAAGGGAATCATTTTTAGTCCTTGCATGCATTCTCATCATCTCTTGGTATGAATTTCATTTTTAGGGTTATTAATTTGGGATTTTTGTACATAACTGAACCAAGTGCTTAGAAGAGAGTTTGTGAGCATTCTGTTGAGGCAAGTATATGTCTTAATTGGATTTATATGTTGTTTATTCTTTTATTTGATTCTTGAATTCTATCTGGATTTAATTTTAGCCCCTTTAATGTTAATAGAAATGAATATGTAATGGATTGAGTTCTTCATACTCGAACTGGTTGATTTAGAAGTAATTTATGATTGCATGTATGTGATATGGGAGAAAGGATGCTTAGAAATGTAGGTTGTTGTAGTGGAATTATTGGAAATGAAAGGAAGAGAGAGAGAGCTTCAGAAAATGCTCAAAACAGATACATTGAGAATACTGTTCAAAGGCTGGGCAGCCACCAGGCGGTCACCTAGCGGCTAGCGAGTGACTGCCAGGTGGTTTACCGTCCAGCTGGCAGTTAGAATTCTATAATATAACATATACTGTCAGAATGGACCGTGGTGACCAGGCAGTTAGCCGAGTGAACCATAGTCGGCTAGCCGCCACGCCATCGATAGGTGATCGACTTTCCAAAAAATCCTAATTTCCTAGGAAATTTGAGAAGACTTTGTAGGGCTATAATTTGGTACCTTAATTATTTATATATCCAACAGAAACTCATAAGAGCATGAGAAATCCTGAGAGGCTAGGATAATCTCATGTGTATTGTCCGGTTGTCTATCACTTTGCCATGGGTGTTGGTTTAGGAAATTTAATGTATTTAATTATGTTATGTGGCACTAAATCAAGATAGTAATACATAGTTTTTCTAAAACTACATTGGATTGGATGTCGATAGACAATGGATGAATAGATTAGGGTTGGCTAATAATTATCTTGATTCTTTAAATCAATTGCATTCATATTGAGATGGATTTTATCATTGACCTCAAATTTGGTTTATAATTCAATTATATAAATGATGTCATTTCCAATTCGATTACTACACTCTGAATTAGATTTCTCTTGGACAATGATGTATGTGAACACTTATTGTTCGATTTGATTCGATTAGAGATGATATAAAGTGAGAACCTTATTCACATTGATTCGATTGGTCTGGCACTACTTAGCTTAGACCTTGTGAAACCTGACGGGGTTAAACTCGGTTTAGTTATTCGATACTACTACAGTAAGTTGTCAGGAGCACCGGAACTCCAGAATTGGGTAGCCAGTGAAGTGAGCCTTTAGCAAGGCCGCTGGTGACATCCCAACTATATTTACTCTCAATTTAAGAGGATGAACTTAATGTCATAGCCAAATAGTATGTTTATTCCATAATTGATTCATAAAGCGTGATTTATTCGATTTTGCACAACTGCCTAATTCTACTTGACAGGCTTATAGATAAGCCTTTCTCTGCAGGCCTCTTCAAGCATTTTGCAGATTTCTTGATATCAATCTCATCCTAGGCGATTAGTTCCTGGACGCGGTTCTTTTCTCTCCTACTTTTTTCTAGTTTCTTTTTCTCCTTCTTTTATTCTTGTAAAGCTGCTGTTGTCGCACTCTGTTTTGGGGCTTTTTAACCGTTGTTTTTCTTCTCTCCTTCAGTACACTTACCTTATAGCAAATATATATATATAGTCGTGGTTGCCCGGAGATCTCTAATATCATTTTTCATTGTTCTTAATAGCATTATGAGGTCTAGTGGTGTTTCCATTCTCATGATACAAACATATTGTGGAGGGAGAAATTCGAATTCATCCTCAGGACGAGCCGAAATCAAGGCCGACCTGACCTGGACCTCTCTCCGAATCCAATAAATATTCAGAAACTGATCATATGACAGTTATACAATATTAAAGAGCAACAATTACAAGAGCAAATCAAGGGATTAAAAGCAGCGCACGATGGGAGCCTCATGGTGGTTTCAGTTTGAAGAAATAAAGAAAAGAAATCATGGAGAATAAAGGAGAAGAACGTAAGGAAAGAAGGAGAAAAGACCAGGACAATAATATAAAAAGAGAAAGGAAGATCAGAAAGAGGTATAAAAAAACAGAAGAAAAACAAAAGAGACAATCATTTTATAACAATGAAAATCTTACTGACTTTATCATCGGAGGGCACACGATCGGAACATCCGATCGTGTTCTTCTAATAATTCTTTTGTTGTAGATACAGGAATTCTCGTCTCAAATCGAAGACACTACTCGATTATTCATCGCCGAGCAGTGCTGTTCAGCTCATCAGTCGACCAACCAAAATTTCAGCATCTACAATTGGCGCCGTCTGTGGGAACGGAAGAGGAAATCATCCACTGACGTTTCTTCTAGCTGAAAAATATGGTAGATCAAGAGCATGTTCTGGGATCACAGCATCAATCTAGGCATTCTCCATCTCAGATAGAGGCAACTCAGATCAAGGACCAACAAAAGCGCCACGGAAAAGATCCTGTGACCAATCAACCAGGTGGACAAGATGATGAATATGTTCCATATATAGACAGTGACCAAACTGATCCTATTCTAGGCAAAAAGGGACGGATTCATTCAGAAGTACATCGCGCGAACCAAGATATAAATTCACCATCTGTGGATAAATTGCAAAAAAGTGGCCACCAGAAGCAGAGCCACACACACCAAGCTATAGTACCATCACAGAATGCGCTTGTCCGCCTGGAACAATCTTCAAGGAAGCTGTACGGGACCTGACATAAGGAATGAAGCTGCAGAAATAGAAATTTAACTGTCTGCTATTGGAATTAGAGGCAGTAAAGGATGCTCAAAGACGACCTCAGAGCACGGGGAATCATCAAGCAAATTCAGAAACTGCTCATAAACATAGAAAATTGGAGCGCCGAGGAAGTACAGAGGTGCGAGAACACAAGAGTCATCTTTCTGAATTAAAATCTCATCGAATCAGACCAAAGCATGGAGCAAGGGATGAAGGAAGCAGGACCTCAAGCTCTTTACCACGAAGAGAGGAGAAATCTGAATATAAAACACGGGATATGGAAAAAACTACACCAAAAAAGGAAAGGGCGGCCTCACAGGCACTTGGCGAGAAAGATGTACAAGAGCTGATCGAGAAAGCTTTGGTGAATCAGTGACCCCATCAAGAAACCATGTTCCAAACAAGGTATTTGGATACGCAGAGCTTCACATCTCCCTTCTCGAGGGAGATAGAGAGAGTGGATCCACCTCGGCGATTCTCAACTCCCAAGCTGAAAATCTATGATGGAACTTCAGATCCTGCCGACCACGTCCAACATTTCCTACATTCCATGGCACTTTGGATCGGGAATGAATCATTAATGTGCAGAGTCTTTCCCTCAAGCTTGGGAGATCTGGCATTAAAATGGTTCTCACGTCTCAAGCCGAGATCAATACATAGCTTTAGAAAGCTCGCAGCATCTTTCGTCACAAATTCTAAACAGCCGAAAGATGTTGGAGTGCTTTTGTCTCTTAAGAAAGATAACTTGGAAACCTTGAAGGAGTACAGTGCTCGTTATTGGCGCATATATAATGAAGTAGATGGAAGCAATGAACAGGTAGCAATGGCCACCTTTAAATTGGGACTGCCAAAAGAAAGCAAGCTCCGTCAATCATTGACTAAGCGATACCCAGTCACACAAAGAGATCTGATGGAAAGAATCGAAGAGTTCGTAAAGCTCGAGGAAGACATGGGAGCATCTGAATCAAGAACGATACAAGCAGCAGATGAAGGATCCAGAAGGAAGAGACGAAGAGAGTTTGGGGAAGTCGCTGATAGGAGGATGGGGCGTGCCGAACCCACAAAAGCAGCTTACGAGGGAATATATACGATCTTCAAAGATCCAATATATAGAATCCTCATTCAAATAAAAGATAAGCCATTTTTTAAAGACCTCCGAAGATGTTCAGCGACCCCGGACGTCGGAATCCTAACTTATGGTGTTCCTATCATTGGGAAAATGGTCATTTGACAGAAAATTATCGGATGCTCAAGCAACATCTAGAAGATCTAGTCAGAGATGGTCACCTAAAAGAATATGTAGAGGAGATGAATTCAAAGAAGAGTAAAGAAGGCTCAGATCGGAAAGATTTTAAGAAAGCTGCAGATGATGAACGACCTGTGGGAGTAATAGATGTGGTGCATGGGGCAATAAATCCAACAGAAGTCACAACCCAATCTGTCCGAGTGCAAAGAAAGATGGTTACACATTTGAAGGAGGTATACCAAGTACATACTGGGCCAAGATTGGTCAGCAAATCTGGACATAGCAAGACGGAGATTTCTTTCTCCGATGAAGACCTTCGAGATGTGGTTCAGCCCCATAACGATGCCCTCCTTTGCTCACTCTTCGAATACAAGAATTTGATGTTCAAAGAATACTCATCGATCCTGGAAGCTCCTCAGAAATAATGTACGCCGAACTATTTCAAAAGCTCGGTCTAAAACATTCAGACCTAAAGCCGACCTCAATTCCTTTGTTCGGATTCAGTGGCCAGGCAGTACATCCTCTTGGAGTTATAACGATTCAGGTGGGAGCAGGTCCTATTCGTCTAGATGTGGAATTCCTAGTGGTGGATGTACCATCCCCATATAACGCCATCATGGGGCGAACATGGATTCATCGTATGAGAGCAGTACCATCGACCTTCCATCAAAGGTTATGTTTCCCAACACAGAAGGGAATCATGGAGATCAAAGGAGACCAAGCTATCTCTAGAAGCTGTCTGATCACAGCAATAAAAGGAAAAGCGAGAAATATGGATGATGTGGGTGCTAGTCCAAGCAAGAGTACCGATCTTGAATAGCAATCAACTTCAGGTCGGATCAAAGCAGATAAATTATTTTCCGACCTAAACACCCCAGCAGTTGAAGAACTAAAAAAGATCGCGATACATGGGAGGGATGTAGACAGATATTGGATGATTGGCACATCAATGTCTGAAGAAGAACAGAAGAATCTGGTCCAGTTTCTTAATCAAAACTCAGATATTTTTGCTTGGACTCCATACGAAATGCCTGGAGTTGACCCGACAGTTATTAGCCATAAACTAGGAGCAGATCCAAGCGTAAAGCCAGTGATGCAGAAGTAGAGAAAGCTCGCGCCAGAGCGCCGAACAGCAGTTTGTGAAGAAGTTGACAAGTTATTGGAGGCAGATACGATCCGAGAAGTCCATTATCCAGAATGGTTGTCTAATACGGTCGTTGTGCCAAAGAAGGATAAAAAATGGAGAGTATGTTTAGACTTCACCAATCTGAATAAAGTTTGTCCAAAAGATAGCTTCCCGTTACCAAAAATTGTTCAGCTTGTCGATTCTACGGCTGGACATGAACAAATGAGCTTCTTAGATGCATACCGAGGATATCATTAGATTGCAATGGAAGAAGCCAACCAAGAAAATACAGCATTCATAACTCCAAAAGGCACATATTGTTACAAAAGAATGCCTTTTGGCCTTAAGAATGCGGGGGCCACATACCAAAGGTTGATAGCTAAAATATTTCAAGACCTGATCGGAAAAACGGTAGAAGCTTACATTGATGACATGGTAGACAAGAGCAAAGAAAGAATTACACATGAGCAAGATTTTAGCTCAGTCTTCAAGATTCTTCGAAGATACAAACTCAGGTTAAATGCTTCGAAATGTTCATTTGGGGTCAGCTCCGGAAAATTCCTAGGTTACATTGTAACCCAGAGAGGAATCGAAGCCAACCCCGATCAAATCAAAGCGGTACAAAACATTGATCGACCGAGCTCAAGAAAGGAGGTATAGAGGTTGATAGGTATGCTCGTAGCCTTAAATCGCTTTTTATCAAAAAGCTCAGATAAATGCCGACCAATGTTCCTCGCCCTCAAGAAAAAAGCAGATAATATATGGGAGGAGCAATGTGACAAGGCCCTAGCATAGATCAAGCAGTATTTGAGCTCCCCACCTATGCTCTCTATTCCAAGTCCAGGAGAAGAGTTGATTTTATATCTGGCAGTATCTGAGCATGCAGTCAACGCAGCCTTGATGAGAGACCAAGGAAAGCAACACTTGCCTATATATTTTATCAGCAAAACCTTGTTAGATGCTGAAACAAGATATTTACCTCTGGAAAAACTCGCCTTAGCATTGGTGAGCGCAGCATGGAAGCTCAGACATTACTTCCAAGCTCACACAATTAAGGTCCTGACTGAACATCCATTAAGAGCCATCTTGCAGAAAGCCGACCTGTCAGGACGTATGGTCAAATGGGCAATAGAGCTTGGCGGGCATGATATAAAGATAGCTCCAAGAAATGCCATAAAAGGATAGATAGTAGCAGAATTCATTACTGAATTTAGTCATAAAGATGAATTGAGGCAAAAAGAAGCTAGCTTGGAAGCTAATGAGAGTTGGCTGTTGTATGTTGATGGTGTATCTAATTCTAGGGGTTCAGGAGTCGGTATGGTATTTATCATGCCAGAAGGAGCAGCTATTGAAAGGGCTGTGACCCTTGGCTTTGCTGCATCAAATAATGAGGCAGAATATGAAGCCCTCTTGTTAGAGCTCCGAGCTGCAAAAGATCTTGGAATTACAAAGCTCATAATTCACTGCGATTCCCAACTAGTTGCCAATCAACTGAATGGAGAATACGCAACTCGTGATGATCGGATGGTTGCATATGTCGGAGAAGCACAACGCCTTATCCAGTAGATTGGCGACGTCAAAATCAAGCAGATTGGTCGAGAAGAAAATTCACATGCTGACAGCTTAGCTAGCCTAGCAACGGCGATAAAATCCGAGCTAAGGAGAGAAATCCTCATTGATTTCCAATCAACACCATAGGAATCCACAGATCATGTGTGTTGAGCAGGAATCGGAAAACCGAAATTGGATAACACCAATAGCCGAATATCTGAAGAACGGATTACTCCCGGAAGATGAGAAGGAAAGCTACAAAATCAGAAGAAAAGCTGCTAGGTTTTGGTTGTCACCAGAAGGTCAGTTGTACAGACGATCTTACTCGGGACCATACTTCTGTGTAAGTCCGACCAAGGTAGAAGACTTGTTATGGGAAATTCATGAAGGATCCTGCGGTGGACACATCGGCGGAAGAAGCTTGGCACATAGAGCAATGTCACAAGGATACTGGTGGCCCTATATGCAAAAGAACGCTCTTAAGTTTGTACAAAAATGTGAGAAATGTCAACGCTTCAAAAAAGATATTCATCAGCCAGCCGAGCTGCTGAACTCGATCATAAGCCCATGGCCATTCGATAAAT
This sequence comes from Litsea cubeba, assembly GCA_012931725.1. Lineage (NCBI taxonomy): Eukaryota > Viridiplantae > Streptophyta > Magnoliopsida > Laurales > Lauraceae > Litsea > Litsea cubeba. The sequence continues at coordinate 31,806,301 of CM022950.1, forward strand.
GGGGAATTGATATAGTTGGACCTATGCCAAGATCAGCAGGTATTCATCAATTCTTAATTGTTGCTACTGATTATTTTACTAAATGGATAGAAGTCGAACCTCTTGTTTATATTCGAGAAAGCAATGCCAAGTAATTCGTATGGAGAAATAACATCACTAGATTCGGCATACCAAAAGCATTGGTGACAGATAATGGAAAACAATTTAAAGGAAAAGTATTCAGAAGCCTGTGTGAAAAGTATGGTATTAGACATCATTTCTCAACCCCAGTCTATCCACAAAGTAATGGCCAAGAAGAAAGTTCCAATAAAACTTTATTAGATGGAATTAAAAAGAGCTGGACGAAGCAAAAGGAGGATGGGTGAATGAACTCCCTAGTGTCCTATGGGCATATAGAACAACTCCAAGAAGATCAACGGAAGAAACTCCTTTTTCCCTTGCATATGGAAGGAAGCTGTCATTCCCTTAGAAATTGGATTGCCGACCATGACGACAGAAGCCTATGATCATGAACACAATAAAGGGAGGGTTGCCAAACAACTGGATATGATTGAAGAACTGAGGGATCGAGCCTTGATCAAATTAGCAGCCTACCAGCAGAGGTTAGCTCGAAATTATAAAAAGAAGGTCCGAACACGAACATTCAAGGTTGGCGACCTAATTTTGAGAAAGGTACTTCCAAATACAAAAGATCCCAGCCATGGAAAACTTGGACCAAACTGGGAAGGTCCAAACAGGGTCACTTCGGTCGGAGGAACAGGAGCTTATCATTTGGAAAAATTAGAAGGAAAAGCTCTGGCAAGGCCATGGAACATTGCAAATCTGAAAAAATTCTATTTTTAAGCATTGTATATGAATAAAATCATCTTGTACATAGTCCAAATTTTCAATCTATATGCCAAAGAAGTTGAAAATTACATATTTTGTGTTTTACTTTTGGCTTAAGCATCTCGGTTATATGCACCTCAGACTTATGAATCTCGACTTCGGCAGCAATAATATGAAGTATTTTCATCTCTTCGCCAAAACTCATGTACCAAGGGTAAGGCCAGACGGAATAATTCATCTGAGGACCCATTATGGGACAAACCCTATTGGGACCAACCTGACAAAGGTAAAAAAAGGCCAAGGCCTGAAAAATGAGGGGCAGCTTAGTACCCACTACTTCATTCCGACGGATCAAAAAACCTAACTGGGAAGAACCCAAACTAGGTGTGTCGCACTGATCTCCTTTTTTCTAATCGCTAGGCATGACGATGCGAGCGTTAGGCTAAAAAGTGAGTTCGAAAAGAACCGACAGTGGCAACACAAAATGTAATACAATGTCGCAGAAAAAGAAAACATTTCATTGACATTGATAATATCAGCCCACAGGTTGGGCGTAGTAGATCTTTCAGAAGCAAAAGTTTCATGCTCATAGCCAGAGCAAATAGGTTAGCAGAACTGCCATACAAAAAGCTGGACAAAATGATTTCTAAAATAAACTATTTAGGCGCATCAGAAGTTGAAGGAGGCATTTCGACAATCGAAGCTGAGGATGGCTGGACAGCAGTAGAAACCTCACTCCCATCCCCTCTAGTAGGCAGAATGACCTCATCAGCTTGAGTTTGAGATTGAGGCTTAGCAGGTGAAGATGGAGGAGGAGCTTGTTCGGATATATAATTATTCCATAAAGGAGAATCTTCCAGAACTGCGGCATCTTTAAGAGCCACATCATAACTCCGCTTGAACACAATAACTTTGATATGCTCAACCTGCTGTAAATAAATCGCTTCAGTTTCCTCAAACTGACTATCCTTAAGCTTCTCCGTGGCCTCTCTAGTCTCAACTTTGACCTTCTCAATTGTTTCCTCAAACTCGGCTTGCTTGGCACGCATGTCTTCAAGCTCTACCTCGATTACAGTAAGGCGACTCTTCACATTAACAGCCTAGGATTCAGCAGCTTTAGCAGTCTTTAGAAGGGTATCTGCATTAAACTCAGCTTGGCGCCGAGCAGTCTTAGCTTCTGCCAATTCTTTTTCCAGGCCCTTCAAATGTCTCTGCAACTTCCCCAAATGTTCAGACACAACAAACCATTTTTGCACACTCTGAAAATAAAATGAAGAGAATTAGAAATTTCAAGGAGAAAGAGGTCGAATAACCTTAAGCCAACCTACCAGAAAACATTGTTGAACTCCTGTAGCCACCAGCTCATCAGCCGATAGGGTGCGATGCAAACTCATATCAGAAGGAAGAAGAGCAGACTTGCCCATAATCATAGCCAAGGTTGGAGATCCCAAAATGCTTTCACTTAAAGATGGACCTTTCTCCCGAGAAATGCCGCGGGAAGTCTTCCAACCAGACGATAGACTTGGCTGTGGAGACGATGAGAGGGGAATACCCTCCAACCATGAAGAAGATAGGTCGGCAGCTTCACCAAATTTAACCAAATCTTTTTCAGTCTCTAAAGGCTTATGCTGGGGCTCGGGGGCAGCTCTCTTACCTAAGACAGAGGAGGGACCGGGCAAAAAAGCTTTCCTTACTTTTCCGGCCCTAGTCATCGGAAGATCGCCCAAGCTTTCAAAAAGATTTTTTGACTTACGGGACATTGTCGGAGAAATAGTCTTGATATCAGATGAAGAAGTGTCAGAAATATGTAGCACAGGAGTTCCTTGTCGCTCAGCTGAAGAAGAAGACTCGCGGGAAGAGGTTTCGCGAGCAGAAGAAGTCTGTTCAACAAATTGAACGGGAAGGAGAGATTGCTGAGAAGCAGAAGATTGAACGTTGGAAATAGTTTTTGCTTTTGTGGATCCGGAAGACTTTATGGCAGGAACCTTCCTACGCTTGATAGGGTTGGATGCCAGTGATTGATGCCAAGAAGGAACTGCTAGAAAATGGTTGTACGTCCGAACGTATCCGAGCAAAACATGGGCAACTCGGCCCCAACCACGAAGCTCGGCAGAACCGCGATATTCGAAGACCCGATTCAGGTCCTCGCTCCGAACAAGAGATGGAAACCCACGATTAATCGATGCATCTGCAAAAAAAGAGAGAAGTAAAATTAACAGAAAGAGGGAGAAGAAGAAATCAAGTAAACAGACATGAAGAGGAGGGGGTCCGACTTGGGGACCCTAGGGATCGGGGGACTATTCGAACAATCTCATCCCACATGGTCGGCGTTTCCTAGTTTCCGCTTACGATGATGAAATCACCCTTAGTAGACTTATTGGAATCAGGAAGATAATGAATCAAGAGCTTGTCTAAACCCCTAGACTTCAAATAAAACATATATTTGCTACTATCTAAAGGTACCAACATATAGCAAGACAGAATATTGAAAACACCAAGGCTCGTGCCGAGCAGCTTATTCAGTGCAGATACCCCCATAACAATGCGATAAAAATTGGGAGAGCATTAGGTAGGAAAAAGATTGGTCAAAGAAAGGAATATAACCAGCAAGGGATCTAATGGAAATCTAACACCACCCTCCATGATAGCAATGGTCGGAAAAGGTATTCCATCAAGGGAACCAATATCAAGAGCTTCATCGGTCCGAGGAGCACGAATCTGAACATCTTGGGGGATCTGATACGTTTCTCTGAAATCAGAAATCCCTTCTGGAGTGTCGAGCAAATCCTTGAAATTCCCCATTTAAAGTTAGAAGAGAATGAAAAAAGAAAAAGCTTACCACGGACTGGAGGAAGAAAATACCAAACGGAATAGAAGAAGCAATGTCTGGAGAGATGAAAGCCAAGGCAGAGCAAAATAGGGGAAGAACTTGCGAAATAAGATTGAAGAAAAGCAGGGAAACCAGAGAAAGGATAGGGATAACTTTATAAAAAGTTACTGGAGACAGGCCCTTGACGTGCGGATTCGCCCTAGCTTGACGCGTGGCATCACAAGCCCGCCTTTTTCTCGGTAAATGGAGAGAAAAACGCTGGCTTGGGGGGCAATTGTGGAGGGAGAAATTCAAATTCATCCTCGGGTCGAGCCGAAATCAAGGCCGACCTGACCTGGACCTCTATCCGGATCTAATAAATATTCAGAAACTGATCATATGACAGTCATACATTATTAAATAGCAACAATTACAAGAGCAAATCAAGGGATTAAAAGCAGCGCACGATGGCAGCCTCATGGGGGTTTTAGTTTGAAGAAATAAAGAAAAGAAATCATGGAGAATATTAAAGGAGAAGAAAGTAAGGAAAGAAGGAGAAAAGACCAGCACAATAATATAAAAAGAGAAAGGAAGATCAGAAAGAGGTATAAAAAAACAGAGGAAAAATAAAAGAGACAATCATTTTATAACAATGAAAATCTTACTGACTTTATCATCGGAGGGCACACGATCGGAACATCCGATCGTGTTCTTCTGATAATTCTTTTGTTGTAGATACATGAATTCTCGTCTCAAATCGAAGACACTACTCGATTATTCATCGCCGAGCAGTGCTGTTCAGCTCGTCAGTCGACCAACCAAAATTTCAGCATCTACACATATTATATGGGATGTTACCACTGAGAGGAGAGACAAAAAAAAAAGCTAATGGCGGGATCTACTGCCACACAGGATTATTTCAGACTCTTGATCTTAGAATATTTTGGTAACTCAGCATATGTTGTGCTTTGATGATTTTTGGAGTTCTTATATTTGATGATTGACGGGTCTTGCTTGATTCTATGTTTGGATTTCTGGGTTTTTGGGTTCAATTGTTAAGTACTTAAGTTAGATTCATGGTTTGGATTATGTTTTTTTTTTTTATATTACTATTAGTTGTCCTGTGATGATTTATGCTGTTATTTGTTTTGACGCTGATGGATTTTTGTTTGATTTTGTGCTTGCACTTTTTTTTCTTTCCATTATTTGAGTTTTTGGGTATTTTATGATTAATGGATTTTAGTTGCTGGGCGCCCTTTTATTCTTTTAATGTGTTTGTTGGTATAGTGGTATTAGCCTGGGTGCTTGCGCAGAGTTATTTTTGTTCAAAAATGCGCAGTGGTATAGTGGTATTGATGTGCACTTTTTTGATGAATGCTGATTGTTTTTACTCATATCAGATCATTATACCAATCCCCCTATAGCCCCAGCAAATAATAAAGCAATTATTGATATACATTTTTCTCCATCCGATCATACTTAATACATTTTCTTTTTATTTTTATTTAAATTTTAAACAATATTCTAAGTAGATTTAATTCAAATTAACATATTAGACAATCACTAAAAGCAGGAAGAGTCAGTAAGCCGGATTACATGGATTGGATGCGGGTTATATAATTTGTTTAGTGATCATTTCATTGAACTTTAAAGATAATCTTAAAATTCATAAATATATTATTCATTTCATTTTATTTTGATAAATTTTGATTTATATTATCTTAAATACATGTTTCATTTGTAGTTTATCTAAGTTGGCTAAACTTTTTTTCCTTTTGAAGAAATTTTGATATACATAATTTTAAAAATGATTAAAACTCAAGCTACTATCAATTGGTAGGTATACGAGGTGTAGATTTATGAAAAATATACACCATTAAAAGTTCTCTCATTTAAACTCATTTGTTTTTTGTAGTTAATTTGAGTTAGCCATACTTTATTTTAGATAAATTTAATATATACAGTTTTTAAAATGAGTAAAACTTAAGATACCAAATTCTATGGGATTCACATGACATTTACGTTTTTTTTCTCAATTTTCTACATTTATATATGACATTACCAGGATTCATATTTATTCAATTTAGATTTACTTTTTATTAATTTTATATTTAAATAGATCTATCTTTTTTTAATAATAGTAACATAGATCAGAATTTATAAAATCTTAAAGAATATAAAAAAAATTATATACATTATTGAAAAATTTCTTTAGGGACTTTAACGGCAAAAACCCTCCTAAACAACCTATTATTGTATTTAACCCCAATAAAAAAGATCAAACAGATTGCGCCCTAAATCCTTGTTCCTTTTTTTTTTTTTTTTTTTGTCTTTTAGCGCTATAGTCGATATCAACGTTCAACCTTCATTCATCTCTTCCTCTCTCACTTGTTCTTTGCAACTGATTTCAATCTCACAACAATCTTTGAAAAGGGGGAAGAAGGAAAGAGAAAGCTAGTGGGTGAGTGCAGATGAGATGCATGGAGATGGAGGTGTGCATAGGGGTTGTGAGCGCGGAGTGCAGTAGTGAAGGTGGGGGAAAAGAGAGAAGAAGAGGAGGAAAGAATTAAGACAAAAAAAAAAAAGGAAAGACAGGGAGAGGTATTCGCTTTGATTAATTTAAGTATTAACTATGATCAGAATATCAAACGTATTGTCATAGTTGATATCGACTATTTAGCTGAAACCTTAAAAACACAGTCATAGTCGATATCGATTATTTAGCTGAAACATAAAAAGCACAGTCATAGTCGATATCGACTATGTTAATACTATATTGACTTACTAAGTGTAGTTCTAGATGGGGTTATCTAATCATTCTCAATAGTAAAAGTGGAAAAAATAAAAACATTAATAATGGGACAATACAAACAACCATTATATTATCATAGATAAGTTTTCAACAATATATAATCCCAAAAAGGGGCAATCCTTACAAAAGGGAAAAGTATGTTTAACACTTGTGCCCTTCCAAAAAATGCTTCAACAAAATTTGTAAACCCATCACGGCTACATCTTCTATAAATTACATTAACAGCAAATATTAACACCAATCAAAATGGACATGATGACATTAACACGTGCACCCCCCTTCCAAAAAATCTCTTCCATGTGGAGATTACATTGTCCAGATGGCTGCATTTTCTATCACTTTAACACCAACCAAAGGGGAGTTCACATTAATTCTTGCATTGCCCTTCCAAAAAATACTTTAGTAGACTGTACACTGTCCAGAACGGCTGCATCTTCTATCACATTAACACCAAATACTAACACCAACTAAAGAGGAGCTTGCATTAACTCTTGCATCCCCCTTCCAAAAAATGCTTCCACCAATTCAACCAATACCAATTTCATCCTTGGACGTCATAGTAGAGAGTTTCGGTGGGGAAGGTTTCAGCCCTTCACTCTGTCATTTCAAAAGCTTAAGAGTTTGGACATCTCAAACACATTTCAAACACCTCGAACACATTTCAAACATCTCAAATAGGGGGAAACCATTCACAACATTACAAGTTCATTGTGTCTTGACCTTACATTTAAAAAAATATATACATGAGATCTGTTTGAAAATTAAAAAAATGAAGGAATGAAAACCCCACCCATGTTCTCTAATACCTCTCATCTAATATATCCTAGTGAGCAAAATCAAAGAATGACAAACCCCACAATAGCAGCACGCTTCTTTTCCATGAGAAAATAAGAGAAATGAGCGTGAAATTTCATTATCCTTTCTCTTCGTCATTTCATCGAACACCTTCATGGAAACTACCTTAACACAAATTTGTGGTTCATTGCTTCTCCAGCGCCTGCATCACCATCTCCTTCACACCATCACCTTTTCTCCAGGCCAGATTAAACGATTTGGGTTCTTTGGAACAAAGGACCGCAGAACAGAGATAGAGAAATCGGTCCTCTGTTGGTTTGGGTTCCAGAAGTCGATCAATGGGATCGGAGAAGGAGACCGGAAAAGGGTGTGGCTGTTGCGACTAGAAATAGAGGACTGGTTCGGCCACCGTAAACGAATAAGAAGACCAAAATCTGGTTTGATCGAAGAAGATGAAAAAGTCAGAGAATCTGGGCTTGCAAATCTTATCTGGTCTTGCCGGGGACGAAAGAGAACCAACAGTCGCCGAAGGAAAAGGCGACCTCCGGTTCTCGTCAGTTTCCATTGCTGCGATTGCAAGCAAAGACCTCTCCCTCCCTTTCCTTTTTTTTTTCTTTCTTTCCTTCTCTTCTTTTCTCTTTTCCCCCTCCTTCACTGCTGCACTCCGCCCTTACAGCCCCTGCGCACACCTCTATCTCCGTGTATCTCATCTGCACACACCCACTAGCTTTTCTTTTTCCTTCCTCCTCCTTTTCAAAGATTGTTGTGAGATTGAGATCAGTTGCAGAGAATAGGAGAGAGAGGAAGAGATGAATGAAGGTTGAGCGTCGATATCGACTGTAGTGCTAAAAAAAGGGAAACGAGGATTTAGGGACCAATCTGTCTGATCTTTTTTATTGGGGCCAAATACAATAATAGACTGTTTAGGAGGGTTTTTGCCGTTAAATTCCCTTTTTTTATGATTTTACAATTTAGTAACTTATTAAAAGATGAGATGAATATTGTTTTAACTTAAAATATCTTTTTACTGTTTCTACCTTAAAATTTGATTAAATAAATATTATTTAAAATTTATAGTTTTTAATATTACAAATTGTACTGCCTGTGTTAATGTTTTGCTAGTTATAATATATTAAAGACAAGGATGTTAGATTCAATTTTGACCGGAATCCTTTCATTTCTTACTTTTTTAATAAGCATTTGTAGAAATCTAAAAGTGTACAAGTCAAGAGAACTGAACCGATGACCTCTTACCCTTTTAAATAACTAACCTAATCACCATTTACTCAGTATATACTTATGCATATTTATTTATAAAAAAAATATCAAAACTAAGTGGACCCTAACAACGTTAGTCATATATATAGGGGGGATATTCCTGTGCATCCAGGCCCACCTACGGACCCATTAATCATGTGACTTGTGGGGGATGAGAAGAGAAACCTTGGATGAGACCATATATTAAATATATATAAAATATTTAAGTGCATCCATCTCTCACCATGTTATGGTGAGAGACAACAAAGTAGGGTTGACTTTATAACACATCCGAACCATCCATACGCATGGAACCCCCCCCCCCCCCCCCCCCAACACCCTTTTTTTTTGGCAAAATTAGCAAAAGGTCCCTATAAGTGAATGTATCAAGCCTCCAGTCCAAGGAAAAACTCTTTAAGGCCTATGGTCCACTCAGCTAGACTGTTTGTAGCCATAGGTCCCTAAGCCCACACGTATTCATTTTTCAGGACTAAATTGCCCTTCCAACTATTTTAGGCATAAAATTTTGAAATTTAAAATTTCAAAAATTTATATTATCCCTCTTCTTCTATAACGAGCCTAGGTTTCGTCTTTATTCTAAAAAAGAGCAGCTCTGTTACCGAGTTTGCAGAGAAGGAGATCGTTGATCTCTGCTGGGCCACCGACAGTTTGAAAAGGATCCGGATGATCAGTTCCAGAGAAACTCGGATCGTGGCCTTCTTCTCTACTTCGATATCAACACCAGCAGTTTGCAGAGGATCTAGACGATCGGATCACCAATGGTGAGCAGCAGCACGCAGCGTCTGGGACACTTGTCCGCCGCTGGCACCTGCAGCATCCTACTATGGTTTTCTGTTTTCATTCCTTTGTTCCTTTTCTAGGTTTTGGAGAAACCAGAAGTAGAGATGCACTAGACATGAGCAGAGGCTTATTCCTCTGTTCCAGTGGCCTTCACATCGCCTGAAGTGAAGGAGAAAAGGGGTTCTGTACCTAGTTGCACGTTGCCGGAGAAGAAAGGGGTGTTGCCGCACCCGACCACTTATCACGGATTCAACAAACCGACCCAGAACTGGATGTTTCTTCTTCTTCGACTGGGTTATGGATTCTGTAACCGGAACCTGCGCTCAAACCCCTGCGCCTGTTCTTCTTCGCCAGAGGTGGCCGCCCGAGCCGCTGTCCGGTGACGTGAGGCGCAACCAGAACCTCGATGACAGACTGACCGATCCTTCTGGGTTCTCTTCTCTTTGGTCGGCGTGCAGTAGATCTCTGCAACTAGTGAGCAAGGAGTGCAGTCCGGACTTGTGGCTTCGTCTCCGGTGATGGACGATGCGCTGGCACTGGCAGGTCTACGGTGACTTGTGGTTTCTCTGAGTTCAGAGATCTGAATCAGTGCTTCAGTCCGATCCGCGTGGCCCACCTCTGGTGATCGTCTGATCACCCTAGATTCCAATTTCCTTCTGCCTTGATCTGCCCTTCTCCCTCCTTCTCTCTCTCTCTGGTTTCTGGAACCTACACTCTCTAGTTTCTGGAACCAGAGACTAGTAACAGCAGATGTCTTCTTCGGCGAAGACTTATGTAGCGGTGCGGCGATGCTCCTTCTCAGGCGTCGCGCAGTAAGTCCGGCGACGGCGATCCCGGAAGAACCTGTTTCTCTGGCTTCTGTAACAAGAGGTGAAGATTGCAGGCCGGCTGGCTTCCTTCTTCCTAGCGTCAGGTGGTGGCGCAACAGCAGCGGGACCACTGTTTTTTGACAAATATATGAGTTTTTTTATGAAATTTGTTTGAGTTTTTGTCAAATTTATCTGAGCTTTAATCAAATTTATCTGAGTTTTGTTCAAATTTATCCGAGTTTTCGTCAAATTTATCTGAGTATTGTTCAAATTTATCTGTTTTCTGTCATATTTCTTTGTGTTTTTGGTAAATTTATCTGATTTTTTTTCAAAATTTATCTGAGTTTTTGGAAAATTTATCTCAGTTTTGTTCAAATTTATCCGAGTTTCTGTCAATTTTATCTGAGTGTTGTTCAAATTTATCTGTTTTCCGTCATATTTCTTTGTGTTTTTGGTAAATTTATCTGAGTTTTTTCAAAATTTATATGAGTTTTTTAGCAAATTTATTTACATTTTTTGAAATTTATATGCGCTTTTTAAATTTATTTGAGTCTTTTGAGATTTATTTGTGTATTTTTAAATTTATTGTGTTTTTTGAAATTATTATATTTTTTAAAATTTATTTTCGTTATTTTAAAATTATTTGCATTTTTTGAAATTTTCTTTACATCTTTTGAGATTTATTTGAGTCTTTTGAAATTTATTTATATTTTCTGAAATTTATTTGGATATTTTGTAACTTATTTGCATCTTTTTAAATTTATTTGTGTTATTTGATTATATATTATTATTTTTAATTTATTGGATTTTTTGAAATTATTTCATTTTTTAAAATTTATTTTCATTATTTTGAAATTTATTTGTATGTTTTTAGAATTTATTTGAAAATCTGGGAATTCCATTAATCGTGGGTAATTAAATGTTAGTTGTCCATTATTAATGGGATATCCCACCAATCATGGGATTGGTTATGATTTGAAGAAAGGGTAAATTAGACATTTTAGGTGTGAATAAGTGTGAGAGGGACCTCTGCCTCTATGACTTTTTTTTGTGGATCTAAGGCCATAAAGTGTAATGTTGAGGGACCTGTCGCCGAATGCCCCCTTTTTTTTTTTGCTGAAGGCAAATTGTATTAGAAAAGGGAAGGCAAGGGAGAGAGCAAAACACTAAACATCACAAAAAAGGGGAGCCAAGCTACCACCATGCAAACACAGAAAAAGAAAAAGAGAGGAAAGCCAGAGCTACCTGACAAAAATTAAGGGAGAGTAGACAAAAAACTACAGAAATCTTGAAGAGGTCTTCCAAAAAAAGGGGAGAGAAGCTTTGACAGGTAGGTTGTGACCTTCGTCTGAGAGACTCTGGAGTTCCTATAGAGGTGGTCATTCCTACATTTCCATATAGCAAAAGAAGTAGAGAAGAAAATATAGGCCGCCCCTTTGCAGGCCAAGCTATGACTATTGTTGGAGAGAGCGTACTAGAGCTTGGAAGGAGATAGAGGGCCAACCAGAGAGACTTCAGATGCTTGAAGAATCCAACTCCAAATGGAAGACGCAAAAGCACAATAGAAGAGAAGATGAGGAGTGGCTTCCTGCTCGGAATTGCAAAGACAGCAGCGGGAAGCGAGACTGAAACCGGAAGCTTGAGTCCAGCCTTGGGAAGGAGTCTTACCATGCAATCCCCTAAAGTACACTAAACCCATTGAATTTTCACATATCTAAATGGATTGGACTGTTGGATCGAGGGTCAAATTTTTTCCTTTAATATAAAGTCATTAAACTTGTGGACCGCAGATGAAGGAGTTAGAGGCATGGGATTGACCCCAAATTTGATGTATCGTCTCATCCAAATGTCTCTTCCCATCTCCCATAAGTCTCATGATTAATGGGTCCCTAGGTGGGCCCCAATAAATTTGTCCCTTACTAGAAATTCAAAATTGAAAGGAATCGATGATCAAAATTGAATAAAAATGGTTGCTTTTATTAATATATTATTATGGTTTGAACCTCCTAAAATTTAGGGCCAGTTAAAGATAATTTTCAAAAAGCTATTTACATATCATATCCATGCTTTTTGTTGTGGGGGACGTTCCATACTCATGCATGGCTCTATGTTTTTTCTTCTACTATCTCTCAGAATTAGTCCATGTGTCTCATCAAGGGTAATTCAACAAAGAAGTAGTATCCTCTTCTTTTCTTTGGTTTTATTGCGTGACTACTCTTTTGATTTCTTTCACGGCTATGACATGGTTGAAGCAATGTGGCATCAACAGCGACAATGAGATAAAATCTCATCGTCCACGTTTCTTATATTTGATGGTTCAATCAAATGGTGATATGATTTGAATCTAATCTAAGGCCCAGTGGGTGGAAAAATGGGGACTGATTATAGAAACTCTTCTATCCTTCATTTCTGCTATCGTTCTTTTTCGTTTTCCAGATTTTCATTCAATCCAAACAAGCTATCAAGTGATTGAATGTTAGGAGAGTGGACCACCACAACCTCCACATTGATATGATATTGTCCACTTTGGGTCTAAGCCCTCATGGATTTGTTCTTGGGTTCTACCCAAAAGGCCTCATACCAATGGAGTACTTAGTCCAACTTATATGCCCATGATCTTTCCCAATTCTAGCCGATGTGGGACTTTGGTTACACATCAACAACATTGAAGTCGTTGTTGTCTCTCTGTCCCTCTCTCTCTCTCTCTGTGGTGAAGACTCTGCATGCAGTTTGTCATCATTAATTTTCACATATATTATTCCCATTAGAGTGAGTCTGGAATGTTGTAGTCAATTATGGTGTTTGATTCGTCGTATGGAATGATCTATAAAATCAGGGACCTAAATCCGTAGTTTGCCGCCTTTTCTTTTGGTTTGTTTGTCTGTCTTTGAAGGATTTGTAGTTTGTTTTGATTTCCACATATATTACTTCCATTATTACTTCCATTAGACATATTCATTAGGTGATGTATTATGGCTTTGATCAAGAGTGAGCCCAGGGCTGCAAAAAAGAAAAAAAAATTCCAGTATCACTGTATAACCGGACTGAACTGAACGAACCGGGCGCTCAGATCTGTTTTATGTAGATCGCTTCGGTCAACGGTTTGAAAATCATAGAAACCGCCCTTACATCGGTCGGTTATTGGTTTGAACCCATGGTTAATCGCCTAAACCGAACCAACCGTATGTATTAACTTGAGTATTAAGTTTTAACTATTTTAGCCTTAGGGGAAGCGCTTGTATGTTCTACTTTTTTTTTTTTTTTTTTTTTGCTATAAGATAATTTGTATTGAGAGAAAAGAGAGAAAATGGGCAAAAAGCCCCCAAAACACAAAAGAAAGGGGAGGCTAACAAAAAAAGCCAACCCAAGGAAACCAAGGGGCAAAAAAGCCACCCCAAAAAGACTAGAGAATCAGAAAAACAACCTAAAGAGAGCAGGCAGAAGAAAAAGAACAAGAGAAACTAGAAACTAGCTATAAAGTTGAAACTAAAACATTGTAGGACTATCAAACGGCATAGCTTCACAATAAAACCAACTATACAGCTGAAGCCAAAACACTACAGGACCAACAAACATAAACAGCACTGACGAGCATTTACAACGCCACCACAAACAAGCACTGCACCACACTTTTAGCTAGAAGATCAAAATCTACTAGTTGAAGCCAAAAAAGTACGAAATTGATGGAGAGGCCTGCCAGAAAATGGCTTATCTATCTGACTGAGAGAGGAAGAACAGAGATCAGCCATGTAATTTTTCGCCTTCGTCTGAAAGGCTCTAACATCTCTGAAAATTTGGTCATTTCTGCATTTCCAAATAGTAAAAACAATGGGGAAGAAAATAAAAGAGACACCTTTGCATGCTGTCTTGTCACAGTTAGAGGAGAGCTTATTCCAAATCTAAGAAGGAGAGAAACAAAAAGGAGGTCTGATGCCAGCTGCAGCCAAAATCCAAGACCATAGAGACGAAGCAAAAGGGCAGAAAAAAAGAGGTGCAAATCTGATTCAGAGTTGCTCAAACAAAGACTGCAACATAGGGCAAGACTAATACCAAGAGATTGCACCCAGGATAGAGTTGGAGTCCTCCTGTGCATCATTCTCCAAGCAAAGAAAGAGATCCTTGGCTGCATCAGGGAATTCCAGACTAGGGGAGCCCAGTCCACTCTTTGACTTCGACTGCGGTTGATATGTCAAGCCTCTTTGAAAGAAAGAGATTGAGAAGAATTTCCTTTCCAGTAAGGCTGGTCATCCTGATGCGGATTGAGAGTAAAGATTTGGAGAGATTGAAGAAGGAAATCTGAAACAATTTGTGGCAGATATTCGGGGAGCGTCCAGCGATTCTGGTTCCAAAGAGAAGCTACATTTTGATTATGAGGGAAGGAAATAGAGGGAAACTTTGCTTCCAGGCTAATGTCGGCTGCTCATGAATCAAACCATAAATCAGTAGTCTTGCCATTTCCTATTTTCCATCTACAGCCAGACTGAATATGATGTGCATATTTCCTAATTTTTCGCCAGATGCAAGAGCCAGATTTAGGAGTAGAGGGGTTCCATAAAGCTTTATTTTTGAAAAATCTGGCCTTCATCCAGTCTGCCCAAATGGAGGAAGAAGCAGCAGCTGCCCAGCCCAGCTTTAGAAAGGAAGCCTCATTCTGCTCTTTAAGATGTCTGATGCCTAGGCCTCCTTCAGAAGTAAGGAGACAGACAGTGTCCCAATGAATGTGATGTCTTGTTGAAATGGAAGCTTCAGCAGACCAGAGGAAATTCCTCATGATGCGTTCCATGGAGTTGATTACAGATTTAGGAAGAGGGAAGACCATAGCAATGTGGATAGGCATGCTACTAAGCACATGTTTAACCAAAATTCTTCGACCAGCTAGAGAGAGAAGCTTTGATTTCTAACCAGCTAACTTAGAATGCATTCTGTCCACCAAGGAGTTGAGGAGCTACCTTTTAAGGGAACCAATGAAGAGAGGAGCACCTAAGTACTTAGAAGAGAGAGGGCTTGCCTTGAGCTCAATCCAAATAAGGATTTTTCTCCTTAGCCTCAGGTTGCATTTTCCAATGAAAAGCTTGTTTTTTTGCAGGTTAATGGCTTGACCTGAGTTTTTATGGTAATCATCAAGAACCTTTTTCAAAGCTAGAATGCTTTTCTTCTGATCTTGAAGAAAAAGGAGGATGACATCTGCATAAAACAAGTGACAAGGAGTGCCTCGAACCTTAGAGATAGGGAAAATCATATTACTGGACATCAAGTTTTGGATGTGCAGACTCAGGATTTGTTCAGCTAGGATGAAACGGTAGGGGGACAGGGGGTCACCTTGCCTAAGCCCACAGGTATAGCCAAAGAAACCATGAGGGCTCCTGTCAATTAGGACCGAACCTTTAGGAGTGCAGACACATTGGTGGATAAGGTTGATCCATTGAGGAGAGAAGCCAAAAAAGGAGAGAGCTTTGAAAAGGAAAGGCCAACTAAGTTTATTAAAAGCCTTGGAGATGTCCAGTTGCATACAGAGGGAGCCGCCAGCAATTTTAGAATGAAGCTTCTGGAAGAGTTCATGAGCTAGAGCTATATGGTGGTGAATTGATCTACCTTTCACAAAGGCAGCCTGATTATGGAAAATGAGGTAGGGGAGGATCAGAGAAAGTCTTGTAGAAAGGATTTTTGAGATAATTTTGTAGGAAAAATTGAGGAGGATATTAGGTCTGAAGTCTACCAAAGAATTTGCAGGGAGGGATTTGGAAATTAAGGTAAGGAAATAGGAATTTGAGGCTTTAAAGATTTTACCAGAGCTGAAAAAATGCTAGATTGATTTAGCGACAGAGTGGCCAATGATGTCCCAAGTAGCAGTGAAGAAGTAACAAGAGAAACCGTCTGGGCCTGGAGAGTTATCCCTCTTCAGTGAGAAGACAGCATCTTTGATCTCTTGCTCATCAGGGCATTTAGTCAGAGAAAGATTCTGCTATATAGAAACTTTCCTGCTAACCAGGTGGAACAAGTTTTCATCCGGGATTTGATGGGTGGATTGAGCTATTTTAGAGAAATGAAAGACTGCCAGGTGTTGAATTTGGATAGGGTCTTCAATCCAGACACAATTTGAAGAGATCTTGTCAATGCGGTTTAAAACTCCTCTAGCTTTGGCATAAGCGTGGAAAAATTTGTTGTTTTTGTCCCCTTTCTGTAACCAGCGAATTCTGGATTTCTGGCGCCAATGGGTCTCCTTTTGCTTCAGACGGTCATGGAGAACAGCTTTTGCCTCGAGAAGATTAGAGTGTAAGGAGTCTGATGGGCCTGCATCAAGATTTTCCAGAAGAGTTAGAACCCGGGATTCAGCTTCTTTCACCTTCAGGTTGATCTCTCCAAATGTAGTTATATTCCACACCTTGAGCGCTTGTTTCATAGCTTTCAACTTCTGAGCTAAGACAGACTGGCGGTTCCCTGTAAAGTCTAAGCTCCAAGTTTGAGCAATTAAATTGAGGAAATCCGGATGCTGAGTCCACATATTTTCAAACTTGAAAGGGGCATTTGTAGAGGTAGGGCGAAGCTTGTGAGAAAGGAGGAGAGGGCAGTGATCAAAAGAGACCTTAGGCAGATGGGCAAGGACCGGATCGTTGAAAGAAGAATACCACTCAGATTTGCAAAGAGCTCTATCCAGTCTGGAAGCCACAAAAGCTCTTCCTTTGCGGTTGTTAGACCAAGTAAATCTGTTGCCAGTAAAACCCATATCTTGGAGACCTAAGGAGAGAATTAGATGCTGAAAGTCTTCAACAAATCTAGAAGGCTTGAAGTCGAGTTTCTCAGATGCCAGAAGAGTAGCATTGAAGTCACCCAAAATGCACCAAGGGAGCTTGGTAGCAGAATTTGTGGAGAGGTAGTGCCATAGCTCTCTTCTCTGAATGTAGTTGGTCGAACCATAGATGCCGGAGAGAATGCCTTTGCAGCCATCTACTGGGTTGGTGTAAGAGATGGTAAGGAACTGAGAGGAAAACTCAAGCAGGGATATGATGAGATGAGAGGTGGTCTTAAATATACACCAGAGCGAAGCAGTAGAGAGGGGGCTATTAGAGATGAAACCATCATAGCCCAAAGAAGAAATCAGGGAGGAAGGAGGAAGAAGGGTCATGGGCTTAGAGAGAAAAATGATATCAGGAGAGTTAGAAGAGATCAGATGGTGTAACACTCGAATAGTTGGGGAGTTGGCTATCCCCCTACAGCTCCAATAGAGGACTTTGATCATGAGGAGGATGGAAGGGGAGGTTTGCCAGCAGAGCTCCTAGTGAGGAGACGCTTTTTGAGGGGCTCTTTTTTTGTTATTTTTCACTTTTGAATAGGGAGAGAGGCCAACTACTAGAGAGTCTCCAGCGGTGGGAGGGTTTTCCTGGGTCTGAGTAGGAGGTTGGGAGGGGGTAGCTCCTCCAGAAGGGCCCAGAGTTTGGTGGGGAACAAGAGAGGAGAAAGGAGTGGCATAGGCAGGGTCTAGAAAATAGCAGTTTTCAAGAATAGAGAAGGCATTGGAGGTGTCTAGAGCAGGAGGAGGGATTTTTTCTAGAATTTCGAAAATTACATCCTTAGGTAGATCATTCAGACTGGTGGTAGAGTCATGTCCCTGAGCTTGATGATGAGGAGAGACAGTGAGGTCTGCCTGGCTTGATGAAGCTGGGGATAGGACCTCTAATGGTTGGTTAGTTGGAGCAATGGCAGAGATGGTAGCTACTGGGGTAACTTCTGAGCCATCTGCTAAGGACTGAGTTGAAAGAGAGCCCTTAGCAGAGAGATGAACATTAACAGTAAGAGAAGGAGGGGACTGCAGATTTTTGAACTTACCTAGGATGCCTATACCAGTCTGAACTTCTGGAGGGATTGAAAGAGAGGAAAGGGGAGGGGCAGCTTTGCACATATCCTCCGGTTGACTAAAAGAAAAACATTTTTGGACAAGGCAAATTCTCATAAGTGATAGACAAGAGGACCTCTGATTCCCCTTCTAAGTCAACCCAAATGTGTTGAGGCTTAGGTTTGGAAATGTCAAGGTTAACCAGAATTCTGGCAAAGGTAAGGATTTTTTGGGAAGCTGTGATTTCATCAAGTTTAATAGGGTGACCAATTGAGCTGGCGATGGAAAGGAGGATGTTGCTACTCCAACAATGGTAGGGGATTCCATGGATCCTAATCCAAACTGGGTGAAGAGATGGCCACTCAAAAGGACCTTGGCCTGGGGGCCAAGGTAGGAGATGCAATTTCTTGTTGTGCAAAGAAAGAGGAGATTGAGAGAGGTAAAAATCTTTTTCCTCTGAGGAGCTGAATCTAAAGAGAAAATGGCCCTTATCAGTTAGGGAGATGAGACAAGGTTTGGAAAGGTTCCAGTTGGTATTAGTGTAATGGGATAGTCATTCTATTAAGGGTCTTCTACCTAAGAATCTACCAATTGCAGCATGAGAGAAGGAATTTTTGCTTGGTTCAATCATAGAGGTGGGGATCTTCATAGAGAGTTTGCCCTCTTTCAAGGAAGAGGAAGGATATTCAGCAGGGGAAAGAGGCTTGGATCCCAGAAAGAGATCCAACCAGGATCTGGGGCTCACCATGTTGGGGGAATAAACTGGATGAGCTTTCGAAAAAACCTGAGAAGCGATAAGAAAAGAGGGAGTGAGCATACCCGGATTTTGAGGGGCTATAGGCAGAGGTGATGATTTCTGCCTTTGGTCACCTGGGGGCTGAACTGATGGGGATCTAAGAAGGCCATCTAAATGTTCACAGCTCAAGTTGGGCAAAATCCCAGGTCAAGAAAAGGGTAGGAGGAGCGGAGGGCAAAGGGAGGGTGGAAGGCTGATGGCTGGGGGGCAAAGAGGGGAGAGGAGTGGAACTTGGCATACTTGGTGCAGGGAAATTTGTAGACGAGAGGGAAGGATGAAGGATGTCCACCTGGTGGTAAGGGTGCCTGCGGAGGGGAGGGAAGTCGTCGCCATTGAAGATCTGCACAGGGTTTTGAAAAGGGGAAAGGGTAAGAATAGGGATGGAAGCAGAGGCAGAAGCTAGGGGAATCCAGGGGGAAACTGGAACAGAGGCTGGTGGAATATGGGAGGGAGAGGGGTTAGGAGGGGGGAGAAAGGTGGTGACAGGGGCAGTGACTAGTTGCTCCTGGGAGGAAGAAGAGGCAGGGACGTAAGGGTCCCATGAGAAAGTTGGGGCAGAGGTGGGTGGAAACTAGGAAGGAGCTGGGGCAGGTGGAAACATAGAGCCAAGCTGGGAGGGAGTGGAGATTAGAGGGGAGAGGGGGCTGGTGGGAGGGGTGGAGACGATATGCTCCTAGGAGGAGCTAGGGCACATGCTGGGAGGCAGAAAGTTTGATTTGTCTTTTCGTGGAAAGAGGAAGTTGGGTACAATGTTAGTTGTATGTTTTACTTGCATGTTATATGTTCGATGAAAGTTTTACAAGAAGTGTGCATTGTTGGATTTTTAGTAGCACTGCTCGGAGGATTGTTCTGACCTAAGAGAAAGTGAACTATGAAGAGGCCCAGCGTAACTAGTTCAAAATTGGGGCTACATTCCACTCGAACCCATCTAGTTGGCAAAAAAAAAAAAACTAGTTATTTTTGTGTTGAATTCATTGGTTTGGATCAAGCAATGTAGTCTAGTACATGTTTTATGTAGAAAAATAGGTACGTGCCAGACCATTTTGTTGGTGCATTTTACCAGAAGATTTGAGCTGCTCATTGGCCTGAAAAGTTGGCCGAACCTGGCCTGGTCCATTCAATCACGCGACCGGATGATGGATGGAAAGAGTTCATCCATTGTTTGATGTATGCTTCCTTATTTGAAATGAATTATGAAATATTTTAGTGTTCATTATTGCTTCTCCTCATTCCATTTGATGGACCAAGTTTGAGCTATAATTTTTTGGTGAAAAAAAATAAAAAACTCGGTTCGCTTCGGCTCAATTTGAGCACATGGACGGTTCAGTTCGGTTTGAGAAAATAGAAAACCGATGGGTTCGGTTTGGTTGATGGTTTTTCCTCTAAACAGATCCGAACCGCCCATGTGCACCCTTAGCGAGGCCTACTTGATTGCAATCGTAATTTCTATTGCCCCACCTATGCTCTACCAACTCCCATCACACTCACCATTATGCATGAATTAGCAGGGTTTGGCACACTCACCATTTATGAGAGAAATTGGTTTGGCACAAAGCAGGTATGACATGAGGTTGGCTTAAGCACCTATGGTCTAATCCTATCCTTACACCTCAAAATTAAATTTTCAAAAGATGAAATTGGACTCATCTCATTATGTGCAATTATAAGGATAGAGTGGGATTGAGATCTCAAAAGATGAATGAGAGATGTTGACACCAAAACTGTCAATTTTGCCCTGGAAGAAATCTCAACACTGAATAAGTCACCCAAAGCTACATCAAGGCATTTGGGCGTAATCTTCATTACCAAGAAGGTGCCAAATACTTGTTTATTATATATATATATATAAAAGGGTCAAAACCATAAGCAATGTTTGCCAATGGTCCTGAAGACCAGCTAATTCTCCAAAACCCTACAGGATGGCCGAAGAATCCCTGAAGAAGAAAAGAAGAAAGAACTTCTTCAGACTCAACAAACAAGGTGTAAGCATCTCATAAATGCCCTATTTAGAAAATCAAAGGGTTTCTCGTTAGCTTTTGACATTATTTCATGATAGTCGATTTTTCTTGCCACAAACCGGCCAGTAGCTACTTTGATATTAGATCTTCTCAAAATCACTTGAGTATATCAAGATTCTCTATTACTAAGTGCCTGTTTGGATGCACAAGAAAACACAAGAAAATAATCTTTTTATAGAATATAATCTTTCATTTTCTAAAAAAGAGAATCTTGTGCGTTTGGTAACCCAAGAAAAACTTGAAGAAAATATTCTTTTCTTTCAAAAAGCTCAATATTTTATCCTACAGCTCCCCCATGTAGAAAACTTTCTATAAGATAAAAATCTTTCAAAATGACGATTACAAACTGGTAGAGTAAAGTAAAGACTTTCAAATCCATCATGATGTTACATATATGGTAAAGTAAAGTAAAAGTAAATGTCAAAGCACGGTAAAGGTGGGGTAAAGTAAAGGTGGGATGAAATATTTGGTAAAGTAAAATGGGAAGGAATGGTAAAGTATTTTCTTTGTATTCAACTTTACTTAATCATATTTTATTGTAGTTTTATATGGTAAGTAAAAGTGATTTATTTATAGGTGTGGTAATGTAAAACAAAGATTGATGTCATATCATAGTAAAGGTGAGGTAAAGTAAGATGAAATGAAGTATGTGGTAAAAAAAAGTGGGAGAGAGAGTTGTAAAGTAGGTGTTTTCTGTAGTGACTTTACTTTACGATACTTTACAATGATTTTATGTGATACAATAAAAGCAACTTAAGGTAAAAACAACACAATTGAACTTTACAATACCACACTACTTTTTATCCAGATGTAGTAAATTACATTTAAATTAATATTTCATAAAAAAATATTCTAATAATGTAATTTACTTTAATCATAGCACATTCCAAATAACTCAATTTAAAATCTGTAAGATTCTTCAAAAATTGTTTAACAGTAAAAATATTATAATATTACATTATTATATTCTATACTATTTTATTCTTGTAATAATTAAATCTGTAAATATTGTAATTTGTATACATCCAAACAGGCCCTAAGAGTGTCCACACCAAGTTTCACGTCATTCAAGTGCCATTTGGCTCAACATCCTCATCTAACAACAAAATAGGTCATTCTTGAGACAATACTGTTACAGACCCTATTTCGCAAAACTGGGCGCATGATCGATCTTAAAAGGCCACTAAGAGGCTCCACATCAAATCTCATATCATTTTAACATCGTTTCGCCCTAAAGGTAAGTATTGCATTCTTCTTGCGAGAGACAAGTCCTTCTGGTGACGACGACCCTGTAGACCTTGTTTCACAAACCAAAGTACATGGGCGGTCTTAAAGTACTTCCAAGAGGTTTCATGTCAAATTTCGGGTCATTTTGACATTGAATGACCCAAGTTCATTCTTCTTGCTGGGAAGCATGTTCTTACGGAAACGATATCCTTTGGGGCCATGATTCTCAAATCAGAGCCTCCTGTAGATCTTCTTATTTCACCTCATAGAATTTTCAACGTTAAATTCAAGTCATTCTAGCATCGTTTGATTGGATTGGGCCTTATAGCATTCTTCCTACGACAAAATGGACTCTTTTGGCAATGAGACCCCTAGAGGCCTGTATTCTTAGATTGGAGCCTATGGATGATCTTATTATGTCCCCAGGAAGGTTCACCTCAAATTCTAGATAACTCTGACATTGTTTGATCCAAATTCGACTTATTTTGTGAAAAAACATCACCTTCTTGCAACAAGTCCCTCATCTTTCCAGCAAATTTGGAAACTTTGCTCTTCATTTTGTAGATCATTTCATCAACTTTATTATAGGAAATAGATGCCATTAAATCTTCAGAGTATCAAGAAAATATAGGCAAGAAAGAAAAATAAAAAAGTCGGAAAATAGTAAAATCAGGACGACTTTGCCCTATGGTCACCATCGACCATAAGTGCATGGTCTAGAAACCTTGGTGAGCCAACTTTCCCAAAAAAAAAAATCTCATTTTTTGGAACTTTCCCATTTTTAGCCCTCTTTGCCTATTGAACTTTGTGGAAACTCGACCTATTTGGGCCAAATCAACGTTGACATCTCGGATTTACATTTTGGTCAACTAGATAGGTCCATATTTCATCCAAACGATTAAGAAACTAATAGACAAATGGTTTTTGTTCATCGACAACAATCAATCTCTGGAATTTCAAGTTGATTCAATGGAGATTGGTTTATATTATCTTCCCACGATAAAAGTCTCCCTACCTCACAATAGCTTCTTGCGACAGAAATCCAAAGGCTACAAAGGTCATGACTTTTCAATATCTAGCACATGTTTGTGTTGACACAAAAAATGTCACTCATGCCTCTCTACACATTTTCAACATCAAAGAAGTCACATGAAATTGCATCAAGATATACAAGTGTGATCTTCGAAGCTTTCACACCATTTCCGAGAAGTTTCAACGTCATTTCATGTGCGGCGATTCTTTTTCGACAAAATGGACGACAGCTACTTCAGGCATCAAACCTTCTCAAAATTACCTTAATAGATCAAAATCCTCCAATATTGCTTCGAGGAGTGTACACATCAAGTTTTAAGCCATTCCAACATCATTTGGCCTAACTTCACTCCTCCAGCGACGATACTGCTGGAGACTATGTTTCTGAAAACAGAGAGCATGATTGGTCTCAAAATACCACTGGAAGACTCAATGTCAAATTTCAAGCCATTCCAACACTATATATGGACAAAAATGTAAAACCCATGCTCTTCCCGTGACGAAATCAGCCATTCCGGCGAAGGCAACGCTAGAGACATTATTATTTCAAACAGAGCTTATGGATGGTCTTAAGATACTCCTAAAAGGCTTTACCTTAAATCTCAAGTCATTCTGATATCATCTAACCTAACTTCAGCCCTCCAGCGGCAAAACCAGACCTTTTGGCGACAGATTCCATCGGAACCATGATGCACAATTCAAAGCTAATAAGATTGCTTTAAAATACTTTTAAGGGGTTACATGTCAAGTTTCAGGTCAATCAAACATCGTTCGACCGCACTTCCAAGGGGCAGCTGAAGTAATTTATTTACTCGTGCATGTGTGACATGGGAGGTGTACAAGATTTGGGCCAGGCTGGCCTTGAGCTCTCCCAATTGAATCGAAACTTGGCTCATCTATTAAATGGGCCTGCATGAAATGTTCAAGCCCGGCCCGAGTACAAAAGCAGTCCATGAAAACAGCGGTGAGAACGGTCCTGACGTCAGGACCCATTTCTCTTTATTTTATATATCTTGAAAAAAAAGTTATATTCTCTCCTCATCTTCTACTTATTAGTATCGTACAAAGAAGGGCACTGTTCCCAATACTCCTTACCAAAAGTAGAAAAGAATAGCACTGTCCCCAATGCTCCTAATCAAAAGTAGAAAAGAAAACGGCAGTGCCGTAAATGAAAAGAAGACGAGCAATTAATTCGACGACCGAAGCTCTTACCAGCCGATTGATGTCGACCAACCGATCCGCATTGAATCCCATTTCAAGAAAACAATACTTAATAATAGCATGCAAGGTCATTACATCATCATCATCAGAGATTAAAAGAGAAGGTTTTGAGTTTGATTAGTTGAATAATTACTCTCCATAGTCACCTTAATAGAAGCTGCCACGCGATTAGAGATTACCACTAGAGTCCACCGGGTTCTCCGGCTCCGGCTCCGCGTTCAGATCCAAGCGCCCGGAAACGGCACTCTTCTCTTGAGTCTTTCTATTTTCTGTGGATTTCCCTTCTCCGTTTGAGTTAACGGCGTTAGGCCCTGCAAAATCCTCCCATTCGAACGCCGGCCTCCACCTTACGGCCTTCTCCGTCATCTCAACGCCATTGCCGTTACCGCTACTGCGCCTGATCTGCTTCCCTGCCGCGTGCATCCGACGCAGAATCGCAAAGAACTCCTCCACCTCTTCATCTGTTGCTGTGTGGCTACCGTTATCTTCCCTCGGCCTTGCGCTTCTTCCGTTATCATAGCCGTTAACTGGCCGTTTCCTGCTCTCCATTTGGAGTCTTCCTTCCACTAGGTAACCCTCCCGCTCGTTCTTCACGATCAGGTTCTGTAACCTGATAAATAGGGATCCGGATCCCTAATATAAGAAGTTGTCTCTCGTCCTTTCTAGAACAGGAAATACGACGCGTGGCACGGACCGTTCAAAAATTACTCTTATACTCTTCCATCATAAATCTTAGTAAAGTAAACAGTGATCTCTAACTCTCATTTATGGTGAGATTTTATAGAGGACATGTGGAAGAGAGGGCTATTTTTAGTGCATTAGATTTTTGTATGGGCCTCTGAGGAGCCCAAATATATATATCTTTTAATGAGTGGCTATTTTGATGTTTGCAGATTCTCATTTTGCACTCTGATGTAGAAATTTTCTTGACAATTGATTTTAGAGCTTCTAAATTAGTCAGCTATGACATTTGATGATTCTAAATTTTTCTCATTTTCTAAAATTTTTTTTATGAAAAAAAAAAAAAAACCTTTTAAGCCTATTTATTTGTGAAAGGATAGAATGAAAGAGGAGCAAAAACAGGGAGTTGAAATTCTTACCTTTAAATCCCAATAGAGGAGTCATCTCAAATAGATGACGCCAATGGAATGGCAGCAGTCTGTCACGTTGTGGGCACCATCCTTTGTCTACCATTAGGAAAATGGCAATGATGGCATCAAAATGGTGGGTTCTTAGAGTTCTCCTTTTGATGTTAGATCAAGATTCGACCACTTCCTTGGAGTCATGCACATTAGAGAGGGATTTACCGTTTAATTGAATATCACTTTCAGCATGGGCAGACCCAAATATTGGGTATTAATTTGGGCAGTCGCCCTCAACGCCTGGCGGATTTAGGATTTTGATTTTTTTTGGGCGGACCATGATTAATTGAAATCAATTTAAGAAAATAAAATAAAATAAAAAACTCATTGCCTTACAAGTTGTTCCAATAAAAATAAATTTAAATACAAAATATTTTAGAAAGAATTTAGACAATTGGTGTAAGTGTAAAAAACGATGACTCACAAGATTAAGGGTGCCTGATAGGACTTATCCGAATAAAGAAAGATGATCCGTTGCCTCAAAGCCTGAAAAGGAAGAACAAACAGTCAGAGGACCCTGGCCTGGGCGGCGCAAGGCTCTTCGATGCCTAGGTCAGTGTATGAACTTAACTAAGGAAGGAGAGGAAGAAGAGAGGCAGAGTAACGACTCTCAAGTGTGTAGGTTGCGTACCTTGCATGTGGAATGAGGTCCTATTTATAGAGGACTCTTGATGATATTTTGGATGATATTTTGGAGTGGGTCCCTTGATTTGATAGGGAATGTCTTATCAGCCCACAAAGTAATAAATGCGGTCCATTTCAGCCCACATTGCATTTAATGCCAGTCGGATCAGCCCACATTGCATTTAATTCATGTCATGTTGGGTCAGATCATGTTGGACGCCTTTGGCGGTAGAGGTCCCATTGGATCCATCCTTGGGCCTTGCCCTGATTTGGCTACAACCACTGGATACCGCCCTGTCAGCGATCTGGCGAAGATTGTGGACGGCTGGATGTCGCATATGTCCCACTGGCTCGCGCTTCTATTATGCCACGTGTCTGATGACGTGGAGGGCATAGGGCGCGAGTGGGGATTCTTCTTTATTTCGGCTTCCGTCCCGGCTCCTTTGGCCAGAGTCAAGCTCTTTAGCCGAAGTGGGCCCTTGGTGGCCGAGCTCGGCGCTAGCAGCCAAAGTCTGTCTGGTTTCGGCCGAGGCCTCTGTCCCGGCAGCCGAGGCGAGTCTGGGTGGCACGTGGATGGCACGTGAGAGTGCTTAGTCACATCTTATAGCCGTGATTAGCGTAATCCTGGAGTTTTGAAAATCTCCCCACACAATTGCCCATAGCTTGTGACTCCTTAAGCGCCCTAGCCTTTAGGGGTCAGAAGCTAGAGAATCCGTCTGGAGATGCTGCGATCATTGCTTGGCGCCGCTTCAACTTCTCCAAGGCAATAAATGTCGCATCCTGTCCGCCCTGGAAAACGAACCGGCGGCTACACGTGTCGCTTCTTCACTGATCGTGCCGTCAAATTGATGAGACAGGCGCGGATCGTGAAGCTTGCCTTTTCGAATTCGTAAATGGCGCCCAAAAAGGGCCTCCTTCTCCTATAAATAGGGTTGCCTTCCTCCGTTCTTCTTTCTTTATCTTCTCTTCTGATTTTCTTTGTCCTTGCCTTCGATTCTTGCTCTGGTCTTCGTCTGTCTTCTCAAGATCTCTCCATAGTGTTCTGGCGAGGATGACCGTAAGACGTGCCCAGGCTGATTCCTAATTCATGCTTCTGCTTCAGTAAGTGACTTCGTGCCTCTGTCTTTTTTAGGGCTTCTGCCTTTAGGGTTTCTTTTCGCCTTCTTCTTCTTGTAGAGATGGCCACCCCTAGGTTTCAGTTAGATACGGCTGAGGGCATGGCTAGGTTTAGGGCTACGTTCAATATCCCGGAGGGGGTCCGCCTCAGGCCGGCGACTCCCTGCAACCACACCTTGCACTGTTGATCCTGCGGCTGGATGCCGTTCCCTTTGATCTCTGTGATCGAAGGTGGGGTCAGATTTCCTCTGCATCCCCTGCTTAGAGCCTGTCTTGACGCCTGGTCCATCACCCCTTGCCAGCTAATGCCCAATGGCTTCAAGGTCATCATGGGCACGGCGAGATTGAACGGGATCTTGGGGATTAATTTGGGCGTCCACGATATCGAAGATGTGTACGACATCTGCAAGGCTGGGGAAGACAACTATTAACTTCGGGTGAAGCAGCTCCGAAAGGGCTTCGTCCTGGCCTTGGAGGATTCTAGTAAAAACGCTGAGGAAGATCTCTTCTGTGTTTTGGGGGATTGGGAGTTCAGCGCTGGTGAGGACAGGATGCTCAGGGTCCCTCGCCATCTCGGGGCCGTCCCAAGTAAACACCGACTCTTCATTCTGCTTTTTTTACTTAACTTGTATATTGCCGAACTGATACTCTTGTTGTTTGATGTGCAGAACTGCCAGCGAGGCAGCGCCGAGCTGCGAATGACGGTTGGACAAAGAACGTCACTGACCACAAGAAGGTCGAGAGATACGCCGGGCACAAGAACAGATCGGCCTCTAAACTGTTGGGATACACGCCGAGGTACCACGGCCATTACAGGAGGACTGGGGCGGTGTCTAAGGACTAGCTGCAGCCTGATCTACCTCGTGTCACTGTGGTCGTGCCTGCAGGCGTGCCTTTGATCGATCCTGTTGCGAGCCGAGCTGCGTCTGGCGCTGAGGCATCTACTTCTTCTAGTTCGGGGTCGCCGAGTTTAAGGGAGGTAGTGGACACTTACACATCTGACCCGGAAGAGAGGATGGAGGGCAGCTCAAGAGTGCCTGGGACCAAGGACCTGGCAGCCAAGTTTAGGCGCGGGTCTTCGTCCTCTGCGACGCCTTCTTCTACCAGTGCCCGCATGGCTTTGGGCTCGGAGGGAGCTGCTGTTTCATCTGCCCCGGCTACTGCTTCGATCGAAGGAGTGCGGAGGCGCTCACCGGATCGCCCGAGGGACGGGTCTCCGCCGAGGAAGAGGTCCAAGGCGGGGGAGAAAGAACCGAGGGCCGAGCAGGCCCCTAAAGACAAGGCGCCTGCGTGCACCTCTAGAGGCAAGGCACCCCCTGGAAAAAGTGCGCCAGCGAGCAGGGCTTCTATTGAGACGGCCCGTGACCTCGTCATCTCTGTAGGGCAAGGGTCCGGATCGACCCTCGGACCTCGTACTGCCCCGGCGGCATGGAGGCCTAGATTGGAGAAGCAGCCCGGGAAACCTTTGAACGCGGAAGACCGGGTGCAGGGGAATTGTCTCTTCATCGGGGCTCTTGCCAAAGCCTGTGCCCTATCGCGTGACATGGAGTTGCACGCGAAATATGACAATGAGAGTCTGCTGGGCTCGGCGATCCAGGCCGCTCTCCAGGTAAGTACCCTTGATGCTCTTTTGATGTATTTCATTTTAGCTGCTCCCATCTGACTTGTTTTCTTTTGCAGAATGTGCAGAGGCTCCAGTTGGTAATGGAGAGGAGCGACAAGAACGTCTCCAAAATCACCAGCTGGAATCCGAGAGGGAAAAATTGAAGAAGGAGCTGGGACAGCTGAAGAGGAGCAGCGCCGAGGCGACTACGCAGCTGGATGTGGCGCTGGTCAGCATCACCGATCTCACGTCGACAACCCATCAGTTGAAGGGCGAGATCTGGGTGAAGACGAGGAGGATTGCCGAGCTGGAGACGGAGCTGGCCAGAGCTAAGGCTGATTCGGCGGCAGAATCGTCGAGGCAGCATGGCGAATGCTCGCTGGTCGTGCTGAAGTGGAGAAGCTGAAAAAGGAAATTGCCGAACTGAAGGCTAGGCATGCTGAAGTCGAGCGGCTGAAGAAGGGGATCGCTGACCTCAAATCCTCGCTACAGGCTGAGGCCCAGTCTTCCTTTCAGAAGGGGGTGGACCAGGCCATAGAGTACTAGAGACAGGTGGAGGAAATCACTTCCATCTTGTTCGAGGAGGGATGTCTGGCCGCACTGAAGTGTGCAGGGGTTCCTGAAGACCACCCGGTCTATCAGAGCCTGCCAAAGTATTCTGGTCCAGACCCCGAGCCGAGTTCCGCTCCGTTGGCCGAGAGTGCCCAGGTGGATGCTCCTACAGCTGGTCCTATCTCGGACGGTGCTCCAACTACTCTTTCAGCTGGTGATGCTCCGGCTGCATCTTCTACGGGCGACGCTTCTTCTGCCCCTCCTGCGGGTGATGCGCCAGAGAACGCTGCTGTTGTCGCCGAGGCCACCGATCCACCAGAGACAGTAATAGTGCTGGTGGAGTCGCCGAAGCCCCTGTAGCTTCTTGATCATTGTATTTTCGCTGCTTTCACACTTGTAGCTTTTCCTCTTTTTTTTTGATGATGTAAAGTTCTTGGTGATGTAATCCCCTTCTCTTTTAATGAAAAGCAGAGCTTCTTCATGTGTGCTTTCTTTTTCTCCATCTTTCTGAGTTCGGTTCCTTTGTACTTGAGTCCGGCTGATTGACATGACGCGAGAGTCTTGAGTTGGAGAGAGTGCCGTACGGTCTCCATAGATATCCGCTCCGATATCCCGCATTCCGAGGCTCGTAAATAGTAGTAAGTATAGTGGTACGGCCGATGCGGAAAACGAGCAGATGGCTCCACGTGTTCGCCATCGAAGCCACTAGTCAACTTATGGAAGACGTGCACTCCACGCGAGGCATGGGTGTAAGGTCTGCGACCTTACTGGGTCAGTTGGGCCCAAAACCCGGCCCGTTGACCCGTTTAATTTGTTATTATTTTATTTAATTGTATTTTAGATATTTAAGTGGGTTTAGATCATGAGCGAGTTTCTTTTAGCATTAGAATAGTGTCTGCAAAATTTCATTTATTTCCGAGTTCGTTTGATCATAGCAGGGGGGTAGTTTGCAATTTAGGGAAAATTGGGTGTTTTTCTGAAATATTCTGAACGCCATGATTTTTGGGTTCGTTGGAAAGGTCTCGTCGTTCTGATCATTTTTGTCTCTTGACTCGTCGCGATCCGACGATCAGAAACCCTTCAAGTGGTCCATCCTTCACCGGACCCACTAAATGGGCAAATTAGTCCTTTTCTCTATTTTTCTTCTTCTTAAACGAGTTGCCCTAATCTTCTTCTCTTTTCTCTGCAACCAACGAAGAACAACCGTAGCCATCTTCTTCTTTTTCCTTACTCAAGCCAGATCTCAGCCCTAGAAAACTCTATTCGGAGATCCGATCCGCTAGGATTCATCCTCACGATCTCCTCTTGCTTCCGGTATCAACCTGGTAAGGTTTTCAGTAACCTCATCTTTTTCTCTTATCTTCCTTTTGGTTAGATTTAGGTTGGATCTTAATTCTTTTCCTTCCTATCTTCTCCTTTGCGTTCTAGGTTGTATTTGTTCGGGTTAGATTGTGACTTTGAGGGTATAAAAGCTTCTCCTCGAATTCCACCCAATTCCAATCTTCTTCTTGGTTGAGGCAAGTAGATCTACAATTCATATATATATGCATGTATGTTTGTTTTCCATTGATTGGCTATGTTTCTGTAGATTTCCCTTTTTAATTCCAAGCCTGTTGTGATTTTAATTGGAAATTATATGTTAGGTTAGATTTTGGAAAATGGATGATAATAGGTTGTTTTAGAATTTCTTAATGGAATGGAATGGAATGAATTGTTGGGGAGAGCAGGAGGCTCTATTTTATGCAGGTTATAGCCTCTGAAAAGGCTTAGAAATGGAGGAGAATGGTTGGGGACGAAACAGTTTCAGAAATGGCCCAAAACTGTGCAAATTCCGTGATTTCGGTCAGCCGAAACCCCATTTCGGTCAGAAAACCCGAGAGCATGTTTTACAGTGATTTTGTACAGAATTTCGGTCAGAATTTCGGTTAGCCGAAATTGCATGAGGGTCAGTCGAATTATCATTTTGGAATGACCATAACTTTTAATCCGCCCGTTGGAATTCTACGTATAATATACCGTTGGAAAGCCCTTGAAACGTAGAATCCAATGGTTCTAGTTTCATCACAATCAGAGGCCGGGAAGTGATGTAAATACTTAGATTATTAACCAAGCTCATGTTTTATTGGAAATGAGACCTGTAACCTAGGATTTGGGACTTAGATATGGGAAACCACTAACCTACTATCACATGACCTTAAATGAGATTGAAATCGAATCATGTGGCTTGGTGTGAATACGATGGGTTGTCTAGGTATTCGTGTATGATACGTAGTGTAACCGAATGCACATGGAGTTGAAATTAATGATGCTCAACATGATTGCACACCAAGGAATTATCCTAAAAGCATCATTGATCCAATTTCCACATGTACTCTGTTAGAATACGTGGGATACAGGGATGACACCACTTACTTAGGATTGGATTGTAAATTTCCCTTGACTTTGACTTGTATCCGTTGATTATGTTCCTTGTACACTCTCTTGACATAAAACACGTAATCAATTATGAAACATAAATTCTTATAGAATTTAGGACTTGGACTTGACTTAGAGTGTACCATAGGAACCCGTGTCTTGTATTGATGAACATGACTGGCTAGTAATGGAAGGGGATTATCACGTGTTTCGCTTGTCTTGTATCGTCTTGAATAAGATAATCTCCAAGAACTTGTCTTGTACTTGGAACTAGTCAGACTTGCTTGTCTTGTCTGTTCTTGAGTCAAAACCACTTTATTATTATTTTCATATCATGGCCATCTGCAGTTTGGGATTTAATGACGAATCGGTTACTCCGGTTGTCGGGGTGGGCAGTCGGCGTAGGACGGCGTCCATGGCGTTGAATAGCTGGGAGCGGGCTAGGACCGTGCTGCTATTCCCAGGACAGGGAGCTAGGATCCCACTGGAGCCGGACTTTGATATCAGTAGTCCAAGGGGATTGTTACTGGTACCCCGGGAGGTGGCTTTGGACATCCTCGGAGTCTCCCTCTTGCTTGTCTTGTTAGCATTTGCATGATAGTGGTTAATGTTAGATGGTTGCTAGGATTCTTGTTATTGTTTAATCTCGCTTTATGCCTAGCCTCGCATTCTTGTATTCATATGATCTTATACCTGTCTTTACTCTATACTTGATGCATGTCGTGCACTACGTCAAAAGGGGCAAAAACCAAGTGTTTAGATATGTCGTTTAATTGGACAAACGACGGTCCAAACCGTCGTTTGGGCCGTCGTTAATATTGGTGTAGCTTATGGGAAACAAGTGCCCACAACTGTCGCAAAATTATGGGAATAAATAAGTGTTTTGAGGTGTCTTTTTCTCAAGTGTCATTAGCTCTCGTTATTTATTTTGAAAACTGTCATTTTTTCATAAATTATCAAGTTTTAAAGACCGTCGTTTAATTTAGCATCTGAAACATTATTCGAATTATCAAGTGTCAGCAGCTGTTGTTTTGTTCTTTTTTTTTAAATAAAAATCACCTATTTATAGAATTCATATAATTAATCATCCAATCAATAAATATAAATAACCATCCATCCATTAAATACAAACAATAACACATAAGATACCAACAATCATCAATTAGCATAATTAGATTTACTACATTTAAATTCAATCCAACAAATAAAAAACCAAATGCTTCAATTGAAGTCATTCCAAGACAATCTTTTAAACTAAAATTGAAAGTGCAACAAAGTGAAATGAAACTAATCTAAAGTCTTATACATGGGCCAATCTATCATATCACCCAAAGTGAGATCTCCAAAAGTTTTATCTCCGTTGACTAACTGGGCAGAATAATCAAGGATCTCTTCCACAACAATCCTATAGCATCCAGGATACTCAAGCGATGAACCAATCACTGTCCCATAAGCAATACAAACATCTTTTTGCACCAAATGCATCAACCGACGTATCGTCATTCCCGTCTGTTCACTTGCTCTGTTGGTACGTGTCTCTTGATGTGGTGAATCATTGCGAGCCTACAAAATTATTAGGAATAAATGGTGTTAGGACTTCATCAATCCTAATATTTATTTAATCTTAGGAATCTGGAATACATGAAAAATAAATATTGTACCTGAGAATAATGGAGATGATGTGTGGATGACCGCATCAGCGGCATCAGCGTCCCACCTTGGGATAGACTTTGTTTAAGCTCATCAATTTCCTTCCGGAAGCCACCTGCAGTCTCCTCCATCAACTGTACCAGTTTATTCTCAATCTTTTCATGTGACGATTTCTCATCTGCTAAAGCTTTCATATAAGGAGCACCATAACTGATACTAGTCTTAGAAACACCCATGCCTAAGCCACGAACACGTCCTCGAGAATCACGGCCAATGAGCTATGTGGAAGTAAAAGAAAATAATGTCATTACTTAGACAAATTCAAAATTGACGCATGTAAGTCTTTATGATCAAAAAGAAAACTCAATGAATAATACCTTCGCAACAGGGTCATTGTTTAGATCTTGTTGTGCAAGAGATCTATTAGCTTCATGAAGACTTCTAACAGCATCCTACAATACAAATAATAAATAACAAGAATAAAGAAAATCCCAATTCAGGAAAAAATTTAAAGTTTTTTAGCAGAGTCTCCCCATCATAGGAGGGCATTTAAATTTTATCTACAACCTATTGAATACAAATACATAAAAAGTGCATTATGAGTGTACACTGTTGAATGAAGGTGTTACTGGTTGAAATGATTTTGAGACCCAACTCCTGAATGTTTAGGACTAGAGCATGATATTGAGCAACTGAACTTTGATTTTCATCCTTTTCATCTTAAACTCAACATTCTATACAATCAACATTATGAGTGTAACGTTGCATTAATATGTTTGTTGGTTCTTTCGAGCTCAAGATGAAATGCTGATGCCATTCAGAAAAAAAGAAAAAGAAAAAAAGAGATGAAATGCTCATGATGTTTTGGGCAGCCATTTGGGTTTGTAACATGGCCAATCAATTTAGTTTGTTGTTTTTAAGTTTGATTTCTAAGGAAAATCTTTGTTGGGTTACGCTCTTCCATTTCCCAACCTATTTGATTGACCCACTGTATTCTACAGTCATATATATATATTTGCTTAAGGTAAATTTGTACTGAGAAAGAGAAGGGAAAGAGCATAACCCCCAAAAATACAAAGATAAAACAACAGGTGAAGGCTTACAAAAAACACCATCCCAAATTGGCAGCCCAACCAAAAAGAGGACACTATATAAAGAACCCATCAAAAAGAATCTCAATAGCTCAAAGAATACATGAGAGCTGAGAAGGACACACAGAAGATACAGAAAACCTCTAATAGCAGGATTTGCACTTCCAAGCAATGAGAGGAAAACGAAAAAGGAAACAGGACACAACCGTGCACTACCGAAGAGCAATCCAAAACAAAGATAGCAGGGCAGAAACAAGACTGTACAACACAACACAGCTATGCAACACTGAACTTCGAGGCATACCTGCACACCAAGATGATATGCCTTTCACCAAACAACACAGCCCAAAAATTACAAACTAGCAAATGAAATACTAACAACCTACATAGAAGGCAACAGAATTCCACAGGGAAGCTCAGACATAGCTGCTTTTATATTCCCTAAGACATAGAGATCACAAGGAAACTCGGCATAGCTGTAGAGAATAAAAAGCAGCAGTACTGGAGGGAGCTGCACTAAAAGCATTGCAGCAGGGCCCTAGCAGGGACAAAGCACACCAAAGTAGCAGCAGAAAAAAAAATTACAGCAGTACACAGCATACAACACTGAATTATATACAGAGCCAGCACCACAAACAGTAGAGCACAGCACAGCACAACAACTATTCTGCAGTCAGATTAACAATATAATTATAAGTGCCAGTGGGTCATCAAATGAACAGGTTCCAATCACCATTGGTGAGCCCCATGCATGTATGATGTGGGCTCAATTGAATATCGCTATAAGCAGTAGATTACAGTCACCTGGAGGGTTTCAAACAAACAAGTACAAACTTGTTTGATCCAGTTTGTGAGTGAGATTGTGTTCTTTGGACCAGGTTTATTATGGTTTTCTAGTGCTAGAGTGATTTCTGATTGGTTTTTGCTCTATATGTTGTCTGCTCAACTGTGTTCTATTGTGTGTTGACTGTGTTCAGTTGACTTTAACTTACTTTGTTCAGGGCTCAGGCTGACTTTTATATTTCTTTGTATTTGGACATTATTTTTTATTTAACCTTGTCATTCTGTGTTTCCAGTAGACGGGGAAAAATATCTGTATGCATTTATTTTGGTTGAGAGACATGCTTGAATTTAAGCAATCCTCCACCGATGGACTATATCACTTCTGCCTAAGTTGCTTACAATGGATGAGAGGTGTTTGTTTTCTGATTTTCATTTACTATTTTTTCTTCTTTCAGCATGTAATGACCAGGAAGAGAACTGATACTGTAGTTTGGTCTTTGCTTTCTTAGTGCTTAAGAAAAAAGTGTTATACATAACACTAATAATCCCAAAGAGAGAGGAATAAACAATATTTTTTTCCTATGGTAATCAACCACCATCATCATTTAGATGCAATGCAATCCTAACAGCTGATCTATATTGATGGCAGTGGGACAAACTCGATGATAAATATGCAGTGACTTCTTTGGCTGTAGCAGGAATTATTGTTTAATGGGGCTCCACAGGGTTGATCTTAGTAAGTTGAATAATGCAATGCAAACTTCTGCATGGTTTCCCAGAAGCTCTCTGTTTTGATTAAGAAATCTGTATTCATTTCAATGTAAAAACATTAAATTCTAGTTCTTATGATTTCTAAGCTTCTATTATTTCCTATTAAAATTTCCTCTCTTCTACAATCTGCAATACATTTGGGAGAGCTCACACCATTTCCCCCCTCTTCTTCTTCTTTTAAGTGCAGGCAATTGATAGGCTTCCTTTAATCCCTGGGGTTCTTGAACTAGTAGGAATTGGTTATACAGGGGTAAGTTACATGTGTTGTCTAATTGTCTTCCTCATATGTCATTTTTAGAGATCCAGATATCCATTATAGATATCCAATAATTAAAGTTGGATCATAAATGAATTGGGTGCACATTAAACTTTGGGAGCCAAATATGCAGTGGTTTAGGATGATCATCCTATAGGGTTTGGTTTTTTGAAGGGGGGCCATGATTTTGGTGCATCCAGGTGGCCCCCAAATAATAAATAAATAAACTTCAGACCTCAAAATCCTTGAGCTAAACACATACCCTATGTTTATATTCCTATTTCCTAAGCCCCACAAATAACTTAACAAGTGTTGCATAAATTTTCAGGGAAGCATTGTTGAGGAAAGTCACAGACACTTACAATGACATAATTGGGAGCAATTGAGTGCACTTGCTTTGATCATGATCAAGGGAAGAAGTTTGATGAATCAGAGCTGAAATCTCAAGGTTATGGTCTTATGGAGCAGCTGTTTCGAAACAGATCCAAGAGAATGTAATATTTGTTTATTTTTGCACT
The DNA here is from genome assembly GCA_012931725.1 of Litsea cubeba. Lineage (NCBI taxonomy): Eukaryota > Viridiplantae > Streptophyta > Magnoliopsida > Laurales > Lauraceae > Litsea > Litsea cubeba. The sequence continues at coordinate 31,843,058 of CM022950.1, forward strand.
AATGTCTATGCATCTAACCGCCGCCATTAAAAAAAAAAAAGTGAAGTCAATGTTGTCCTTAATCATCCAACTTTATGTAGCCATGCTTTATGTGCTTTATGTAATAAGAGGAAGGTGGATCACTTGAATGATCTCATATATGGAGTTCATTGGTCATTAGTTGATTGGATTTATAATAAGGGGTTTTGACCTTCACCCCCCCTTTCCAAAGAATCAATTTTCTAGGACCTTCTTCATGCTAGGGGAAGCCCATATTAATGTAATTTTTCAGTGTTCAAAAATGTAATCTCTGTTATTGGCATTCTTCTTCCAATATATGAGGATTTATGATATTAAACTAGGTTTCTTAGTGTTAATCATTAAAGTAAGAATCTTGGAGTGTTCGAATACTGATTTGGGTCCCCTTAACAATCTAAAAAATAAATATAGTTTGGATTTTTCTAATATTTTATACAACTTTTACAACAATCTATGAAGATTTAATATGTGTAAGGTATTATGAATGGTGTGGATCAAAGATTTGTGTGTGCATCATGAATATGCATCAATCATAGGTTTTTTTTTTGTTTTTTTTATATACCCCACTAGGGTTTCTAATATTTGTAAACACTCATAATCTTGTTTTAACACTTTTTTATCATTTGCTCAACTGTGTTCTATTGTGTGTTGACTGTGTTCACAACATAGAAGGGCATGTAACTAAAATAGAAATTGTTCTCAACATACCGAATCATATAAAATGCATTTGAATAAAAAAAAGTTCTCACCACTTTCGGGCATGTAACTGATCCGTCCTTCTTAGTATGAGTTCTTAAAAATAAGTCTGTACGAGTGATCTCTACACCAGGATTTTCTTGTCGCTGTAAATAATTGAAGCTATAAACTTTAGTTCATTCATAAAAATCATGGGAGAATTAAAAATTACACTTACCATATCTTCTGCCACCCTAGCCTGCCCCTTTCTTCCGGAAGTGTGAGGGCAAATCATCTTAGACCTAGCAATCCTACCCTTTTCCCTGGAAGCCTGGACCAGCTCCGTCGAGTTAATGTCCACAAATGACTCCCAATCTTCCTGTCTGACGTGCGAGGGGACATGAGCTTTCCTCTCTGCATTTGTGTCGTATTTATCATAAACAGTGCGACGAAGAAGTGACTTCCAGTCCCTCCAACTATCATTGGCTTTCTTTAAGACCCATCGTTTGTGGCATACTGGAACTTCATATGAGAACTGTGTAATATCATAAGTTAATTCTGGCATTTACCATATCAAATTACTATCTACAAGTAATAGTGACAATTGCCCAAAATACTCACGCATACGGCATCCCAGACTTGATCTTTAAAAGCATCAGGCACTTTTTTCCAGCTGGTATAGTTGGGTGGGACATTAGTCCTTGTTACATTCCCTATATGTGAACAGAACGCCGTAGAATTATGTCCTATAGGTTGGCCATCAGCGCTAAAAGCAACGTGGGTAAGAGTAACTGTTACAAATATATGTTAATTTTAGTAAAACTATAATGGGAAATACTGAATAAGTAAAAGAATAAATGAAATTAATCAATACGTACTCGCATGGGAACCATTTCCCGGAGCCATAGATTCTGGTGTGAAGGAGGAAGTTTCATGTGGCATGTTTCCTGTAACCACATATATTACAATGTACTTTATGCATGCAAATATTATGCATTGACATGATACATGAACAATATATGTTATGCACAGGGGCTGAATTTTACATGAAAATAAAATAATTGTTGACATGACATGATCACCTGCAAACAAGGCTAATCTTCAGCATCACCAATGATATCGGCCTCTAGGATATCATCTTGTAATGCTGTTATTTGATCATTTTCATTCATTCTTCCCACAAAGACTAATGGATCTTCATAACAATCCACATCCTGATTCAGTCTTTTTGGAACAGCCAACACGACATGCCACTCATCCATAGGGCGACTTTGATCTTTACAATAGAATACTTGAGTGGCTTGAGAGGCAAGAATAAACGGTTCATCCACTTCTTTTGTATTTCTCATTAACCGGCTCAGATTAACATATACCAAATTTGTTTCCGGATCAATCATATAACTGTTTGCATCTTTAGTACGCACCCAATCACAATTGAGCACTACCACTTTGAAGTCATGATAATCTAATTCTAAAATTTGTTTCACGATGCCATAGTAAGTGGACTCTTCAGATACAAATTCCTTGTCCCGACAACCTGATCTGACTTTAGTTAGAGCATTCATGGATACCCCGCTATTTTGTGTCGTTTTGTTCATTTCCGCATCAGCTGTATAAAAAACATAACCATTTATTGCGTATGCATTGTATGAAATGGCTTCAAACTTAGGTCCATCGGCAAGCCTTTTCATGACACTATTTTCTTCATTTTCTAACTGCTGCCGAAGCCAAGGAATGTAATCGATTGCTTTTTCTGTTCTTATTGCGCCTCTTCGATTTTGAACATTAGATACGAGACTTTGTACGTATCTATCGTAATTCCTGTAGATGAATATACAAAATGAATAGGCAATGTAATAAATAAATCAGCTTCATTAAAAAAAAGGTTAAGAATTTTCATACTTTTCCCACTCGCCATTCTCAGCATACATGTTTAATACCCATTTGCGTGCTTGTTGGTACTGCACATGGTCAAGTTTGTAGACCTTCCCTCTTTTATCAATAGGGTAGCCGGTTTGACCATCGTCATCCATCCACCTCCCCCGACCTTGCTTATGACTACCTTTTCTACCATCAAGCATGTAGTTCATGGCATACGTCATTGCTTCATTCAGAAGGTAGCACTCTGTAATACAACCCTCTGGATATGTCTGATTCACCACGTATCCTTTATATGTTTTCATCATCCTGACACAAATGTTGTAAGTTAATACTACTCAAAATTACTAATTAAAAAAATTAAAAAAAAATATTATATTTACCGCTCAAATGGATACATCCAACGGTACCTAACAGGTCCACAAATCTGCGCCTCCTCCAATAGGTGCACAACAAGGTGGATCATAGATACGAAAAATGAAGGAGGGAAGTACTTTTCAAACACACATAGTATTTCTGCAATGCATTCTCTCATATCGCCCAATTCTGCACGTTCGATGGTCTTCGAACATAAGACATTGAAATATGTTGATAATTGTCGAATGGCAGCACGCAATGGCTTATGTGATTTAAATGCGTGCATCAACAACACCGGTAGTAGTTGCTGCATCAAAATGTGATAGTCATGAGATTTTAAACCTTTTAGTTGATTGTCTTCCAAACTCACCTTATGTTTCCAATATCCACTGTACCCAATGGGAACCTTCAAACTGCATAAGGTTTTACAAATCAATTGTCTCTCTGTTTGGGATAAGTTGTAAGGACCAACAGGATATGTTTGCTTCCCATTTGCTTCTACAGGCCACATTTTTTTCTTAATCCGCATGACCTTTAGGTCTTGGCGGGCTGCAAGACCATCTTTAGTCTTATCCTTTGCGTTCATGATTGTTCCAATCAGGATTTCCGCCACGTTCTTTTCCACGTGCATGACATCCAGATTATGACGAATAGGCAAATCCTATATAAATGAGAAAAATTTGAGTTAGTATGTGATAAGTCTAGTATACAACTTTAATTTAATTTAAAACATGTATTACTTAACGTACCTTCCAATATGGCAAGTCAAAAAATATTGATCTCTTCGACCATGTAGTGGAATCATGCCCATCCGAACCCCTCTTCCTCTTCTTGGTTACCTTTCCAAACTTAGTCTCAAACACTTGCATTCTGCTTAATACTTCAGAACCACTCAACCGCCTAGGAGGCTTCCTAAGTTCTTCATTCCCATTAAATTGTGATTTTTGGTACCTAAAAGGATGAGTCATACTTGGTAAGAATTTTCTATGACCCATGTAACATAACTTCTTTCCATTTATTAACCACTCTGACTCTGTCCCTTCACTACACACCGGACAGCCATACTTGCCTGCAGTCCTACAACCCGACAAATGGCCATATGCTGGAAAATCGTGTATTGCCCATAGTAAAATTGCTTTCATTGTGAACGTACTCTTTTATCAGAGTCATATGTTTTGATTCCAATGGACCACAATTCATTCAGCTCTTCAATCAATGGCTGCAGATAGACATCAATGTCATGCCCTGGGCCTTTCTTTCCGGGAATCAATAATGTTAACATTGTGAACTCTTTGCGCATGCAAAGGGACGGAGGAAGATTATATGGAACAATCATAACCGGCCAACAACTATAGGCATTGTTATTATTTCCAAAAGGATTGAAACCATCTGCTGCAAGCCCCAAACGAACATTACGTGCCTCAGCGGCAAAGTTAGGCCATTTACGATTTACTTGCTTCCAACATGAAGAATCCACTGGATGACGCATGATTGATTGGTTTGATACTGAGCTCGCATTTGCATGCCATGTCATACTCTCTGCAATCCATGGCACATTATACAGTCTTTGCAACCTCGGTGCTAATGGAAAGTATCTTAGCTTCTTCCAAGGCACACGTTTCCCATTCAACTTTGATTTATCTTCTGGCTTCCATCTACTTTTGCCACAGGTAGGACAATTGTCCCGATTCTCATGCTCTTTCCAATATAGTATGCAGTCATTAGGGCATGCATGTATAATGCTACAATCCATTCGCAATGACTCAATCATCTTTTTGGCAACGTATGTGTTATCTGGCAAAGTGTTATCACTAGGTAGAACCCTTTTAAACAATTTTAGTAACTCATTGAAACCCACATTAGACCACCGATGTCTAGCCTTCATGCTTAGTAACTCAACCGTCACTGATAATTTTGTATCATCAATTTGACATGATTGATACAAGGGTTGCATCGCATCCTCCATCAAGTCCTTGTATCGAATATTATCCGATGAATACTCTTCAGCTTCACCATCTTCTTGATGGTTATCTTCATTAGTCCCTACAGACGGACTACCACCCAAATGAGCTTGTGCGTCATCTTTGTCACGAACAATCCCAAATAAATCATTCACCATATTAACCATACCCATATACGAATCATCATTTTTGTTACTAGTCCCTCCCTCTTCATGCCTTTGGGGATGGTTTTCCCCATGATGGATCCATGTCGTGTAAGACTTATCTATGCCATCACATATTAAATGTGTACGAATATCTCTTATCTTCTTCTTCCCTCCAATCACATTACGACATTTCACACAAGGGCAACAGTACCAATCCTCCCCCCCCTAATGTAGGTGCCTTAGCTCCTATAAACTCAATGAATGCATCAACCCCTTCCAAATATTCAGAAGATGACCTCGGTGCCTTCATCCACTCCTTGCCTGGAGTCATCATTTGAAAAATAATTTATGGCCTTTTCAAATAAAAACTTCATTATCAAAAGCATTTGAAGATCAAATTACATTTAGAGCGGACTTGTTTGCACTAGAATTCACTTTGTTTATCAAATAAAATAACTCCATCAATAAAAGATATTTGAAAAATAAAATGCTTGGTCCTATGAGCTCATGCGACAATTTGTTCGAGGTGCTTATTGTAATAATTTAAATATGTTTTATAAGGATAAATCATGTATTCTTGAGGTGGATAACATGCATAAAAAGGTGAGAATTACATATTATAAAAAGTAATTGGGATTAACAAAAGTTATTATGAAACCAATATACTTCCAAGGATAAATATGAAAATAAGCTGTAACCTAATGGCATGTATGAGGGGAAGTGTGGTACCTGTGTTGTAGAGATTTTCTCCTCTACTAGATGGTGATCTGCTCCTTTGCCTATCACCTTGCATTGTACCGGAGATGAATGGGGCTGTAGATAGGAGGCTAAGATTTATGTTAGAGACTTATGGATATGGCCTTGCATTCTTTCTTCACTTGAGGAATTATTCAACTTTGATACACACACATGCATAAATAGTAAACATGGCAGGGGAATTATTGTTGAGAGCAAATAAATAAACAAATGACCAAATATATAGATATGTTGCTTACAAAATAAATTTAAACCCAAAATGCTCAAGGAAGATGAGAAAGTATATCTACCAAATAAGATGGATTTTGTACTACACCCTACAGGTCGATCCATATGTTCACTTAACTATACTGGGCAATTAGATCCTTTCCATCATCAACATCACATGAGGACACCACTAACGAAAGCAACGTATATCGATCAGATTCATTGCTTTCCTTCTTCTCCCACATGGGGCATGTGACAGCCTACAAACAACCACCATCTCAATAGATAAATAAATAAATAAATTTTAAAATGAAAATAAAAGTCATTTGCTGTTCTTGTTATTCTTCCACATAATCTCATATAGTGTTATGTTACTTAGTAGCTTGTGGTATCTAATACATGAAACCAGTATACTACACTAATATGTTTAGCTAAGAGATCTCTTCTTTTTTTTCTTTCTGTTTTTATCGGCAGCTAATAGATCTCTTATAAATGCCTAGCTACTCCCTATTAACTTATATGTGTAAGACTTTGGGAATAAAAAGATAGAAAATGCAAGTTTTATGTCTCAGTTCACTGGAAGGAGGCTTATATCTTGGCCAAAAGTTTTCTTGGTGTTTACCTATATCTACCTTACTATGCTCTGTATCTTGCATATTAAGACAGATGGTGCATGGTTGGTTCTAATAGCAGTCATTTGACTGCATTTATTTATTTTTTGCTGATGGTAAATTGGTATTGAAAGGAGAAAAAAGCAAAGCCTTAGGGACAAAAAGAAGCAAAAATAATACACACAAAAAGTCAAAAAGCCACCCCAGTAACAGGAGGGACATGAAAGATAAAAAATAAGTTGGAGAGGAAGAGAAGAGCACTGCACCCTAATCCAAGAGCACCAATGGAACTCCAAATAGAGCAAAGAAAGCTACCCTGCATCAGCTCAGCAGCAGCAGAGAGAAGCCTAAAATCAGAGGCCGAAACCTATGCAAAACCACTGCTGAAGGGGAAAAGCCAACCAGAGGGCTAGAAGGAAGCCAAAACCAAACATTGAACAAACAACACCTCAGACAATAAGCAGATGGTACTCTCATCAACTCTGTTAGAGCAGGACCAAGCTGGCGATTCCAACAACAACACAAAACAGATTAGGGAGCTGACCAAACTGCTACTGGCTGCACAAAATCTAAAGATCTTTGCAAGACAGTTATAGGGATTGGCAGACCAGAGCCCTTCCAAGCTGCTAAACTCCAACTGAGACGGTCTCTTCTACTTCACAAACAAAAGGGGAACCAAGAACTGAGCCCAAAGCTGCTACTGCACCAGCAAGAGAAACCACCAAATGCTAGACAATTTGCAAGTACAGGAGAGCTGAGAAGAAAAGACAAGAGATCCTGAAACTGCAGACCATTATACAATTGGCCTAACTTAGCCTAATTGAGCTGGGAAGGAGATCATCAAGTTGAGGAGGAAGAGAAGGCCATGCCGAAGGCCCTCAAAATAGGATGAGAGGCAGGGGCAGATCCTGAGGAGGAACAGAACATCCCATAACAACTATAGTTGGATTTAGTTGGATGTCAACTTGGAAAAAAAAAATGTAATACCATACTGTGAGCCTAACTTAATTAATCTAAGCACTTTTATTCTTGTGAATATTTGGCACTCATCTGAATTTAATACTCATCCAATCATCATCTACCATTGAATTAAGTCAAATAACCAATACCAGCTAGATGTAGCTTCCAACTTCCCCTTGTTAACAAACACAAACCAAAAGAAAAAACTCCATCATGATAAGTTGCTAGAGGATGTGACACTAAAATACCGTGCCTTGCAGTGCACTTCAGCCAAGCCCAATACACTTCCCTTGGACTTGTTTCAAATTTTACATTCTGTTGTTCTAAATTTTATTAGTTTATTAAATCTTAGTCTATACTTCTTAGGATTGGCATCTTAGTTTATCTTGATGATATGCTGCTCCTAATAACATTAAAAGCATCTCACATTTTGACCAAGCATGATCTGTATTACAAAAAGGACCAATAAAAACTACAACTCAACTAATATAGTCTCAAGTCCCATGTCACCTAGTGTCAAATAACCAGTGTCTTCCATGATCTTCATATAACAAAAGAACCTATAGTTAATGCTTCATAATTCAGATCCTAAACATTCTTCCTACAATTCCTAAACAAGGGCTGGTTTGTTTGCATAAAATAAATAGGAATTGAATAGATATAAACTTACGGTGAAATGAACTCCACCAAATTAGGATTACTAATGAGGTGAGGGATGAAGAAAATAAGGTGGAGATGCATATGAGACCTTCACTTTTCTAGGTATTGAATTATTATGGTGATGTCGGGGTATTTGTTTCTCATCTTCCCTTAATTCAATTTCTATTGAATATTGAAAGGTAATTCGGTGGTCATTTTCGGATGTTCACTTTTGATTCTTCATTTTTATCCACTTAATAGAAATACAATCCTGGATATTCAATGGGATAAACAAACAGGCACTAAGGGATTAACATTGGTGCATAGGACCTAAGAACTAATGACACACTTATAATTAATATGGCCAGACAACCACAATGAGACCCATACCACTTTTCCTGGCCTGCCCTCAAGATGTAAGACATCAAGAACCCAATTCAAATAAATCCATGGATTTTTAATATAGGGTAACCATCAACTGGATACATTAACCATAAAAAAAGAGTAGCGTATAAATAGTGTTCAGATTTGAACATTAAAAAACCAGAGTTGTAAATGGCCTCTGAAGATCTCTCCACCCCTATTTTGCCAAAGAGCCCACCAAATTTGAATCTCATGCAAAATCTGTGTGACTGCATGATCTAAACGAGATGGGACAGATGTGAACAAAGGAAAAAAAAAAAAACTCACTCATTCATAAAAAGAAATGAGGTAAATATTCTACCATCAATCAATAGGTAAACATTTGGAGATAATTTATCAGTGCATAACAATCAGAGGCATTACAAATATTACACTGTTAAATAGAGAACAATCATTTCAGGAAGTTCCAATGATTAGGAACATGTTTAGATGTTCTGAGAGAACAGATACTGATCATTAAGTGCCTAAACAGTTGGGATTGAAAGCCTACTTACCTTGAATACACTAAATCTATCAAACTTCACATTGGTAATTCTGCATTCCAACTTGATAGCTAATACACCATCAACAAACTAACTGTAATCAAGAAATATTTTCTCAAACATGTCTCAGGCATTTTCTCGAACAGGTCTTGGGTAGACTAAACATTCCCATACAAATCCACAAAATGAGATCCATACATGAGCTCGTATTGATTCACACAACCAAACAAATAGAAGGCAAGAGAAAATACCTGCGTTGTGACCAGAGGAGAAGAGATCAGAGGTAGGAAGACGGCAAGATCTTAAGAAAAAGAGATCAGAGGTAGATGGCTGCAGAACCCAATCCAACCAGTGCTGCTCGCATGAGATGAAGCAATCTGCTCAATCGTGGCTTTCTGAATATGAAACCAAATGGAAAAGTCGAAAATTTGCTCCCCAAGTAATCAACTGATGAAGCAACGTGGGTTAGAAACTGATCTCCAACCATGGCTAGAGAATGCTAAGAGAGAGAGATTTTGGAGGGAGATCAGTCACGATTTTGGAGGGAGAGGCACGAAATAGAAGGAGAATGGAGGGAGAGGCACGACACAGAAAGTGGGTACAAGTGTCTAAAATAGTGGGATGTAACAACTTAAACAAGTGTGTAAATCTGCTGTGCTTTTTAACAATTTTCCCCACATTAAAGTGTGTGGTTTTTCCATCAACTATAGTTGTAAACTATGGATTAGAAAGAGTGTTTTCAGCTATTATTTTTAACATGCATATGGTGTGGTATTTAGGCCCTTTTGACGTAGTGGTGTTTATTATGTTTTGTATATCTATTGCTCAACATGTCGTTGATTTTGTTCCTTGATGTGCAGACACATCAGGTGAGTTCTTCTACGAGGAGCAGGCAGGTGAGGAGATCCCAGAGGATCTCCAACCAGCAGAGGAGGCACGAGAGTGGCGTGCCGATGACGTAGAGTAGCGTCATCACTCCTGGCACGAGAGAGACATATTTTGGATCTATTAGATTTATCTTTCATTCATTTATTTCTCTCGTCGAACTTTTATATTTCATTGACTTCTGTTTCTTTGATTGGCCATGTTAGTGGGTTGGCCATTGTAATAAATTACTTAACTTTGAAGTTCTGTTTACTCTTCTTGCAACTTTAATTTAATGAGAGTTTATTAATCATTGCTTGAGATCCTATATGCCTAGAGTTGTATTAACTCTATATTTCTGGTGACACATGAGGTTGGAAATATTAAATCCTCACCGCGGACTATGATCCGTGGGCCCAAAGGACAAAATTTTTAATTAGTCCTAAAATTCACTCTCCGGATCCGGTTATTTCTTTAATCGGGTTCGGGGGACGTGACAATGGGAGACCTCGCCTCATTGTTGGGTCTTCGATTACTGAGCCCTTCCTCCTTCTATAAATAGAGGCAGCAGGCCTGCCATTGGAGAGAAAAAAGAACTTGAACCAGAAACCCTTCATCTTTTTCATCTCTCCAACTGATGAGGATCTGTCCGCGTTTGCCAGACGTTCTGGCAGTTTCGCCTTGTAGAACTCATTTAGGAACCTTTGCTATGTCTAAGCCTTTTGCGACTGAAGACAGCTTCTTCTGGGAGGGGCTGTCACCTGAAGTCGTGGTCTGCGCGCTCTCTGAAGACGGTTCCCATGGACTACGCCTTCTCTGAATGCGGGTCCACGGCCAACTCCCGCCGATGCGGCTGCGAGGAGATCAATTCCTGCCTATGCGGCCGGGATGTGATTATTCTCTGGTCCGGAGTTGGTTGCGCACTTGATCCTGCACGGTCCTGTGTGGGATCATGCCGCAGGGTCTTGTGTGGGATATCAAGACCTCCAGGCAACGGGCCGGTGAAGATCAAGACCTCCAAGCTCCCTTCTTTTTCTGTTTTTAGAGGACTACGAGCCTCTTTACTGTATTCTGCTTTTTCGTTTCTGTATACCTTGTAATGAAGAAATTACATTCAATAAAAGAAAGAAGTTTCTAATCAGATGAAATGTGTATTCTGCATTTTTGCATTCTTTTTTGCTTTTCTTTGTATTTTTGTGTTGCTTTTCTGCAATTCCGTGCTTGCACTGTTTTTTTCTTCTTTTCTGTGCTGTTTTTCTGTACTTTTGTGCTTGCACTGCTTTTTTCTTCTTTTCTGTGCTGTTTTTCTGCACTTTTGTGCTTGCACTGTTCTGTCTTTCGAAGACTGTCATTAGCCAAGATGAACCCAGAGTCTTGAGGGTCTCGGCTGTGCGTGCTTGAGTCCGGGATCGATCTCGGGGGGTGTATGAACCCAGAGTTTAGGGAAGACTGGATGTGTAAATCCGAAGTCAGTCTCAAGGTATATAAACCCAAGGGTTTTAGGAACAACTGGATGTATAAATCCTAAGTCAGTCCATGGGCACGTGAACCCAAAATTTAGGGAAGACTGGATGTATGAATCCGAAGTCAGTCCCAAGGTGTATGAACCCAGGGTTTTAGGAGCGACTGGATGTATAAATCCTAAGTCAGTCCATGGGCGCGTGAACCCAAAATTTAGGGAAGACTGGATGTATGAATCCGAAGTCAGTCCCAAGGTGTATCAACCCAGGGTTTTAGGAGCGACTGGATGTATAAATCCTAAGTCAGTCCATGGGCACGTGAACCCAAAATTTAGGGAAGACTGGTTGTATGAATCCAAAGTCAATCCCAAGGTGTATCAACCGAGGGTTTTAGGAGCGACTGGATGTATAAATCCTAAGTCGGAACATGGGCGCATGAACCTAGAGTTTTAGGGAAGACACGATGTATGAATCCGAAATCAATCCCATGGTGTATGAACCCGGAGCTGCCGAACTCAGATAACATGACACAGACTGATGACAGGGCAAATGCTGCTTTCATTGATCATGAGTCTTCCATTACATCTTAGAAATAGAACTTCTTTAAGTGAGATGCATTCCATGGTCTCGGCAACTGCCTGCCTTCTAAGTCTTCAAGTTTATAAGAAGATCGTCTAGCCATTAAAACCACCCTGAACGGGCCATGCCAGTTTGGGGCCAGTTTGCCTTCATTTGGGTCTCTGTCAGCTGGCAGGGTCTTCTTCAGAACCAGTTCTCCTACAGAGAAACTTCTTTCCCTGACATTTTCATTGTATCCTCTGGCTAGCCATTACTGATAGTCGGCCAGTCGTATGGCCGCTGCATCTCGGCGTTCGTTGGCTAGGTCCAGCTCCATTGCCAGGTTCATCTCGTTTCGGCCTTGGTCGACAAGCTCTGATCTCAGGGTAGGGAGGCCAATTTCTAAGGGAATGACCGCCTCCATCCCATAGGCCAACGAGAAGGGTGTCGTCGAGGTGGATCGTCTCGAAGTTGTCCTGTATGCCCACAACACGCTAGGAAGCTCTTCTACCCATCTCCCTTTTGCTTTGTCCAATCGCTTCTTCAGGCCGTCCAGGAGTGCCTTGTTAAAAATTTCGGCCTGGCCATTGCTCTGCGGGTACGACTGAGTGGAATAATGGTTCCTGATGCCATGCTTTTGACAGAAGTCTCTGATGGAGTTGGAGTCGAACTGAGTGCCGTTTTCCGAAACCAGGGTCCTAGGGATGCCGAACCTCGTTATGATGTTCTTCCACACGAAGTTCGTGGAGTCCCTTTCAGTAATGGAGGACAGCGGTTCAGCTTCTACCCACTTCGTGAAGTAATCTGTAGCGACTATCAGCCGTCTCTTATTCCCTGGAGCTCGGTGGATAGGCCCCACAATATCCAGCCCCCATTAAGCGAAGGGTCATGGACTAAAGAGGGGACTCAGGTCTTACGCTGGCTGGTGAAGGGAATGGGAGAACTTCTGACATTTTTCGCATTTCGTGGCGTATACCTGCGCATCCTTCTGCATATATGGCCACCAGTAACCTTGGTTTATAGCTCTGTAGGCCAATGACCGCCCTCCGATGTGACTGCCGCAGATTCCTTCGTGGATCTCATACAGAAAGTAGTCCACCTTGCTCGGATGGACGCATTGGAGGTAGGGACCTGTGAAGGATTTTCTGTAGAGTTTGCCTTCAGGAGATAGCCAGAATTGAGCTGCCTTGAGTCTGATTCGGTGGGCTTCATTCTTGTCTTTGGGGAGCTGGTCGTCCTTCAGGTAAGAGATGATTGGGTCCATCCAGTTCGGGCCGAGATTAACGCACAGGACTTGCCGAGATGAGTGGAGCTCTAGGCTTGATCTTGGTATCGATCCGACCTCAACTGTCTTTTTTTTCCCGCTTCGACAGCAGAGGCCAGGTTTGCAAGCGCATCAGCATGCGTGTTGGTATCTCTGGAGATTTGCCTGACCTCGGCTGTCTGGAAGTGAGAGAGCAGTTTCTTCGCGAGGGCTAAGTAGGCCGCCATCCTGTTGTCCCTGGCTTGGTAGTCTGTAGTGAGCTGGCTAGCTACTAGTTGTGAATCGCTGAAGACCACCAATTGCTGGGCTCCGAGGATTTGGGCGCTATTCAGCCCTGCTATTAGAGCTTCGTACTCTGCTTCATTGTTCGTCGCTTTGAAGTCCAAGGTGAAGGCTTATTCTATGACCAGTCCCTTTGGCGATTGGAGAACTATGCCGGCGCCAGCTCTCTTGGAGGTGGATGAACCGTCGACGAAGACCCTCCATGCCGAGACAGGAACCTGGCTCTGAGAAAATTGTTCGACCTCGGTGACTTCACGTTCATGCCCTTTGCCCCCCAGTTCGGTGCCGGACTGGGTCGAAGCCGAGTTTGGGGAGACGAACTCTACAATGAAGTCTACCAGAATTTGGGCTTTGATCGCAGTCCTGGGACGGTACTGGATGTCATACTGCCCCAATTCGACTGCCCATTTTGAGATTCACCCTGAAAAGTCAGCTTTCTTGAATATAGATCGGAGTGGGTGCTCCGTGATAACCACAATAGTGTGGGATTGAAAATAATGGGAGAGCTTGCGGGAGGCGCTGACGAGTGCCAATGCAAGCTTCTCCAGTAAAAAATATCTGGTCTCGGCATTAAGTAGGATCTTGCTCGTATAATAGATTGGTTTTTGGACTCCATCGTTCTCTCTGATGAGGACGGAGCTCACTGCATGATCCGAGACCGCAAGATACAGATACAAAATCTCCCCGTGAGTTGGGGTAGGGAGTAAGGGTGGTGAAGATAGATAAATTTTGAGTGCTTCCAATGCTTGGTCACACTCAGGGGTCCATTGAAACTTTAAATTCTTTTTCAGAAGCTGAAAGAAAGGCCGGCACTTATCTGATGATCTGCTGATGAAGCGATTGAGTACTGTAGCCATGGCTGTGAGCTTCTGGACCTCCTTGGTGTTAGATGGGCTTTGGATTCCCAGGATCGCTGTAATCTGGTCCGAGTTGGCCTCTATCCCCCTCTGCGTTACTAGGCTTCCGAGGAACTTGCCAGAAGCAACGCCGAAAGCGCACTTGGAAGCATTCAGTTTGAGCTTGAATTTACGGAGGATGCTGAAGACTCGGGCCAGATCTGCAAGATGGTCGCTGGACTACTTGGACTTGATGACCATGTTGTCAATGTAGACTTCAACTGTCTTGCCGAGCTGAACCTGGAACATTTTTGTGACGAGGCACTGATAGGTTGCCCCCGCGTTCTTCAGCCCAAAGGGCATCACCTTATAACAGTAAGTGCCGCGGGGGGTTATGAATGCAGTTTTCTCCTCGTCTGGCTCATACATCGAAATCTGGTGGTAGCCTCTGTAGGCATCGAGGAAGCTCATTCTGTCATGGCCAGCAGTGGCGTCAATCATCTGATCAATCTTTGAAAGAGGGAAGCTGTCCTTCGGGCACGCTCTGTTGAGATCTGTGAAATCCACGCATACCCTCCACTTGCCAGTCTTCTTTTTCACTACCACTGTATTGGCCAGCCAGACCGGGTACTGGACCTCCCGGATTGCGCCTGCCTCTAGCAATTTGTCGACTTCTTCGACCACCGCTTCCGTCTGCTACAACACCGTCATGCGGGCCCTCTGTACCAATGGCTTGTGGTTGGGATCCACGTTCAGCCTATGGCACATGACCCCGGGGTCGACCCCAGGCATTTCGCTCGGGGTTCAAGCGAAGACATCCACATTCTGCATCAAGAATCTTGAGAGCTCGGCTCTCTCTGGGTCGGGCAGCTGGGTGCCGATCAGGAAAAATCTGTCAGGGTCTAGTGGGTCGAGCCTGACTTCGGCTAGATCTTCAATACTGTTCTTGTCAGAATCTCGGCCGATCTCATCCAGCCCCCTGTCGAACTCTGCCAGATTCACTCGCTCTGGCTCTTTCTCCCCAGGGACCATGGCCAACATGCACTGCCTGGCCAGCTGCTGATCCCCTTCAACTGTAACCACCTCCATCTTCCCTTCCTTGTCTTCAAGCACGAACTTCAGCTTCTGATGGAGAGTGGAGAGAACTGCTTCCATCTTGTGGAGCCACGCCCTACCCATAATAACATTGTAGGGGGAGGGGGCGTCCACCACTAGGAAGTCGGTCATGACCGAGGCTCCGCCTACTCTGGTCTCCAGAGTGATTCTCCCCTTGGGGTAGACCGGCTTGGCGCTGAACCCATTCAGAGGCGTGCGAGCTTCCTTCAAATCAGTCTCCAAGAGCCCCATCTTCTTGAAGCATCCATAGCAGAGGACTTCAGACGAGCTGCCAGGGTCGATGAGGATCCGCTTCACTGTGAAGTCTCGCAGCTTCATCGTCAGGAGCAGGGGATCATTGTGGGGAAGGTGCACTCCCTCGAGGTCTTTATCTGAAAACGAGATGGCTGGGCGCTCGCGCCTTGCTCACTTGGACGCAGGTCCGAGCTCAGCTCTCATCACCTCCTTCCCATGCGAGGCATGCCTGGCTTCGGCACGAGCCTGGGAGCTGCCTAGCTGAGGGAGAGGGAGCTGAGGGCGTCAGATGGATCACATTGATGATCTTCTCAGAATCTTCGCTGTCTGGATCCTTATCAGCGCTCTGATGAGCTCGGCCGGTGCCGCCGCTGCCGGCATCTCCTACCTTGACGAACTCCTCCAGATGACCTTCTTTGGAGAGCTTTTCCAGGTAGAACTTCAAGGTCCTGCACTCGGTTTTATGCCCATTTTGCTTGTGGTAGGCACAAAACCTGGTCTGGTCACGGGTGGAGGAATCACTCTGCATGGGCTGAGGCCAGCTGAAGAATGGCCTGTTCTTGATCTTGCTCATAATCTGGTGGATCGGCTCCCTGAAGACGATGTTCACAGCCTGGTAAGCATCGGGAGGGGGTCTGGTCTTCCTGCTGCCCCCAGACCTGGACGCTGTAGCATTTGCCGAGCTGGAGACCTAGGCTTGCTTTGGCTCTTCCCTTCGAAAGGGCTTCTTATCTCTCTGCTGCGGCTGGTTGCCCTTCTCCTTGGGTCCCGGGCCATGACTTTCCCAGGCCCGGATTTCATCCTCCTCCCGGGCGACATAACGCTTTATCCGGGACGTCAAGGCTGGCATGGAGGTTGCGGGGTCTCCGGCCAGGTCTTTCCTCAGCTCGTTCCCTAGTAACAGGGCATTCCGGAAGGTGAAAATCGTCACTTCGTCTCTAGTAACCTCAATCTGGCTGTAAATCGCCCAGAACCGCTGGGCGAACTGGGTGATGCTCTCGCCCTGCTTCATCTTCAGGGCAAGTATATCAGCATCAGTCTTGGGGACGACGCTGTAAGCCTGGAATTTCTTCAGGAAGGAGAGCTGGAGTTGTTTCCAACTCGAGATAGACTTCTCCGGGAGGGCGCAATACCAGTTCAAGGGGAGGTTGCCCAGACTGGAGGAGAAGATTTTGCAGTTGAGGTGGCTCTCGTTCCCCTAGATGGACATCTTCTGAGAGAAGTGTCGGAGGTGAGCGGCTGGGTCAGACACTCCGTCGTAAGGGACGAACCGCGGGACAGAGAACTTCTTGGGCAGTGGAGTCTCCTCGATATCCCGCGTGAAGGGGGAGGCTCCCAGATCGGTGGGGCTGCAAATCTCTTACTGGTCTCGGGCGAGAGCAGCCAACTCCATGTTATGCTGAAGGGCCGGCTTAATACGCCAGTCGAGCCGATCCTGCTCGACATCCTTCCGTGGCGACATTGCTTCCGAATTTCGCTTCGAATGGCCTCGACTGTGGTAGCTGCGAGCTTGGTCGTCTCGGCCATGATGGCTTCGACCATTGCTCGAGACCTCGTCGTTGTCCCGACTACGCTTCTGGTCCAGAAAAGCTCTCAAATCCTCGCGGGAGGGCTCGACTACCTTGCTTGGGGCGGTTCTCTTCTCGCCTTGGGGCCCGGAGGGCTGTCTTGCTGAGGGGGCTCCTACTGCTCTCAGTTGCTGCTGGAGTTGGCAGATTATTCTGTCCTGCTCCTGGATGAGGGCATTTTGAGCCGCAATATCTCCTCCGTCATCGAGGTCTCGCGGACGGTGTGGCTTGTCGACTGCCACACCTTTGTCTTTCTGGGGACGCTCGTGTCGCTGCTCTTCCCGTCGGGGAGGCGTGACTTCGTCGCCCGGGGACGAATCCTCAAGTCCCTCTTGGAAGGGAATCTCAACGAAGAGCTGTGAGCCTAGGTGCCCCTCGCCTGCAGACGCGCCAAGCACCGCTCTGGACTGCCCTTGAGGAGGGACGTCCGTCGACGGGCCCGGTCGTTCAAGCATTGCTTACGAAGACTCTCCGCCTTTCTTAGGTTTTTGAGGCATGGTATCTGGGAAGATTGATAAGGTTGGAAAGGTTGGGATAGTACTTTCCCACAGACGGCGCCAATTGTAAGTGCAAAAAATGATGACTCACAAGATTAAAGGTGCCTGATAGGACTTATCCGAGTAAAGGAAGATGATCTGCTGCCTCAAAGCTTGAAAGGGAAGAACAAGCAGTCAGAGGACCCTGGCCTGGGTGGCGTAAGGCTCTCCGATGCCTAAGTCAGTGTATGAACTTAACTAATGAAGGAGAGGAAGAAGAGAGGCAGAATAACGACTCTCAAGTGTGTAGGTTGCGTACCTTGCATGTGGAATGGGGTCCTATTTATAGAGGACTCTTGATGATATTTTGGATGATATTTTGGAGTGGGTCCCTTGATTTGATTGGGAAGGCCTTATCAGCCCACAAAGTAATAAATGCGGTCCATTTCAGCCCACATTGCATTTAATGCCAGTCGGATCAGCCCATATTGCATTTAATGCATGTCATGTTGGGCCAGATCATGTTGGACGCCTTTGGCGGTAGAGGTCCCATCGGATCCATCCTCGGGCCTTGCCCTGATTTGGCTACAGCCGCTGGATGCCGCCCTGTCAGCGATCTGGCGAAGATTGTGGACGGTTGGATGTCGCATCTGTCCCATTGGCTCATGCCCCTATTCTGCCATGTGTCTGATGACGTGGCGAGCGTGGGGTGCGAGTTGGGATTCTTCTTTATTTCGGCTTCCGTCCCGGCTCCTTTGGCCGGGGTCAAGCTCTTTAGTCGAAGTGGGCCCTTGGTGGCCGAGCTCGGCGCTAGCAGCCAAAGTCTATCTGGTTTCAGCCGAGGCCTCTGTCCTGGCAGCCGAGGCGAGTCTGGGTGGCACGTGAGAGTGCTTAGTCACATCTTATAGCCGTGATTAGCGTAATCCTGGAGTTTTGAAAATCTCCCCACACAATTGGTTTTACAGAGAGAGACCTTGATAGATGAAGGAGGGAAAAAATAGTTAATGGATTTTATGCCGTCCTTTATCTAATACTTATAGTTCTACTATGTAGATCTAACCCAGAGAAAACTAATAGCAACCCAAATATATCCCAACAGCTCAAAAATCAAAATGAAACAAATTAATAGAATTACCTAAGGTAGTAAAAAACACCCATCTCTTCATTAAATTCTTCTAAGACCCCAAAGAAAAAAAAAAGTTGAACTTTCAAATCTTGATAGCTCTTACTCAACAATCAAATGCCCAAAGAACCCAAAAAAAATAAATAAATATACCAAAAAGAAAAAATTGAAGACAGAAATTCAAAAAAATCCAGAAGTTCAAAAATCAAAATGAAACAATTCGAGAATTCCTTTAAGGGCATTTAAAAATCTGAAAGTCATCCCTTTCCCCAAAAATTCCTAGTACCAATCATTGATTTTGGTAGCTATAAGCCTATACTAAATCACCAAAATGTTACTACATTTCTTCTAATGGAAGAGCACAATCGGTTAAAGGGATTGGAGATTCCTTCCAGTTCACCACTTAGATAGTGGCTTCTCTAGGCATGTTTTTTTGCCAAAGGATAGAATAGAAGAGGAGTAAAAAAGATTGCAACGGTTGGGATTTTTACTTCAAAGCGTGTTTGGATGGAGCACACGGGTCAAGTGAAATAAAGTTGTCGGGCGATGGGGCACCCCCCTTTACTCTACCTAATTCATCAAAATTTCATTCCACCAACCTGAATAACTTGCTTACTTTCCCCCACCTTGTTCATTTCCAATGAAATTTGCTACCCCTCACTTTCATCTTCCTTTATTCAACAAACCAAACACATATAAAGTAATTCAATACTCATTTTATTTCAACCCACTTCATTTTAATTTTATTCCTAATTTGAAATTTACTCAACTCTTACTCTATCCCTCTTGGAAACAAACAGACTCTAAAGAATGCTTCTATATGCTATCTTAATTGGAATGGAGAGGTATCAAGTAATGGGCCCCCACCATCCAGTGATCCGGACTATTCATTAGAGCGTTTACATGCATGAGTGTCTTAGAACTCTCCCCAAGGCCCCACCATATGTAGTTTTCGTGATTTCATCAATCCATTATCGGGGACAATCATTGGAATTTGGCTGCACAACCAAGAGCATCACATCATCGAATAAGATTGAAGAGAGACAGAGACAGAGAATCAGAGAATGGAGATAAAAGAAGAGGGAATGCGACCTGAACGGGATTGGGCCGCGTTGCTCAAGAAAGAGGGGAAGAAAGAGAGCTAAGGATTAGGGTTTTCAATGGAGAGAGCTGAAGAAAGAGAGATGGATAGGGAATAAGGGTTTTTGTTTTTTGGGACTTTAAGTTGGGGCTATTAGATGTAGGGGGCATCGTGGATAAGTATTCAAAACTTGTGACCCACTTGAAGCAGTGATCATCTATAAGGCCAATAACCCAACCCCAAGATCTAAAATCCTAATCTCATGCAAAGATTAAATAATCCATTGAGTAGATAGATTAAGAAACAAACTACATAGACATGAATTATTTCCTAAAACCAACTAGAAGTAGATCTATACCTAAAGAGCTTGGCTGTGATCTAATCGAGAACTGGAATAACTTGATCTCTACAAAAACTCTTTTCACACACTTTGATGTCTCTTACCTTTGTGTTCATCCACGCCATGACCCTTCCAGAAAACTTCTAAAGGAGAATGGTGGGATCTCCAAGTAAAAGAAAACCATAGCATTCTAGTAGGAAACCAGAGGACAGAGAGGAGGAAGGGAGAGAGGAACTTGAGAGAATATCGTGTGTAGGGACCACTATGGATTTCTTGGAATAGAGACCACTAGGGATTTCTTGGAATCTGGACCCCACATCTCATATGAACTTCGGACCCACAGTTAATTACAAATAAGTCAATTAAATAATTACAATTGCACTCCAGTTCTAGGAATATTAACAAGAAGGCCCTAAACTTCTCAATTACTACAAGTAGACCCTTTTATCAATTATATCCATAGATCAATTGGATTAAATATGTCCAACTAAATTAGATCCATCTCTTTTTATCCTTATGACTCAATTAATTACAGTAATCATTGGTACTATCCAATTAACTCTTAATTGAGATGGGTGCGCACTTATCAATGATAAAATCCATTAATCGGCACAAGTGAATATTTATAGAGATAGATTTCATCTTGAGAACTATATGTTCCTACAGCCCCACTACCACGTATCCAAGACATCCATGTGTTGACCTACAATTGACTTCACTCATTGATGACTCAAAGTAAACGTATAGTAGAAACTTGAGTCCATTAATCTCTCAGGATTAAGAGCCTATTGCTTGAGAATTATGAGATCAGAAGGTTCTATTCATGTTCCTTCAGTATGTCCAATGTACCAGCATAATGATCCAGAGTCTTACATTTTGATGATTGAGACATATCACACTATCTCATAGTGATCACATTATTACAACCATATCAGATGAGATGCACAATCTCATAATTGGATGTGAATCAATTTAAGTATAAGATTTGTGATCTATGTCTCCTGGATATGGATCTCATCCACACACATGGATCACATCTAACATACTTGTGGGCTCCGGTTGATCTCATTACCCATCATGTCACTTTGTATTGGTCATGTGCAATCATAGAATAAAATACCATTCATCATATGAATAAAATATGAAAATATAGATTAATTAATGAAGTAAATTAATTTATTCGGATCATCCACTGGATTGAGATCATACAATCTAACATGGGCGATGTCATAATATAAGAGGGTATATGTCATTTGTACTGATAAGTCCACAAAATTGTATTTTTAATTCATTATTTCACATAAATTTGTGGGCTTAATTAAAACAAGACGCATGAATTAAGTGATTTTCACAAAATCATGTAATTAGACTCTTTAGGTTGAATTTAAGTAAAGATCTCGTAAAAATGCATGTGTTGGTGAAATTAGTAATTTCTGCATTATTGGGCCCCATGCATAGTGCAAGGACCTTATGCGAATTTGTCAAATGATTTGAGTTTTGACCATGCGATTGATCACAAGTGGACCCCACCCTGTTTGAGCATTTTCACTCACTATTATTAACTTAACTAGGCAATGCCGGTGGGATTTAATTTTATTTCATTTAGATAATTACCATGCATCATCATGTGACCCATTCGTTAACTAAGCAATGGAGGTATTATGCGGGACCCATTGCTTGCATTTAAGTCCGAGTTCAAAAGTTGGTTTTTATAGATTGGATGATTATTGAGTTAATATTATTATACATTCTAGCTAGTGAAGCATGCATGTCATGACCCACTCAGTGGGCCCATATTAACACCACTATCATCATGTTTATGCACCGCCTTATTGTAGGCCAAGATTGGGACCCAGCTCAGCTGCACTGTCTTCGAGGAAATGAATGGCATCTTTTTGAAACTCATTAAGCTGTTGAGCATACCTAGGAACAAGTATTTGGATAGGAGATGGGAACAAAGTTGTTCTGATCATTAGGCCACTTGCGGATAGATTGGGCTCAATTTAAAAGTTTAAGTTGAGGATTGAGAAGAAAATTCAACGATGAGCATTCCCCGGCCGTTAGAATCGATTCGGGATCTCAAATCTCCCGGGGACCATCTCTGTCTCTCCAGCCCTCTTTCTCTTTTCCTTCCAGCCTTCTCAATCTCTCTCTCTTTTCCCTTCTAAAGCTCTCTCTCCCATGAATCTCTTTCTATTCTTTCTCTCTATCTCATACATCTCTCACTCACCTATCATACAAGGGCAAAGAAAAGATGATTATTTGGTGAAGAAAGAAGAAGAATGATGGAGGGGGAGAAAGAGTTTAAGTTGATTTATTTATATTGATTGATTTTATGGGTGAGCAATTTTAATTAAATATTTAAATTTTAATTTATTAATCTATTTTCTTTATTTATGTCTTTTTAATGCCTTAATTTTGAATGATATATTTCATGCTTAAAGACCGTTAAATACTGAAAATATTCGAAGGAGACTAGAGTCTTTTTGAAATTTCTCAAATATTAATAAATCTGATTTTTCAGATTTTGGGTCTTGAATGAAATCGCCTATATTTTCAGTATTTAGAAAACAACTGAACCTGACCCTGACCCTCAGATTGCTAGGCTCTCAATCAAT
Organism: Litsea cubeba; assembly: GCA_012931725.1. NCBI lineage: Eukaryota > Viridiplantae > Streptophyta > Magnoliopsida > Laurales > Lauraceae > Litsea > Litsea cubeba. The sequence goes on from CM022950.1 coordinate 31,865,991, forward strand.
TTTGATTTTCAATTTAATTATTTCTGAATTTTTAACATCTCCAATTGATTTTCTGATTATTTTTATGGTGGATGCAATTTTTTGTATAGTTTTATAAGACTAAGTTTCTAGTTTAAGATTTTTTTTTAATTCGGATTGTAATGATTTTTATTCAGATTTGTAGTTAATTTTTAATTAGAGTAGGATATTTATCTTTATAGGTTTTTTATAGGCTAGCATTAGTTTTCCAATAGGATAGGTACGTGTGGATCGACCATGTTTTACCGATTATTACTACAATCGTCATGACCCTACACTTGGGACACGATTATGTCTCATATCCTAATGTGGGTCTGCCCTTACTCATAACCCATAAAAAATAAGTCTTTTTCACCCTCAAATGATAAAATAATGAAGAAAATAATATTATGACTATTGACTCTCGGTTCCCTGGTGAATATCTGGCCCATCTTCCAAGGTGCAAATATCTTGGTTGTGTACCCTGTAAAGCATTGATGTGCTTGAATTTGACCGGTATCCAAGTCAGTTTGGTGAAGGACTCTAAGTGATTGCTTGAGTTTGGGCGTAAGGCTGGTATTAAAACCGTGCTGGTGGTTACAATAATTCAAATTCTTTCCATTTCACAATAAAATGGGTTCCCATTTTACAATATAGTTCGTGGACTAACCTTTGGAAGCTCTACTACATGAGCTCATTTCAAAGGCTAATTCTTCGAATCTTTAGAGCCTTCTTCTATCACATTCCAGACATCAAGTAAAATCACTTAAAGTCCTTAACACATAGTTGTCAATTCCCTTTTGGTCCCCATTTCTGTCTGTACAGGATATAAAATATCTTGTATTTCTTGAAATGGTGTTGACCAAAAGTATATCCCAAATATGGGTATCGTACAGAGATCATCTTTTTTTTTTTTTTCTACTTTTACCCTTTTTGTGCGATATCGCAAATATTTGCGATATCGCATAAACTGAAGAATCATTATATGAGATGCTCGTTTTCCATCTAATTTTTTCTGGCCTGGCATTGAGGTCTTCCTTCTTTGTCGGCCAGCACGCCATTATCAACGAAAGTAAAGTAAGCTATCCAGTAAGGTACTCAATTCAATCAAGCGGGCTGACAAGATTGACCTTTCACTATGAATTCAACCATGAAAATGAAAGGAGCCTTTCCAAAGCTCTGGCACATGCAATTGAACCAAGACTGGAACGAGCTTCTTCCTGCGCTTGATCTCTCCCCTGCTCTGCGAATCATTCTATACTAACCTTTCAATCCACTTATTAGTTTTCTCCCCTAGGACTCCTCCTCACTAGAAGGACAGTGCGATTCTTTATCGCTTTGAGGGCTTTTGTGCACTAATAGAAACACTTCTTTCGTGTGGCGTTTGGCCAGCTTGACTTTTCATCTCTCTCCTACAAAGGGTCCCTTGAATTGGGAACTAGAATCCTTTTTCAAAAGAGGTCTTTGTGGCTGAATAGGCGAGAGCTACCTTCAACCATTACACGGGCTTGCTTTTATTCCAGTTCGAACTCGTAACCGGAAACAAACACACGCTGGAAACGGGATGGCTTTCACTCTTCTTTCTTTGCTTTTGCCCTTTCGTATTAGATGTACAAAAGATATGAAAGATGAAGACAGCCATATGAAAATAATGAGGGAAAATGACTTGCTTTTTGCTGCAGATGGAGGAAAAACATGGAGGGAAAACGAGCATCTCATATAATGACTCTTCAGTTTATGCGATATCGCAAATATTTGCGATATCGCACAAAAAGGGTAAAAGTGAAAAAAAAAGAGGCTCTCTGTATGATACCCATATTTGGGATATACTTTTGGTCAACACCATTTCAAGGAATACAGGGTATTTTATACCCTGTACGGTCAAAACCCCAAAAAAAAATTGTGTGAGGGATAATCGCAACACGACCTCGGTACATATAAGTCTCGTCTTGGCACACAAGTCCCGTCTCGGTACACGGGCCCCATCTCGGCACTTTGGCCTCACAAAAATCGTGAGTCCGAATAAGAGAGGAACTTTGTTACAAATATGGTTAAAGAAAGCAAAAGGGAATTCTTTATACACTAACGCTGACGCTGACAACCATTGCTTTATTATATTCGAAATAGCGTGTTCCTTGTCGGTTCGGCAGTGGTGACTTGTTCCAATTTGCCATCAGTGCCCCGTCTCGGCAGAACAGGGTCCCCGCCTCGGCCTCGGCATACTCCATGTCGGCAGACCTTGGAAGCGGTCTCGGCCTCGGTAAAAAGCATGAATACCGACAGCCTCAGTCAAAACACGTCATAGAAACGTGTAATAAAGACAAGGGCATTTACTGCTCCATCGCCCATATCTCTGACAGAAGCGGCTTCCACAACTCCTAAAGCGCTAGGATATGGCCTGATGAGATAAGTAGGCTACGATGAGACTGCCATTGATGTCAAAGTAGGATACGATGGGACTCTGCCTCCCTAGTACTGACAAGGTGGGCTATGACAAGATAGTCAACCACCTCCTTGCCCCCTCTCTTCTTCTATATAAGTTCAGCCACAGCTCTAGAGCGAGGAGGGCCAAAGAATACACCACTCTGGTACGCCCATCTTCTTCCCAAAAAATCTCCATCCTTTGCTTAGTTCTCACACTAACTTAGGCATCGGAGAGCCCTGCGCTGCCCACAGCCAGGGTCCTCTGACTGTATGTTTCTCCCCTTTCAGGATCATAGCGGTTAATCTACATCAGCCCCTTTGGATAAGTCCTATTAGGCACCCCTAATCTTGTGAGTTACATTTTTTGCACTTACAAAAATATTTCAGAATTTCGGATAAACTTCTCGGTGTAACTTTTTGGAAAAAATAAGAAATAAGAAATATAAAAATTTCCATATAAATCAAGCATTTAATAAATTATTTTGAATTAATAATACAATGTTATTTCTCAAACAAATTTAGCTGGGCGGGCCCTCTATGAACGATTGATTTGATTTAAATAGTTTGAGATTTTAAGGGGTGACCATCGAGCCTATAAATTTCCTCATTCCCCATAAAAAACACGGGTTGGATCGGTTGAAGATTATCTCATGAGAGCAAGTGGATTGTGGAGCCCATGGTTGAAAATCTCGGTCAATACGAACCGGTATTGGCCTGTACTGGCACGATATTTTGATGGGGAGCAGGTATCGGTACCGCCCATCAAAATATCGCCAAAATATATCGACTGATGAATGCATCGTCTTTCTTCCCTGATCCATCTTCTTGCAAGTTAAAATGGGGGAAAAAACCTAGTTGCAGTAAGAGAGAGATTGAAAAGGAGGATGAGGAGAGAAACTAACCTGGGCTCCGCCCCACGGTAATGGCCGGCCACACCAGCTACATGCCCACGGCCCACCTTCCACCCACGGCTCACCTTCCCCCCCACCCGTCTTTCGTTCTTCTGATTCTACATTGGGGGCGAGGGCAAGGCAACATGCACAATTCATGGAAGGGGCCAAACGAAAAGGCAAATGCCCTTTTTAGGGTTCTTGCCATTTCTAGAGTTATTACATACTTACATTCATGTATGCAACTTTGAAAAATTGCCACCTTATGAATCCCACGATGGGGCCCACCTGCATATAAATCTAAACTATTCAAAATGATTCTCCCCCCTTCTATTATGTCCTGAAAAGTCTCACTCTAATTGGTAATTACCCTACCATCAGATCAATCAATCAATCATTTAAAGAAAAAAAACAATCTAATAACAACATTTCTCCTAATAAAATGCAATTTGGATGAGGGCCCATGTAACAGAAGAGCAACTATCTTGAGCAGGTTAGATTTTTGTTGGCATGTCCACCATGAAGACAACAAGACTTCCAAATTTGGACGAGGGCCGATAACCGCGACCGATACCGATACCATTTCGCTTTTTCGGCCCGACCGATGCCGTGACTGATACCGTGATTTTGAAACATGGTGGATCCCCACGTCATGTGATAAATGATGGTTGGAAAGACAACACATGTCGCACGTCTCCCACGTCTCTCTCTATCTCTCTATATATATATATATATCTCTCTCTCTCTCTCTCGTTGCACGTGCTAATGGGTGCAGGTTTCTATTCAAACAAATGCAAAAGGACAGCTGATGCGAATTCAGCAAGTATACGGTTGTCTCAAGTAATATAGACTATGGAAGTCCGAATATCGTTCCCACGAGGATCGTTACAAGGAAAATAACAATGATTAATGAAAAAGATATCAACTCAAATATAGCTAACAAATGCAAATGGAGATAACAAAATTAATGGAAACACAAAACAATATAATAACAATGGAAATAAAAAAAATTGCAAACTAAAAAAAACGAGAAAATAGATAACAAAGAGATTTTATTAAAAATAAAAAAACTCAAGTGAGAACAAACCAAGAATAAGATTAGTAACAAGTTAATAACAAAAGCAAAATGACAAGGCTAATACAAGAACAATGGCGCAATCTTAAATAGATCAAGTGGATGAGTGTGTGAAAACAAGAAGTGAAAGATCAAGATAAAAAGAAAATAAAAACATCCATGAAAATGAGCTAATAACAAGTGAGTAAGATAGGGAATGAATGGATGGAAATGAAAATAAGTGTGCTAAAATAGTGTAAAATCAAAGGGGGAATAAAAAGAAACACATAGAGGGTAAGAATAAATAAGCTAATGGATATGATGGTGTGGATAGAGAAATAGAGTGTGAGAATTAAAATTAGTGAATAAGTGCGTGTGAATGTGAATGAAATCTAACTAAAGTAAGTAAAATAAGCAACAAGAAATACTAATGGATAGATTGAACCATCTAGAATCCAATAAGTGACACTAATCCAACACTAATGCTCTTCTCTTTTTCCCCAAAAAATACTCAAATCTAATGACAAATCAATGCTTAGATTTGGAAAATATAACTTTAAAGCTCTAAGATAGAAATTAACAATCTAGTAGCTAAGACTTTCTTTTCCTTCATAAAAGAAAAGATTCATAATGACTATCTAACAAAAGTAAGCATAAACCATCAAAAGATATTAACTCCTAAGCATGATTTATCAAACCTAAGCATAGATTGTAAAAAGAATGCTAAGATTGAAAATAAGCATGGAAGGTAGAACATTGCAATGAAAAAAAAATCTATTCTAGCATATGAAGCACATAAACAAAGAGAATTAAGAGCTTAAGCAAAAAGGAATAACATTAACTTAGCCTCATCTAGAAGATCCAATTAAAGGGATTAGCCACCCATTGGAGAAGACAAAGCTTTCATTCCAAATCTTTAATTTTTACAAAGCTTTCATCACTTTCTCTCTACAATTGCTCTTAAATACATGAAAAGCTTAAGTAAAGAGGAGGAGAATCTCCATGGTTGTGTATTTGAATCCTAGAGCTCCCTTCCTTATATAGAGACATTTTCCTTGCTCTCTTTTGGTTTCTTTCTAATGTGGGACTTCACAAGAATGGAAATATGAATATATGAATGTGATTCATGAGTTAAAAAATAGTTCCCAAATTGATGTACGATTTTAACCCCCGAAATGTCCGAATTGGGAAAAATTGTCATGAAATATGATTTATAGATCTTAGAACAAGCTTTCCAATGCTTCTGAGATCACATCAATCGGACACCCGAGTAAAAAGATATGGTCAAAATACCAACCCAATTGTTCGCCTAACTTTGTCATTTCTTCATCCAATTGTCTTCCAAACTTATCATTACTCTCTTTAACTCTTAAATCTTAGCTTTAATCTTCAAATTAATCTTCAATTACGCCTACAAAGAGAAATTAACATAATTGAGAGTATTTTCGAACATATTTTGTATGGAAGCCATTGGAATTCATATAAATGCATACAAATGACCATATATAATGGAAAGATATGAGCAAAGCATGATGGGGAGGAATTGAGATTTATGATTTTTATGCTAAAAATAGTGTTTTGAGTTCTTTTATCTTTGAAAACTCATAAAATAATACTATGAAAGGGTATCTTTTGTGAACTCATCACACCCCGAACCTACATTTTGCTAGTGATCCCGAGCTAAATAAAAGAAAACTAACTAAATGCAGAAAACGATAAAAAAACCTCAACCCACTTTCGCAGGAATCGCGGCTGCACTTAGCTCATGCAACAAGCCATTTAAACCCCTAAGTTTCCCCTAGTGGACGAGTTTTGTCTCGTGAGGGCTTTCAGTGAATAAATCCCACAAAATTCTTTTTATTTATATCCTCAGGTTTTTAGCAAGTTAATAAAAATGAGAGCAAGTTTAGAACACTTTCCAATTGCTAAGAACCTTTCAATGATGCTCAGGTCCCGGAGTGTATTTGAGTGAGTTTAGCCAACACTTGTGTGTGTTTTTTGGTTCTGAGAAAACACAACTTTGATCATCTTCTAAATCCACTCGTTTTGACTTCAGCCTCACGGTCATACTCTCGGAAATAAAATCGCTTAGATTTTCTGACTTATCACTCTATATGTGAGTATTGGCAAGGCAAAATGACTTACATATCTTTTGAGAATGAAGAATTTTTAGAGAATTTATCTCATGGAAAGAACAACCATTTAATTAAAGGTGAAAATGCTCACTCAACTTCTCACTTGTTGAACATCCTAACTATTCCTGAAATTCAATAGGTTTTTTATTGGTTGTAATGGGGTTAGGGGAAAGGATTTGGTAAAAATATGGGGAAATGAGGTTTTAGGGTTGCTGAGAAGGTAAGGTCTTAAGTTTTCTTTGTAGGATTTTCTATGATTCGTCTTCACCTTTTTTTTTTCCTTTTTTTTTTGTTGTAGTTCTTCGTTTTCTTGTCTTCCCACGAATTTCAACTTTCCTTTCTTTTTTTTCTTCGAGAAGACTTTTTCCTTGGAGAGATCATTTGAAGTATCAACAATGCACACTTCCTTCTTTCTTTAGCTTTTCCTTACACTTCTCAAAAATAATGGGTTGAAGGCTTTTTATTTGGGTGGAGAGGCTTTTTGAATTTTTAAGGAAAACTGCATAAAGGATAAAGGTTCAAAAATGGTTACTATGGAAATATTTTTATGGGTAGGCTTTTAATAGCCATGGGATTTTAAATTTAGATTGACTATCATCACTTTACCAGGTCTAGAAAGGTGCTCACAAGCTACAAGTCAAGGTTAGTTTGCAATTTTGATGACACCCTCAATGGTTGGAAAGAAATAGGCACTAATGAGAAAAAAGAAATGTGCCGAAAACTACGAGTTTGAGTAGCTCTTTAATCTATTCGGAATTAGCATAGAAGAGTCCTTACCCTGGAGGACTAGAAAGGCTCTACACTCAATTGGTTTAGTCTCCACTTGTGATTTGTCAGGGTCACTCAGATGTGCCACTCTCACTTGAACTACACTTCATATGGCTAAATGTACAAGGATTTTTCCAAGACTTGATTTTGTGACACTCTTTTTAGGATTTGGATAGTATACTAAACTAAGATATCAAAACTTATTAACAAGCTAAAATCCCATGGAAAACTTTGGTTTTTTTTGAAAAAAATTGATTTTTTTAAATCTAAATATTTACAGGCAAATACATGTGTGCAATGCAGCGCCACACCCCCAAACCTAAACCGAACATTGTCCTCAATGATATGCAATATGAAATGTGAAATGATAAATGGACAAGGAAAAAAACATTGGAACGCCTTACCATGGGTTGATGCAAAAAATGAATTTTAGATTGCCTACCAACCAACGCTAAGTTTCACGTTGTCAGTCCGACATGACCTTGAAAATTACGTATGCAACATACACAGGGTCCTGAAGAAGGGTCTTTTCGACATCCTTGTCCTTAAGCTTCAGAAAAGGTTTCAACCTCTGGCCATTTACCTTAACAACCATCCCCATTCTTGGGGTTCTCATTCTCAACTGCTCCATGAAAATAGACAGTGCGCACAATGAAAGGTTCAGTCCAATGGGATCTCAGTTTTCCTGGAAAGAGATGCAGGCGAGAATTATACAGAAGAACTTTCGTGCCTGGTTCAAAGGATTTCCTCAAAATAGATTGATCGTGGTTTTTCTTCATCCGATCCTTAAAAATCTTGGCATTTTTATAGGCATAATTTCTAAGTTCCTCCAGCTCATTGAGATGCAACTTGCGTAGGTTACCGGTTTTAGCTAAATCAAAATTGAACATTTTGATGGCCTAGTAAGCACTATGATCCAATTCTACCGGCAGATGACGTGCTTTCCCAAAGACCAATCGATATGGATACATTCCAATCGGGGTCTTATAGGCAGACCGATAAGCCCATAAAGCATCTGTCAATCTTGAAGACCAGTCTTTTTGGGTAAGACTGACTGTCTTTTCCAAAAATTCGCTTTATTTGCCTATTGGTCACTTCCACTTGTCCGCTAGTCTGTGGGTGATACGGAGTAGCAACCTTATGAGTGATAGATTATTTTTTCATCAGATCTCGAAGGTGCTATTACAAAAATGACTCCCACCATCACTGATAATCGCCCTGGGGGTGCCAAATCTAGAAAAGATGTTTGCTTTTAAATAAATTTGATAACCGGGTGACGATCATTCGTTTTGGTTGGAATCGCTTCTATCTATTTGGAGACATAATCTACAGCAAACAAAATGTATAAGTTACCGAAGGAACTCGAAAATGGACCCATGAAGTCTATGCCCCAAACATAAAAAATTTCCACAATAAGCATCGGATTTAAAGGCATCATGTTCCTCCGCGTAATTCTACCTAATTTCTGGCAACGCTCACAATGTAAATAAAACGTGTGACAATCCTTGAAATGGGTGGGCCAGTAAAATCGGCACTGCAAAACCTTTGCAGCGGTCTTCCTAGAATTGAAATGCCTACCACATGCATGGTCATGGCAGAAGGATATCACACTTAAAAAGTCTTCTTCCAGAATGCATCTCCTAATGATCTGGCCCGGACAATACATGAACAGATATGGGTCATCAAAGAAAAAATGCTTAACCTTAGACAAAAACTTAGACCTATCATGTTTGGACCAGTGATTGGGCATCTGTCCAGTGACTAGGTAATTAACCATATCCGTAAACCATGGGAAATGGGAGACACTTAGCAACTGTTCATCCGGGAAATCTCACTCAACGTGATGCTGTCATGCTCGTGGTTAGTAGGTAATCGGGAGAGATGATCAGCTACAACATTTTTAGAACATTTCCTGTCCAAATTCTCAAGGTCAAACTCTTGTAGCAACAGAATCTACCTAATCAGACGGGCTTTCACATCTTTTTTCATCAACAGGTACCTAAGGGTCGAATGATCGGTGTAAACTATGACCTTAGTAAACTATGACCTTAGACCCAATCAGGTAGGGTCTAAACTTCTCCAGTGCAAAGGTGACAGCTAACTCTTCCTCTGTGGTTGTGTAATTCATTTGAGCGTAATTCAAGGTCCTATTGGCATAATATATGTTTGTTCACTCTCTGTCCTAGCACAACCCCAAGAGCATGGTTAGAAGGTCACACATGAGTTCGAAGAGAATTGTCCAATCAGGTGGCTTTATTATTAGGGTAGAGGTCAAATTCTTTTTCAATTGTTCAAATGCTTGTAGGCAAGGCTCATTGAAGACAAAAGGCACATCCTTAGATAACAAATTGCACAAGGGTGCAACTATCTTTCTAAATTAATGAACCGTCTATAAAAACTTGCATGGCCCAAGAAAGATCTGATATTCTACACCGTTTTTGGCGGTGGTAGTTTGGAAATGAGATCAATTTTGGCATTGTCGACCTCGATGCCATTCTCAAAAACAACATGGCCCAGGACAATTCCTCTTTTCACCATGAAATGACTCTTCTCCCTATTCAAAACAAGATTCTTCTCTTGACATCTCACTAAAACAAGGTTTAGGTGATGCAAACATTCTAGGAAACTATTCCCATGGGTTGAAAAATCATCCATAAACACTTCTAAGTATCGCTCGACCATGTCCGAAAATATGCTCATCATACACCGTTGAAATGTCGTAGGTGCATTGCACATCCCAAAAGGCATGCGCCGGTAGGCAAATGTACCGAAAGGACATGTAAAAGTTGTCTTGTCCTGGTCCTCGGGAGCTATGGGTATCTGATTATAGCCGGAGTATTTGTCAAGGAAATAATAAAGGTTTGACCGGCTAGTCTCTCAAGCATCTGGTCCATAAACGGGAGGGGAAAATGGTCATTACGGATGGCTGAGTTTAACTTTCTATAGTCAATGCACACTTGCCAGCCCGTCTGGGTCCTTGTGGGCACTAACTCGTTCCCCTCATTCTTCACAACAGTTATCCCAGACTTTTTTGTTACAACTTGGACTAGGATCACCCATGAGCTGTCCGAAATAGGGTAAATGATACCTGAATCCAGTAGTTTCACAACCTCCACTCTTACGACATCCTTCATTGATGAATTAAGACGCCTCTGTGGTTCTCTGAAAGTTTTTGCATTTTCTTCCAAATGGATCCGATGTTGAACCACAGATGGGCTTATTCCTTTTATATCAGCAATTGTCCAGCCTATAGCCTCTTTGTGATCCTTCAGGATCTCAATCAATTGTTGTTCCTGGGCTTTTTCCAAGTCTGAGGCTATAATAATGGGGAGAGTCTCAGCTGGGCCCAAAAACACATACTTGAGGGTGTCAGGTAGTGGTTTTAGGTCGAGCTTGGGTGGTTCCTCAATTGATGGAACAAGTGGGGCAACCGATGGAGTCAAGATCTCTTGCTTGGTTTGCCATTGACTCCTCTCAAAAGCAGGGGCATAATCCAGTAACACATTTACTTCATTAATGCTATTCTTAACATCAATGTTACCTCCAAAATGTTCAAGACAGGCCGCCAGTGGGTCCTCACAAACTAACTATGATCTTATACTCTCAATAAGCTCCTCTAGGTAACTCACCTCACAAATTTCGTAATCACTCTCATCCCTGGGTTGCTTGCCAACGTTCAAAATGTTTATCTGAATTGTTATTGACACCAAAAATGTCACTTTGCCCCTTCAACCTCAAGAAAGCTACGTGGAGCCGCAACCTACCATAAATAGGCGATGCTACTTCCAAAAAATCAAATCTTATCAGAATCAAACAAGAACTGCAAGATCCTTTAAAACAGCCAAGATAGGAATACACGTGAAGTTTCGGGCCATTTTAAAATTATTTGGCCTAACTTCACTCCTCCACAAGCCAAAAGGGAGCTCCCAGCGGTGACAACATCGAAGAAATCAAATCTCCGATCAGAGCCTGTGGATAGTCTCAAAATACCTCAAAAAGGCTCCACGTCAAGTTCCGAGTCAAATCGACAATGTTTGACTCTACACCAGCCCTCGAACAATAGAATCATGCCTTTCGGCTACAAGAACCACCAAGGACATAACTCATCAAACATAGTACATGGCTGACTCCAAAATGCTTACAAAGGGCTACACGTCAAGTTTTTGGTCATTTCGACAACATTTGACCAGACCTTGACTCTCGAAAGCCAAATCAGGCCTCTCGGCGGTGAAGTTTCCCTTGATCATGGTTTCCAAATCGAAGCTAATAGATCATCTCAAAGACTCCAATAGGCTCCCTATCAAATTTCAAGTCAATCGGACATCGGCCGCATATCAAAGTACGACATCTTCCTCGCGACAAAATTAAGCCTACTGGCGACTGGACCCCACACGGCTTCAAAACTCAAATAAAATCCTATGGTTGGTCTTATTTATTTCTCAGGAGGTTTCACCTCAAAATTTAGGTCATTCCGACATCGTTTGACCTTGTTTCGGCTATTGACAGCAAATCGGCAGCCCAGCGCGAGAAAGGTTTCGGCTTTCCCAGAAAACTGGAAACTTTGCACTTCAAAATGCAAAGATTCTCATCAAGTCTTCTACAAGAAAATCATTCCAATAAATGTATAAAAATGTTAGGAAAACTACCAAAGAAAAAAGAATCGAAAAAGACGGAAGAATGGTTTAAAATTTACGACCAAAAGGGGAAAAACCCCCATGGTCACCACGACCATGGCCCAGATTTCCACTGAAAGGGCATTTTTTTTACCCCTTTTTCGTGTTTCGAGATGTTTGGCCCCTGTGGTTTTGCAAAATTTTGACTTTCGAGGCACCAAATCCATCGATCTTCATCAATATCACGAGTTCGTCCCCGAGAGTATCAAATCATCATTGATCGCCAACCGCTAAACCAAGAAAGTGCACTTTCTGTCCGATCGATCGAGAAATCGACAAGGCAGGTGGCACCGGCCCGTTGTTAGCAATCAATGTCTAAAGTTTCATGGTCATCCGATGTCGATCAGCATGAAGATCCATCGATGTTCATCGCCAGAAGAATTTCAAAATATACAGCACCGCCCGCGACTCTTCGACTGCTCAGGCGACCACTTAATGCTGTTAATTGACCCGTTTATGGCAACTTATTGCGGTCATTAACTCATTATTTCGGACAGCCCAATCAGAATCAAGGAAAAAGGAGTTACAAATCAAAGATTCATGGCACTTAAAGCCATGAAACTCCTCCCATGATGGTGATTAAAAGCAATTAAAAGCCTTAACTCTCCACCGGCCAATCAGAAGCCAAAGAAAAGGAGTTACAAAATAAAGAATTAAATCTTGTAACTCCACCCATTATGCGGCTTTATTACTTAAAGCCGACAAACTCTCCTAAATGGCTACCAAAAGCCTAAAAATAAGAAAGCATTTTAAGAAGAACAGGACCAGAAAAATCGATCTGAATCCCGAAATCCAGACAGACAGAATCCAGAGAAAGAGAGAAAACGCTGCTGAAGTTCTGCATCGACCACCGCCACAAGGTGACAAAAGTCCCTTGGGGGGCATCCCGCCCCAAGGTCCTTTGCCTTCTCCTTCTCCTTCCAATGGCTTAGACGTGGCTTTTCGGCCCATCTACTTAGCTTTTTATTGAACATAGGACCTCCTCTTGGTCTTTGTCCTCTAAAAAACTGAGGTTATAGCCAAGCCAAGTGAATCAAGAGCATCCTCTGTTCTCATCTGCATCGATGATCGCGAAGTCCATACATGGCTTAGGATCGTCAATCTGAACGAGTCCCCCATAATCTCCGGAGAAGTTAAATCCTCATTTTCTTGCTTTTCATTATAGTTTGTATTTTTCTAAATAGCAAAAAAAAAATCACAACTCTTGTCTTTCACTATTGATAAGAATTGTAAATCGGTTATAAATGCCAAGAATCGCCTTTAACGGCATAACAAATGAAATCTCCTCTCACGGCATTTCAAAACCATGTCTCTTTTCTTAAATATATGTGCAATGAAAAATCGAAAGAAGTTGATTTCCTTTTCTACTTGTGATGGTCGATCTCTGGATCACCATTTGGAATTCCAAGTTGAGTAGAAAATTTGGCGCACCCACTAAAAAAAAATGTTGATGCTCGCTTTGCCCTCCGTGCGCAAAAAGGTTGGATCAAACGGACTCTCACGTCCGCCGACCTCGATAGCGTCGAGCGAAAAAGTGCGGTCCATTAAACTGGCACACCCAGTGGGACTCGTTCATTTGAGAACACGATGCTTAGAAATGGAATATTTGCATATCATATTTTTGCTCTACGCTTATACTTCTTTTCTAGATTCATTGGCTACTTTCTAGTTGGTGGCCTATGTTGGATTTCGCATCTTAAAAAAATGAGAAGGGATTTTTTGGAAATTTCTAATTCTATCTTTAAGTTTATTTCCACCCTTTATCTTATAAAAAAAATCAGATTTCTCAGTTTGGAATCAAAATTGAGAAACTTTGATCTTTTCCCTTTTGGGCACCGGTGCTCGCAGATATGTTGAACCTGTGACGAATTGGGGATTTGGCAATCGTTTCTCTCCAATGAGTTTGTTAGGGATCTAAAAACAAAATCAATCAGATTTCTTAGTTTGGATTCAAAATTGAGAAATTTTGATCCTCTCCCTTTCGGGCACCGGCGCTTGCGGAAATGTTGAGCCTATGACGAATCGATGATTGGGCCATCATCTTTTTTCGATGAGTCTGTTAGGGATGTAAAAAAAAAAAAAATCAGATTTCCCAGTTTGGATTCAACATTGAGAAACTTTGATCCTTTCCGTTTCAAGCACCGGTGCTCGCAAAAATGTTGAGCCTGTGATGAATCGAGGATTGGGCCATCGTTTCTTTTTGATGAGTCTGTTAGGGATCTAAAAAAAAAGAGAGACAAAGAACACTAAGGTTAAACCAATTGTGTTCTTCGACCACGATTGAATCAAGAAAAACCTTGTCCAGAGTGTGGAGACAACTTTACTGTTTTAGGCAAGGGTCCACCAAACGGGTTCATTAAGTAATCCTACCCTTACTTGGAGGCAATTCTATCAATTGTGGTTTCATCAGACCAGATTAGGAGGCCTATGTGCACTCTTCCTTCTTTAGATCTTCTTTCAAAAAAAAAAATTCGAAAAAAAAATACTTCCGTCATTTTCGGTTTCAGATTTGAGAAATTTTGGTGCCTTCCTTTCTAGGCACCGGCACTTGCAGAAATGTTGAGCCTTTGTTCTAATTGGAAAACCATTTGCTCTCTTAGACGAATCCAATCTTGACCTTTCAAAAAATAAAAAAATAAAACTCTTGGCACTTTTGGATCTAGATTCGAGAAATTATGGTTCCTTCCCTTTTAGGTACCGGTGCTCGCAGAAATGTTGAGCCTGTATTCGGATTGGAATACCATTTGCTCTCTTTGACGAATCCAATCTTGGCCTTTCAAAAGAGAGAATCCCATCTCTTGGATGCGGTTTCCAACATTTGTGCCTAGCAATACTGGTAAGCCCTTTGGGTCTACTGTATTCGTGACCGGCACTCTTGTTATCTCCAACATTTGTGCCTAGCGGTAATGGTAAGCCCTTTCAGGGTCTACTGTATTCGCGACCGGCACATTTGTAACTCCAACTTTATATTCGTCTTACCTCGAGCAAGCCCTACTTCTCGATAAGTCAAATTTAGATTTACAATTGCTTCTAGCAGTCACTGGAACACTCATTCTAGGCTCACCATACTTGCGATCAGAACAATTATACCATCTATGGCTTTTTTTTCTTCATGTCGCTTGGGTCGGTCCACGACCTTCGAGCAATTTGAAAAGACGAAACTATAGTTTTTCCCATTTATGATCATTATATTCTTGTGATTACTTATGGATGTGGTCTTGTTTTAGAAAATTTTCAAAACTAACAATGGCAGCTTCTCTAACCATTACCTTAAACGAAAACAAGCACCAACTTATGCTTCACTTCAATAGAACCAAAACACGCGCACTCACAAGCGCCTGGTCAACTGCCAAAGTGTCACCTCTCTCGGTAACTCTCTGAACTCCAGGTCGACCTCTACTCCCAAGACTATCATCTCTGGGATGCTGGCACCATTCCCACTTCCCGAAGAAGAAACTGCGTGTGCCAAAAAGTAGAAGATCGCCTCTCCACGTGTCACTACCATGACACCAAAGGCGAGCGCTCAAAACCCCGAAGCTCGCGGCACTCCCGCGAAGCCTCAACCCACATACAACCAGATCTATCCCAAGACTTGGTCCCCAAAACCTTTGCCAAAACAAATAAGGTCCCAAACATCCACAAAGCCAGGTACTAAAGGAGAATCAGTTCTACCCTCTTGCTTACATGAAAGAGGAGAGACCCGACTTCCACTTGACAACCAAGTCAACCTTGCATGAGCTGGTTTGTTGCTACAAGCTAAAAATAAATTCATGCATCACAAGGCCTCTACAAGCACCTGCCAAGGCCTACAATCTTTCAGTTCGTCCGTTCATCTCTACTAGGGCTGAACTCGAGAAGTTTAAAGCTTCGCTGCAACAGGCAAAGGATAGGGTCCGCATCCTGTCCATGCCTAGCTACAAAGAAGACAGGCTCGGCTGCTGCACTCGAGGGAACACATCATTTATTGTGAAAGCCCAGCCAGAGCTGACCGAAGCTCAAATTGCTCGTTGTGTACGTCGCCGCATGTCATATCGACAAAAGAGACTAGAGAAGTAGAGGACTCAGCATCCTACACTTCAAGTCTCTCACAAATGGGTCGAAAAAGAAAGACCCGACCAAGTTACTACTGTCCATATGGATGGAAAAACCAGAAGACTCCAAAAGTCAACAACCAAAACCCATGTCCGAATTTCGGCGACTTGCAGCATGTCTAGGACACGAAGACATTCAGAAGAATTTCCTGCTCTTTCAAGCAAAGGATGACGGATTGATCTTTCCTCAGGCTCTTCATAAAAAAGAATGAGCCTCAGCTCAGTCACCAGGACAATTTCTTCGTTCGAATCCTGAAGGATGAACGTCCTGGCTACAAATTTTGAGCCCCCACCTCATAATCCACCTCAAGATGACGCGCTCACACGTATCCAGCAGTTGGAACAAGGCCAATAGATGAATGAAACTCTGATGGAAAACATTCTCCCCGCCTTTCAAAATCAGGCAGACAAAGAACCTCCTACGAATTCTCAATACGATGAGGTAAATGGAGAAGAAAATGAATCACGCGCCCTTACCAAAAAGAACATGGACAGTATCTTCGCCAAAGCAAAAGAAGAGGATATACTCAAGGAACATGGGATGAAGGCACCATATCCCTAGTGGATGGACTCGGTCCTGTTCCCCAGAAAATTTAAACATCCTACTCTCCAAAAATATATAGGGAAAGGATAAGCCAGACATCACGTCATCCACTTCAAGATCTTGACGGGAGCTATCACGGATCAAGATGCACTCAAGATCCGCCTCTTTGTAAGTACCTTAAAAGGTGCGGCCTTTGACTGGTACTCCACTTTGCCGGCGGACTCCATCCAAAACTAGGCCATGATAGAGACACGCTTCCTGACTCACTTCAAAGGTGAGGATCATCCCACTACTATGGCTCAGTTTTGCAGCCTAAAAAAGGGGGAGAATGAGTCGACATACGACTTCATTCACAAGTAGAATGCAATGGCATATAAATGCTCAGATGTACTGCCACAAGCGTCGATAGTCGACATCTGCCGAAACAACATGAGAGCAAGGATCTACTCCATGATTATCGGCAACAAATCTAAACACCAGGGAGAACTCTTAGAAGCTTCCATGGAGGCTGAAATGGCAATCGAAGACCTCAACAGTCAGAAATCATCAAGGAAGGAACCTACCGCCATTGTAACCTCAAAACCAAAGAAAAAAGAGGTCCTCAATGTGCAAACTAAGTCAGCTCCTCAGCCACCAAAGAAAGCCGAAAACAAAGCTGCAGGTAAGAAACCTGAACTCTCTGATACCTTCAAAGAGTGAATAGAAAAGAAATACCCGTTTGATGAAGATGTTGATGAAATTTTCGGGGCTCTCATGGCAAACGGCAAGCTCACTTTGCCTGAACCCAAAAGACCGGGAGATGTTGGGAAAACCAACGATCCTCGGTACTGTCCATACCACCAGATGATCATTATAATTAATTGGGGCTCAAGGATAGTAAGATATGGATCTAGTTTGGAAGACAGGTCCAATTGATCCATGGATATTGATAGAGGGGTCTACTTGTGGTAATGTGGAAGTTTAGGGTCTTTTATGTAATATTCCTAAGACTGGAGTTCAATTTCATTTATATAGTGGAGTTATTTGCAATTAACTGTGGGTCCGGATTACACATGAGATGTGGCGTCGCGTGTCCCAGTTGGAGCTAGCTTTCTAAGGAATCCCTAGTGGTCCCCACGCTAGCCCAATTATTAGAAAGTATCTAATTCTAGTTGAACTCTAAAAGGAAAGTTACTATTTCTATTTGAAGTGAGACTTCTAATAGTGGTAATAGTAGACTTACTAATTTTAGTAGAAGTGAGACTTCTATTTTAATTAGAAAGAAATTAGAAAGTTACTAATCATATTTGAAGTAAGACTTCTAATTATGATATGGTAAGTTACTAATTAATTAATGAAAGTAAGACTTCTATTTTAATTGAGAAGAGATAGTTACTAATTTTTGGAAGAAAGACTTCTAATGGAAATTAGTAAGTGGGTGCATCCTGATCTCCTAGAAGATGAAAACTGGGAGGTCGTGAAAACAAATCCGATAGCTCAACAGCGAAGGCAAGCTAAGAAACATCTCCTCAAGCTCAAACGGCAAGAAAAGGCCCATCCAAAATAAGAAGTCCATGAAAAGGCAGAGACATCGTCTATCGCTTCACTTGGGACAATAGAAAAGTCCCTTACAGAGATTTCAAAAGTGGTAAGAAAGTTCTCTCTCAATGATTTCATGCCACCTCAAATAAAAAAAGAAGCCATGCATGGGGCATTATACTCTTACAGTTTGGTAGTTGGATTCTCTATGGATGGATACGAGTCCGATGACACCGACGAGTGGGAGGAATCCCCTGAAACAGGAGAGTACCTCTCCGATGAAGAATGGGTTCCTGAAACTCATCTTATGCCAGTAATCTGGTATAACCCCTTACAGCCACAAGGATCCTGGTTTGATGATGAAGAAGACCAAGATGTTGCTCAAGAAAATGCTGTTGACCTAGCACCCGCCATTGCTCCAGTGGAACCCAACCCTGTTGAACCATAAAGAGCAGACGAAGAAGAAGATTTGACTCTCATGCCTGATCTTGTAGAATATGCAAGGATCTTGTAGCGTCTTTCTCTAAAACAAGAGCAAGACCGCGTCAACGAGCTTCGTCGCGATCAAAACCCATAACTGGAAGTCCCTGAAGACGACCAGGCACCTCCTCACTTAACTCCTGAAAATGGGGAAAACTGCTGGATTGATGATCCTCCTATATCCGAGGATGAGTCTGACTCTCATCACTCCATTCTGGTAGTGTCTCCTGTTAGAACTGCCTGCAATGTGATAATTCGGGATTATAGCTCTTCAGAAGCCTCGTCTGGTGAGATCACTTACACTCTAACGACGTCTGGCACCATATCTTCTAGAGCTACCTCGTCTCACATGACTTTAACTGAGACAACACCCTCTGAGGCTTTCCTAAGACTGTGACTTCAGGACTCACACTCTTCCCAACTGATCATCATGAAGAAACCCCAACTATTGATACTTGGGACGATGAATTAGTCAACGAAGAAGAAAAGTTATTAGATGTTGTTCAGGACTTGTTCCCGAAAAACACTCCATGCAACACCATCATTGAGGATGGCAACTCTGCTCCAGACACATTCCCAGTAAATGAGAAATGACAGCCTCTTGATCTTGAAGACAATCTTCCAAACAAAGACCCCTCTCAAGATGCTTTCGAAGTTGATAGAGGCACCCGCTCTGGCCGGGACTACTACAAAAATTACAACCAATCTTCTTTTACTTATGTAAATCCTTCGAAAAAAGATGTTGTAAGGACCCCGAGTGGCAACAATGATGAACACGCAGGCCCCAAGGAGGCTTTCAAGTATGACTTGATCGAACACTTCAAGCACATACCTGCACGATTGCACATCCTAGATTTGTTACAAATGTCTTTAAGCACTCGTGATAATCTCATTTTAGGATTACAAATGCTGAATGAGGATATCGACAAACATGCCCCACAAGTCCTCCAAATTGAAATGGACTATCGGGTCAAAAACTCAGAAACCTCCTCAAAGGGAGAAACGAAGAAAACTAAGGGATCTTACATTGAATGCCTCTCGGTTAAAAAAACAGCCAATGCAACCATCGCCTTCACAAAGGAAGACCTCCTACTTGGCGAAACAAGGCACAACCGACCCCTGTACTTCATAGGATATATCAAAGAAATGCTTATGCACAGAGTTCGGATTGACCCAAGTTCTGCACTCAACCTCATCTCCACTTCGGCAATCGAAGAGTTGGGTATCCCACCCAGCAAGCTGAGCCACACATCTGTATCTATCTTTGGATACGATGAGAGCACTCAGAGGCCTATCGGCAAAATCAGGTTCAAGTTGTAAATCGGTGATTTTATCTCTGAGGTCACTGTGTATGCAATAAAAACCCCTTCATGCTACAACATCCTTCTCGGACGCCCCTGGATACACGAGAATGGTGTTGTCCCTTTAACTCTACATCAGTGCATCAAGTTTGTTGGCAATGACGGCATGATACATCGAGTCTTTGGAGACAGAAAACCCTTCAAAGGTAAAGAAGTCCACTTTGCAGACTCACAGATGTATGAAGGTGAAAAAGAAGAAGATGAGAAGGAAATAACACCCTTTGCCTAAAATCTCCAGAAAGATAAAGGCAGGCTCCTCAACAATCACCGGAAGAAAACAAACCCTCTGGCAAACCAGAAGAGAGCAGTCAATCTCCCTTCGTCATCTCCCTCAAACCTTCAAAGCCTTTGGTCATCACAACTAAAGTGAAAAAGGCAAAGCAAAAGTCTTGGGGTAAATTTGTTGTCTCTTTCGTGTCTATCATGCAAGACTCGGATTTGGATTCGGATTCAGAGCCAGAAGACGACACATCGTCCAGCCAAGCTGATACTCATCAAGTTCAGCCAGCTCTACCTCCAATGGAGACACCTGCTGACGTAGAAGATCCTACATCTGCTTCCTTCGTTGTTCCGACAACTTCAACAAAGGAAAGGCCGGTCTTCTTCCATAGATTGGATGCTTCTTCATCAAGCTCCATGCTTAAACCTTTTCAAAATGAATGCATGCCTCAACTGTTTCTATATAGTCCTGTGGTGCAAGCTATTATGAAGAAAATGAGCTATGATGCTCAAAATCCAGTCGGTTTGGGAGAAGGTCGAAGTATTCTCAGGCCATTGCGGCCCACCTTAACCAAAAGCCAACTGGAAGATTGGAGACTCTACGGCCATGTAGAAAAGTCTTCACATGGGTTAGGGTATAATCCCGACACTCCTCTGAGACAGTTGACACAAAGGCTGAAAAGTCGATTTGCCGACCAAGCCTCAACATCTCATATCCATGAAGACATCGATCTCCCTGTATATCTCTTCGATGAGTCACCTGACAAGGATCCAGGAAGCTCATCCAATTGGTACGATTTCTCCGATGATGAATAGGAATTGTCTAATAACACAGATGTGTGGTATTCTGACTTAGAAGAACCCTCGTCTCCAAAAGAAGTACCCTACTTCTATCCAGTTTCAACAAGTGATTGGGACCATCTCATAGCAAGCCTTGAGAAGATCTCCGATCAAGAAGACCCATGGAAAGGAATGAAGCCTTGGACTGAAAATGCCATTGAAACCCAGAAGGTTTCGTTGAGCGGGAAGCCTCCGAAAATATTGTGGAGGAACCACCTTCAAATCTTTTAATAGAAGGTCCTATTCAAAAGATAGACTTGGGTACACCAGATAACCCACGTCCTGTATTCATAAGCAAGAATATGAAGGATGATGAGTTACCCGAGCATATCACTTTTCTTCGTGAGTTTGTTGATTGCTTTGCACGGTCCTTTGCTGAAATGCCTGGTTTAGACCCTAAAGTAGCAGTCCATGAGCTCAATCTTCAAGAAGACATCTAGCCTGTCAAGCAAGGCCAAAGAAGATTCCGTTCAGATGTGATGGACAAAATCGAACAAGAAGTTCAAAAGCTCAAAAGCGCCGGCTTCATCCATGAGGAACATCCTGAATGGTTGGCAAACATTGTCCCCGTGACAAATAAAAATGGGCAGATCAGGGTCTGTAATGACTATAGAGACCCGAATGGCGCTTGGTTTAAAGGTGAATTCCCGCTCCCCATACCGGAGGTAATGATTGACGATACCTGCGGATTTGAGCGAATGACATTCATGGATGGCTTCTCTTGTTACAATCAGTTAAAGATTCATCCCGAATATGAAAAATACGCTTCATTTTCAACTCCATTTGGCATGTATTGCTACATTGTCATGCCATTTGGCCTGAAAAATGTTGGTGCCACATAGCAGAGGCCTATGATGAAAATATTCCAAGATATGCAGCATAAGACGGTCGAATGTTACGTTGATGACCTCACCGTCAAAAGCAAAAGAAAAGAAGATCATCTTGAGGACCTTCGAGAAGTCTTCCTCCGGCTTCACAAACACAAACTGCGGATGAATCCTTTGAACTGCTTCTTCGGCATCTCGTCGGGTAAGTTTTTCGGATTCCTAGTTTAGAAAGCTGTAATAGAACTTAACCTAATCAAAGTCAAGGCTATTCTAGAAATGCCCTCTCCAAGAACCTTGAGAGAACTGAACGGGCTTCAAGGGAGATTGGCCCACATCCGGCGGTTCATCTCCAATCTTTCTGGGAAGTGCCGTCCATTCTCTCGGTTGATGAAGAAAGGTGTAAACTTTGTCTGGGATGCTGACTGTGAAGCCGCATTTCAAGATATCAAGTCATACCTGACATAACCTCCACTGTTAGTTGCTCCTACCTCTGGAAAACCATTCATCTTATAGACAAGAGCCCTCAATCATTCTCTGGGCGCTCTAATCGGACAAGAAAATGATGAAAGACAAGAAGTTGCTCTATACTACCTCAGTCGCATGCTGGTAGGTGCAGAGCATCGCTACTCTCTAGTCGAAAAGGAATGCCTTGCAGTGATGTTCGCTTTACAAAAGCTACGTCACTACATGCTTTCCAATAC
Source organism: Litsea cubeba (assembly GCA_012931725.1). Lineage (NCBI taxonomy): Eukaryota > Viridiplantae > Streptophyta > Magnoliopsida > Laurales > Lauraceae > Litsea > Litsea cubeba. The sequence continues at coordinate 31,888,513 of CM022950.1, forward strand.
AGTCTACCTGCTCTCGAGGATCAACCTCCTGAAGGTCCTTGTTACAAAAACAAGTTCTCTCAATGCCCGACCGGCAAAATGGTCCATCCTTCTGTCACAATTTGATAATTGGTATGTACCACAAAAAGCAATCAAAGGCCAAGCTCTAGCAGACATTCTCACAGAGCTTCTGTTGCCTAAAGACTCTCCACTCAGAGATGATCTCCCAAATGAACCGTCCATAACGTGGAGACTTCCTCACAAAATGCCTCATGGGACATGTACATTGACGGTGCAACCAGGACAAATGAAAAGAGACAGTTGATCTCGGGAGTTGGCATCCTCTTTGTTAGTCCCAGCAAATACATGATTCCACATGCTTTCTCACTACTGGAGCCATGCACAAAAAATGCAGCTGAATACCAAGCTCTGATTTTAGGACTGGAACTCACCATCGAATCCGGCATTACCATGCTGGAAGTCTTTGGAGACTCTCAACTGATCGTCAACCAGATGAATAAAAAATTTGAAGTCAGGAAACCTGATATGCTACCTAACTACAACAAGGCACGACGGCTTCTGCAAAAGTTTGACATCTGTCACATCACCCACATCGCAGAGGTTAAAACATCCATGCAGATGCCCTAGCCAGACTTACCGCATCTATGGTGATCCAGGAAGGGGAAAATATGCAAATTACAGTGTGCGAGAGAAGGATCCTCCCTCCTCTTAACACACACCAAGCAGTTGCTGAATGCCACCGAGTGGTTTGAAGTCGGATCTCTATCCTTCAACCTTTAATCGGTGACTGGAGGGATCCGTTCATTGATTACAGTATGCTCGGAATCCTACCTAAAGATCTAAAAGAATGGGTCAGCATTGAAAGGCGAGCCCCAAACTTTCATTTGGATATTCTTTTAAAAATCCTCTACAGAAAATCCTTCAACGTAGTACTTCTACACTACTTATCACAACAAGAGATTGAAGAAACACTCAAAGAAGTCCATGCTGGTCTTTGTGGAGCCCATCAGGTTCGTCCCAAGCTCTACGATCAGATAAAAAGGTTAGGTTATTATTAGCCTACCATGGTAGCTGACGCAATGCAATTTGCTAAGCGCTGCCCACAATGCCAAGTTCACGGAAATTATGTTCACATGCCTCCAGAATGGTTGCATTCTACAGCGATCTCATGGCCTTTCGAAGCTTGGTGTATGGACATCATAGGTCCTATTTCTCCCTCTTCAAGCAAAGGACATCACTTCATCTTCGGTGCTACGGATTATTTCTCCAAGTGGTCAGAATTATTTGTGCTCAACGAAATGAAGACCTCATCAGTCCTTCAGTTCTTGTGGACCAACATCGTTTGTCATTTCGGCATACCTAAAAGATTCGTCCATGATAACGGACCACAATTCCGGGATCATCGATTCTGCGACAAATATAAAATCCAAAGCTGTCCTTCGACTCCATATAATCTGGCAGCAAACGGATTAGCAGAAGCCTTCAACAAGACACTTTGTAAAATCATAAAGAAAATGGTATGTAGTCACAAAAGAGGCTGGAGCGACAAACTGCAAGAAGCTTTGTGGGCCTATCGGACCACCGTTCTAGGATGAACCCATAGCACACCATTCTCCTTTGTCTATATATAGATGCGAAGCTGTCGTGCCCTTAGAAGTACAAATTCTTTCCCTAAGAGTATCTTTGCAAAATGACATGACTCAAGAAAGCAATGTGAAATTGCGACTCCAAGAGCTGGACAATCTCGACGAGGGACGGCACGAAGCTCGACAAAGCATCAAACTTTACCAAGCATGCATGGCGAGATCTTTTGAGAAGAAGGTCAGGCAACGCGCCTACAAAAAGAGTGACTTGGTTCTTGCGGTAAAAAGACTAATCGTCTTCGATCACAAGTCCAAAGGGAGGGACCCTAGGTCATCGACAAGGTTTTCTCCAATGGCGCATACGCTCTCCTAAACATGGAGGGTGACAGATGTATGCTGCCCATCAACGACAAGTTCTTAAAGCGGTACCACCCTTGAAGACTTACCCAACTAGGTAAGAGCAATACCTGTACGGCCAAAGTCTATTTCCAAGTACTCGCTCGTCAAACCCACTCTTTTTAGAATTTTCATATCAAATGTTGAAATTTCTAGAAACTCAAAACAATGCTTACTTTCATCATTCCGTTGTTCAAAAAAATCCAAGTTTAGGAGCCTTTCCCTAACTTGACCAAAATTTTCGATCCTTAAACCCAAAATCATGGTATGAAACAAAATCCGATTTCAGGGATTTCCACCCTAGTCCACCCTGCCTTTTACCGCCAAAATAGTTTTAGGTCAAAATTTACGACCCTCGTGTGTTTAAACAAAATGGTTTTTCAAAAACCTTGGGGAAGCGACGCTTAGTCGATACTCGCACAAATCAGAAGAATACGAACCATATTCGACACTTCAAAAATTGCAGGGAAGTGACATTTCATCGATACTTGTAAAATCCAAAAAAATCGTGGCGACGCAACATTCTAGTTGATATCCACAACCCAAAATCCAAAGGTTCGAAAAAACCTAAAATCATGGAGGCGTAACATTTCAGCTGATATCCACAAAGGTTCGAGATAACCACAAATTTCAAAAATCGTGGGGAAACGACATCAAGTCAGTACCCACAAAACAAAACCTTTGAAAAGCAAAGAAGCAACATTCCATCAATACTTGCACCCAAATCCGCGAGGATGCGATATTGCATCGATACTCGCAATGAAATGAGCAAGGATGCGACATTCCATAGATACTTGCAAGACCATTCAGCAGGGAGGCAACTTTTAGTCGATACTTGCATTTTTGAAAACCAGAAACCTGGCTCTCATGACAAAACCGGCTATAAATGTCACACAAATCAGCTATCAATGCCACAAAACCGGCTATTAATGCCACACAGAACTGGCTATTAATGCCACACACAAAACCGGCTCTCATGCCAAAATCAGCTCTCATGCCACAAACAAACCTTGGCCTTCATGCCAAAAACAAAATCTTGGCTCCCATGCCATAAATCCAAATTAGGCCACAAATAAAATCTGGCTCCCATGCCAAAAAAATCATTTGACAAAAGATTTCTACAAAATGATAAACTTTTGATCAAATATTTAGAAAAGAATCATTTCCCATTTAGCAATTGCTTTCATCACAAGAAAGATTTAAGTAAAAGTAGGGAATACAAAAAAAAACGTGTTCACAAGCACTACAAAAAAAAGAAAGTACCAAAAAATACATGTGATACCAAAAAAAAGAAAAAGAGTTTCTGTTACAAAAAAATGAGAAATTAGGAGCTTAGTAAAAAATGGCCACCCGCCAAAGTTTCAGCTCCTCGAGCAAACTTTTGGCCTCAGCCGTTAGAATTTCCAAAGCACGCTTCTTCAGGAACTTTCCATGAGATGCTGGAGAATGCTTTAACCCTTCTTTGACACTGGGAATCTTATCCCAAGCAGTTCGCCATTGTTTGTTTTTTTGAGTCCTCTCTTTGAAAACTCGATCGGCATCTGCAGCCTGGCGAATCAGAGTCCTCTCCCTGTCGCGAGCCTCTGTTATAGCAGCCCACTTGGCCGTGACTTGCGCCTCCAAATGCTCAAGACATTGCCTAGCCTCGGCGACCTCCCAATCAAGGATGGTAATGTCGTGTCTCAGCCCGATGATGGCTAACTCTTCTAAGTTCCTCTCCCGGACAAACTACTTCCTGCTCTGTGTAGTCTCATCCATGTTAGATAGAGTCTTATTAGCATGGTCCAGGAACATCTCCTTGCAGAAGTCACCATCAGGAAAAGCCATGGTCTTCTACAACTTGTTGCCCAGTACAATGATCCTATCAACGATCGCCGTGACACCTGTGATGTCCATACCAGCCTCTTTTCGGCATCACTGAGAATATCCTGCACATGTTGGATCATGCCAAATCCGGCATCCAAGTGCCTAGAAAGGAGAGTCTCGATCCAAGAGTTCAAAACCCATGCCAGCAACTTCTCCGCCAATTGAAGAGAGGAACCGGATGAAGATTCACCATTCTCCGTCGGTCAGTTGCTCATGTCATACCCCGTTGGAAGAGTAATAAAAGAACTCTTTCCAATTGGAGCCACCGGGGAAGGAATCTCAGCATGAGGTCTCACCTTTGCCGTGTCAAAATTGGCTGTAGAAGTTCCTACCTTTGGATCAACCTCTGGCACCCCTTCCTCTGGTTCTGATGAAAGCGATGGGATCTCTCCTGTCACTTCACAACCTGCCAATGAAACACAAAAGGTATGAATATGATCCTGATTAAAAAAAATCATTATCAGGGTTATCACTACAAAGTACCTTCTTCGACAACTAGCGGAATACGCTCTTCCTCTATGAACTCATTGGAAGCATCGTCAACATTTGCATACATTGATGGTTCATAGTCATCGGAATCCCATGGCAAGTCAACCGACAAGAAAAATGTTAGCAAAGCAAGTCATAGACACAAAAAAAAGAAACCAAAAGAAGTCATACAAGTTGGAGATTTTGGAGTCACTCCAGAGTCCCTCAGTTCTTCTTCAGATGCCACAAACGGATCCGTCACCGCCTCATTGGCCGGAACCTCAGGCATCGCCAAGCCATCATCCTTTGCTAAAAAAAAAAAAAAAAAAACAGGGGGAGAAAACAAATCAAAACTTGAAAAGTTCCATAAAAGAAACCGAAAGAGAAAGAGGAAGAATCATAACTTCACTGATGGTTTCTTCTTCTCGGCTCCTCTTTTCCAGAGGCTCGTCAGCATCCCCTGGCACCTCCTCATTGATGGTAGGAGGGACTTCCACATAAGGAGAGTCTTCATCTCGTCCCTTGCGACGCTGACCCCACTTCTTTTTGCTCCTGCGGGCTGGTTTTCTGGAAGAACTTGCCCCGCTGTCAGAGTCAGGTTTCCCACTTGACTCCTCACTGGACGGTCTGCTCTTGCCAGTAGACTCCACAGAAGCTCACCTCTGTTCCGCTTGCATTCAAGCGCCAAGCTTAGCTTCCTCCATCTCTAGCTGCTCTAAGGCCTCACCAGGTACTTCTCGGACAGCTTCAGAAATGTTGACGCTCTGCTCACTGAGAAAGCCTATCTTATGCTTCTCTCCAAAAAGGAAGGCCAAAACTTCCTCTCGCCGGACGCCATCTGACTTCCCAACGCCTTTTCCAGAAGACAGCTTTACATCAAGCTCGTTCTTGGAAAGTCTTTGGTACACCAAAAAGCTCTCCGCGAACCACCTCATGAAGCCAGCAGTCCGGGAAGTCGACAACTCAGGATAAGAAATAATGGCTGTAGTGTCTTCAGCACTATAAAAAGCCCATGCATTTCTGCCGTCCTGCAAACCTCCAAAGTGCTTCACCATACTCGAAGGCGCTCCAACAACGCCTTGAGAAAAGCCCAATTGCAGGGCAAAGCGAGAAGGTACATACGGCTGGATGTCGACGAAAAGATGTCTACAGTACACCATTGTGCCGACACGTATGCTGAAAAGCTACTATTTCTATGCATTTGTCAAGGAGTAATGCTTCCCGACCCTGCCCTGGTAGAGTCACGGGAGGCACTAAAGTTGAAAGCCTTCTTTCGCAACTCCGGAGAAAGCTTCACCGAAGATTGCCTCATCTCGACGTCTCTGAACCGTCGGATCCTCATGCGGGCAAACAAAAGAGATTTGAATACGGCTTTACCCTTAGCCAACCAAATCATGAGAGGATTATCATCCTGTGCAGCACCCAGCCGGTGGAAGCCAGGACAGTGGTATACATACCACGAATAAAAGTGGGCTGAAAATACCCTATTCATAGTGAGCCCATGCCTAACCAAGAAAGTAGCGGCCTGCAGTTCGGTGCACAGAGAGGAGTAAAGAGCTGGCACCAAAGCAAGCCTTTCTCCAAACGCCATCTGACAAGCCAGAAAAATACAGTGCGGTTGGATGTGCGTTCCATCTCCTCCAGCAAAGACAGACTCACCTAGCCAATAAGTGAGGTAAACAGAGAGATCTCTCAGCAGTGCAATGTCAGAAAAATGACATCTATACTTGTGAAGAATCCCCTCAACTCTTCTCGCATGGCCGAAGTCTTATTCGAACCCGGATCCTGAGCCCTGGCTTCCCGGGTCATGCTATCAGAAGGCTCCCTGCTGTCATAGAACTTGGGGAATGAAGAGCCAAAACTTTTCCAACTGCTGGACCTGACTTTCAAGCTCTCATTCTCCTTCGAAAAATCATAGAAGGCGACGAGCTAAAAGTACAGGAGTCTAAACTCCTCAGACTGTTCCTCAAGGACTCCGTTAATGGGAATGAACTCCTTATAGAGTTTACCAAGGATAGGCAACCCAGTAATAGCACTCAGCTCCTTCAAAGAAAAACCAATCTCACCATTCGTGACAACGAAGGTGTTGGTTTGTGGAAGGAATAACTCCAACATAGCCATGAAGGCTTTGTCGGAAAAGATCATGGTTGCCCTAAAGGCGCAGACCGCATAAAAAATTTCGGCTTTATTCAAAATGGCGCCACCAATCAGCAGGACGCGATCAGTCCATGACTCCCAATCAGAGTCAGCATTGAAACGGCCACTAAGCCGAAAAGGCTGCACCCAACCGCTACCTGCACCGCTGAAAATACCAAGGCCCACTGGTTTCAAATCAACCAACGGATAATCAGAGCCCTGGTAGCCGCTGGTAGGAATCAACATGTCCAAAAGGGCAGGTGACTTCTCCGTATATCCACAAGGACCGCCAACAAAAATCCAGGTCTTGATCACAGTAGTCCTTTTCACCCAGCTTGGACGATCTTCCCTCTGAGAGCACGTGGTAGAAAGGATCATGATCGAGATAGTACGATCAAACGTCGATCAGGAAACAACAATCATCTCCTCACCATCAACTGTGTAAGAGAACTGAAAACATTTTCTCTTGTATGCCCTGTTGTCAGGGACTGCATCACCAAAGAAAAAGGTAGGCTTAGGTAACACCCTCCGATCGTTCATAACCCAAGGACGGTTGCTTACCATGATCATATAGAACTCCTTACATTTGAGAGCGATCAGTCATTGTCTCATCTCATCTCTATTGAGGGAGTCGCACTCTTCCAAGTTTCTCCTAACATATTGGACCTTCTCCCAAGCCTGCTGGACGGCCACATTAGAAGATCTAGCAGATCGATGAGGTACGCTTATAACAGGCTCTTTAACCTTGTTCGTTCTGGAGGAACCACCTGCAAAGATTGGAAAAGAAAAAGACCACCATAAAAATGACAGAATTTCGCTAAAAAAAAATCTGGCAAAATTTTGGCATGATTCCGGGGCAATTCCGAAGAAAAGGGAAACACCTCGAAAGAAATAGAAAGCTTGAAGATGGGCTCAATATCGCTTCGAGCTCCAAAACTCCAAACTTTCGAAACCTCTCAAATCTCCTCAAATCAGGAAGGGCTTAACATCGCTGTGAGCTCCAAATTTCAAAATTTTACAAAGATTTTCAGGTAGTGCCAGCACATCATACACCCAACTCAATTTACAAAAATATCATGCATAAAAGTGAATTGAGCAGCAAAAAAAAACGTGCAAAAAGAAGACCACGAGAAAAAAAAACACGTGAAAAAAAAGGAAGAAATACATGCAAAAAAAAAAGAGAAAAGAAAACGAAAGAAGGAAAAAAAAGAGAGAGAATAATTCTTTTTAAAAAAAAAAAAAAACCATCCTACTTCTACAATTGAGTTTTCTTGGAAAAGAAGACTTACCTGAAGCCATTGATGGAGAAGTAAAAGAAAAACTTGAAGATCCTTGAAGAAGAAAAAACTCTTGGTCTTGAAGCCCTCTTGAGATTTTTTGGAAAAGAAAGCAATAAGAGCAAGAGATCCAATCTCCCATTGCTTTTATAGAAGAGAGCAAACCAAAGAATGAAACAAAGAGAAAAGAAAGGAGGTAAGTGCTATAAATTAGCAACCTTCCAAAAAAAAAAGATACTTTGAAGGATTCTCTCCCAAAAGAAAGCAATTAGAGAGATTTTCTCCCAAAAGAGAGGAGATTTGAGATATTCTCTCCTAAAGAAAGATATCTTTCGATATTCTCTACCCTAATAAAGGGAACTTGAGAGATTCTCTCCAAGTAAACATATTTTTAGATATTCTCTATCCAAAGGAGATATTTTTAAAATATTCTTTACAAAAATAACACCATACGAGATCTAACCCATTTCAAAAGCATAAGGTCCCATGGGTTAGCCCATATGGGCCAGTTTTGACCACCTAGGCACTAAAATAGCTTTTAGTCAAAGAAAAACCCCTCTTACCAAGAGCATACAAAAAGATTCAAACCATCCAGCTTCATATATCAAATTGAGCCAAAATCTTGAAATTGACATTTCATAAAAAACCAAATCTAGGTCCCCTAACCTGCCACATACAGCTTGTTAGGTCACAAGGCCAAAAAAATAAAAAACCAAATCCTGTTTCCCTAACTTGCCACATACAGCTCGTTAGGTCACAAGATCAAAACCAAAACCGACTCACCAACTTACCATATACAGTTTGTTAGGTCACAAGGTCAAAACCAACCTGACCCCCTAACCTGCCACATACAGCTTGTTAGGTCACAAGGTCAAAAACAAAAATCCAAATCCACATCTTTGATGTCATTTTCAAAACTTTACCTTGAAATGGTACGTGATCCCTTTTACTACAAAAAAATTCCCTTGGAAGCTCAAAAGGCTATTCTACCAAAAGAGAGACTGCTCAAAGACTCTTGGCCAAGTCAGGGACTCTCCTTCATGGTTCTCTTCGAGGCACATCGACTACAAAAGTTAAGCAACTCGTCGCTGAACCTCGAGATGGCATTTGTTGACACCAAAAATTTCACTTTGCATCTTCAACCTCAAGAAAGCTACATGAAGCCGCAACCTACCATAAATAGGCGATCCTACTTCCAAAAAATCAAATCCTTTTTGAATCAAACAAAAACTGCAAAATCCTTCAAAATAGCCAAGAGAGGAGTACACATGAAGTTTCGGGCCATTTCAAAATCATTTGGCCTAACTTCACTCCTCCAAAAGTTAAACAGGACTTCCCGGCGGCAACAACATCGAAGACATCAAATCTATGATCAGAGCCTGTGGATAGTCTCAAAGTACCTCCAAAAGGCTCCACGTTAAGTTCAGAGTCAAACCAACAACGCTTGACCCTACAACAACCATCGAACAGCAGAATCAAGCTTTTCGGCAGCGAGAACCACCGAGGCCACAACTCATCAAACAGAGTACATGGCTGACTTCAAAATGTTTACAAAGTGCTACACATCAAGTTTCAAGTCATTTCGACAACATTTAACTAGACTTTGACTCTTGGAAGCTAAATCAAGCCTCTCGGTGGTGAAACTCCCTAGGACCATGGTTTCCGAATCGGAGCTAATGGATCATCTCAAAATGACTCCACTAGGCTCCCTATCAAATTTCAAGTCAATCGAACATCGGTTGACCGCACATCAAAGCTTGATATCTTCCTCGCGGCAAAATTAAGTATACTGGCGACTGGACCCCACACACCTTCTAAAAAAAAGCCTATGGTTGGTCTTATTTTTTGCTTAGGAGGCTTCACCTCAAATTTAAGGTCATTCCGACATCGTTTAGCCCAGTTTCGGCTACTAACAACAAATTGGCAGCCTTACGTGACAAAGTCTTCGGCTTTCCCGAAAAATTAGAAAATTTGCACTCCAAAATGCAAGGATTCTCATCAAGTTTTCCACAGGGAAATCCTACCAATAAATGTAAACAAATGTCAGAAAAATACCAAAGAAAAAAGAATCTAAAAAGACGGAAGAACGGCTGAAAATTGGCGACCAAATTAAAAGGGAAAAACCCCCCATGGTCGCCGGCGACCCTGGAAATCCGGGTCGCCAGATTTCAGCCGAAAAGGCATTTTTTCGACCCCTTTTTGCATTTCGAGATGTTTTGCCCCTTTGGTTTTCCAGAATTCTGACTTTTGAGGCACCGAATCCATCGATCTTCATCAACATCACGGGTCCGTCTCCGAGAGTATAAAATCATCATTGATCGCCAACCGGTGAACCAAGAAAGTGCACTTTCTATCCGATCGATCGAGAAATCGATAAGACAGGTGGCACCGGCCCGCTGTTAGCAATCAACGTATGAAGTTGCAAGGTCGTCCGATGTCGATCAGCATGAAGATCCATCGATGATCATCACCAGAAGAATTCCAAAAGATACGGCACGGCCCACGACTCTTCGACTGCTCAGGCGACCACTTAATGTTGTTAATTGACTCGTTTATGGCAATTTATTGCGGTCATTAACTCATTATTTTGGACGGCCCAATCGGAATCAAGAAAAAAAGAGTTATAAATCAAATATTCATGGCACTTAAAGCCATGAAACTCCTCCCATGATGGTGATTAAAAGTAATTAAAAGCCTTAACTCTCCACCGACCAATCAGAAGCTAAAGAAAAGGAGTTACAAAATAAAGAATTAAATCTTGTAACTCCTCCCATTATGTAACTTTATTACATTTAAAGCTTATAAACTCTCCTAAATGGCTAACAAAAGCCTATAAATAGGAGAGCATTCTAAGAAGAATAGGTGCAGAAAAATTGATCTGAAACTCGAAATCCAGACAGACAGAATCCAGAGAAAGAGAAAACTCTGCTGAAGTTCTACATCGACCACCGCTACAAGGTGACAAAAGTTCCTTAGGGGGCATCCCGCCCAAGGTCCTTTGCCTTCTCCTTCTACTTATGCTTCTAATGGCTTAGACGTGGCTTTTCAGCCCATTTACTTAGCTTTTTATTAGACATAGGACCTCCTCTTAGTCTTTGTCCTCTAAAAATCTGAGGTTATAGCTAAGCCAAGCGAATCAAGAGCATGCTCTGTTCTCATCTGCATAGATAATGGCGAAGTCCATCTATGGCTTGCGACCGTCAAGCTGAACGAGTCCCCCACAATCTCCCGAGAAGTTAGATCCTCATTTTCTTGCTTTTCGTCGTAGTTTGTATTTTTCTAAAGAGACAAAAAAAATCACAACTCTTGTCTTACACTGTTGATAAGAATTGTAAATCGGCTATAAATGCCAAAAATCACTTTTATGGCAAACATCGCCTTTAACGGCATAATAAATGAAATCACCTCTAATGGCATAACAAATGAAATCGCCTCTTGTGGCATTTCAAAACCATGTCTCTTTTCCTAAATATATGTGCAATGAAAACTCAAAGAAAAGTTTCTTTCCTTTTCTACTTGTGAAGGTCGATCTCCGGATCACCATTTTCAATCCCAAGTAGAGTAGAAAATCCGGCACACCCACCCCAAAAAAAAATTGTGATGCTCGCTTTGCCCTCCGGGCGCGAAAGGGTTGGATGAAACGGACTCTCACGTATGCCGACCTCGGTAGCGCCGAGCGAAAAAGCGCGGTCCATCAACTATCATATTCCCAAATGATAGGTGCATCACACCATTTCGATAATTAATTAGGGTATTGGAAGTGGCCAATAATGGTCTCCCTAAAATTACTGGGATCTTCATGACATTTCCGATTGGTGGTCGGGTATCAAGGACTACAAAGTCCACCGGGAAAACAAACTCGCCTACCTTGATTAAAACATCCTCAACAATACATCTGGGGTACCTAACTAAAGCATCAGCTACTTGTAAGGTCACCTTTGTCGGTTTCAGCTCCCCCGAAGCTAACTCCTCATATATCAAATACGGGAGCAGGTTGACACTTGCACCCAAGTCCAACAAAGCCTGTTATTTATGTGATGATCCCCTATTTGACAAGAAATTGTAGGACACCCAGCGTCCTGGTATTTGATTGGGGTCGAAGTGGTAATGATGGAACTGCATTGCTGGGCTAGAAAGGCCTTTTCGGGTACATTGGTTGTTCTCTTGAATGTGCATAAATCTTTGAGGACTTTGCCATAAGTCGGGATCAGTTGGATGGCTTCAAACAATAGGATGTTAATTCTTACTTGCTTGAACACTTCAAGGATCTTATCCAACTGGACATTATTTTTCATTTGACCTAGCCTCTGAGGGTATGGGGCCTTGGGAGCAAAGGTTCTAGGAGGGGGTTCACTTGGTGAGGCGGCTCCTATTGGTTTGTCAGGTTCCACAATAGGTTATGGGTCCTTCTTTGGTTCCTCGGGTTCTTCTTCCAAAACTACATGCTACCTCCTCACTTGGGTCCGCTTAGATTGCCTAGGGTCCTCTTCCGGTGTGTTAGCCTCCCTTGAGGCCATTCTATAGGTGGTAACTGCATGCACTGCATTGACCTGCTCATGGACTTCACCCTTGTCATCATGGACAACAAATTGGCCCGTTGAAGTTTGGCCTTTGGGGTTGGCTTTGAGTTGGCTTGGAAAGGTACCCTTATCTCTTTGAGCTATTGACCTAGCCAGCTGGCTGACAGTGTATTCTAGCTTGGCAATGGACTGGGTACTGGCATTCAAATTTTGAGTAGTGCTTTGCTGGAATTGGAGGGTATTTTGGGCCAACATTTTCATTGTGTCCTCTAGAGAACTTATCTACTGATTATGGGGATTAAGATTCTGATAACCTTGGACCATGGGTGGTCCCTGTGACACTTTGGGTACTTGAGGCTTTTGGTATCCTGGAGGTGGCATATGCTGGGCCATTGGTTGAGAAGGGTTTCCTTGGTGTTGTCTTTTGGTCCATGAAAAATTAGGATTATCCTTCTAACCAGGATTGTATGTATTCGAATACCGATCATACCTCGGTCGTTCATATCTGGCATTCTGGTAAAGTGCACTCACCTCCTCCATACTCTCACTCTGACTTTGACCAAAGAATGCTATACATTGGGATCCAGGATGAGTAAAATCCCCACAATTGGTGTAGGGTGGGGAAGTAGGGTCACTAACAGCTTGGCTCATCTTTAATGATTCCAGGGTCTTTGGGGTAGTCTGCTGACAGGTCTGGTTCATTTCAAAGGCTTCTATTCTCCTTGTCAGCGTGCCCAACTTGGCGTTGGCCTCGAATTTGGGTTCCACTCTATGCATGCCCCTTCTTTCTGCAACAATGGGTCTTTTGGGATCCTCTCTAACAAGTGATCATTGGAGAGTGTTCTCAACAACCTCCTCAAGGTATGTCCAAGCTTGGTTAACTGTCTTTTGAGTGAAAACTCCATTGCAGAAAAACTCCACCATGGTCTTGGTGGGATAGTCCGGTCCTTCATAAAGGAATTGGACTAGCCGAATCTTTTCGAATCCGTGATGCAGGCATTGTAACAGTGAGTTTTTGAACCTTTCCATGTACTCATACATGGTTTCTCCCTCCAGTTGGTGGAAACTGTTCAGAGTATGTCTAATGAAGGCCGTTTTCTGTTTTGAATAAAACTTTTTAAAAAAGGCCTCGACTAATCCCTCTCATGTGTTTATGGAATTAGCTTGTAGGGCGTAGTACCCTGCTTTCGCCCTCTCCTTCAACGAGAATGGGAACAACCTAAGCTTGAGGGCTTCTTCAGACATATGGCTATACTTCATGGTCCCACAGATTTCCTCAAACTCTCTCACATGCTGATTTGGGTTCTCATTTTCCACCCTTCGGAAAATTGGTAACATTTGGATTACGTCGGATTTCAGCTCAAACGAGGCATTTGTGGTGGATATGATGATGCATGAGGGTTGGGTAGATCGGGCTGGGTACATGTACTCCCTAAAAGTCATGGGTTGGGGGTGTGGGTTTCTGTCAGCCATTTCCTCAAAGGCAATGGGGTCCGCAAAATACTCAACAGGGACCGAATAATTGAAGCTCTCTAAACGACCCTGCTCACGTAACCAATTGTACATAAACTACCGCTCAGCTCCGAAAGTGATGGTCCGCTCAAGTGATGATGAACGAGGATTAGTGCTTAAACACAAACAAGCAGAACAAAATGATTTTGAAAAAAAAAATCAAACCAAACTATGCTTAGCTAAGGCTACCTAAGATTAAACTAGACAGCTCCTAACTGTGAAGAGTATACCTAGGCCTCCAATCTGGTCCTATGAATCGTAGTAGGTCAGGTAAGCCCCCAGGGGATTGCTGGGAACATGATCTGCATGGCAAAGCTTCCGCTTAAATTCCAAACTCCTAGAATAGATGAACTGTCTCCCTTAAGGGACAAGGCTATTCTAGGCACCGATCCCCTGCAACGACGCCAAAAACATGATGTGAATTCCGCAAGTATACAGTTGTCTCAAGTAATATAGACTATGGAAGTCCGAATATCGTTCCCACGAGGATCGTTCCAAGGAAAATAATAATGATCAATGAAAAGGAGTATCAACTCAAATATAGCTAACAAATGCAAATGGAGATAACAAAACAATGGAAACACAAAACAAGATAATAACAATGGAAATAAAAAAATTGCAAACTAAAAGAAAACAAGAAACTAGATAACAAAGAGATGTTAATAAAAATAGAAAAACTCAAGTGAGAACAAACCAAGAACAAGAATAGTAACAAGTTAATAACAAAAGCAAAATGACAGGGCTAATACAAGAACAATGGAGCAATCTTAGATAGATTAAGTGGATGAGTGTGTGAAAACAAGAAGTGAAAAGATCAAGATAAAAAGAAAATAAAAACCACTATGAAATTGAGCTAATAACATGTGAGTAAGATAGGGAATGAATGGATGGAAATGAAAATAAGTGTGCTAAAATAGTGTAAAATCAAAGGGGGAATAAAAACAAACATATAAAGGGTAAAAACAAATAAGCTAATGGATATGATGGTGTGGATAGATAAATGGAGTGTGAGAATTAAAATAAGTGAATAAGTATGTGTGAATGTGAATGGAATCTAACTAAAGTAAGTAAAATAAGTAACAAGCAATACTAATGGTAAAGTAAGTAAAATAAGTAACAAGCAATACTAATGGATAGATTGAACCATCTAGAATCCACTAAGTAACACTAATGCAACACTAATGCTCTTCTCTTTTCCCAAATAAATACTGAAATCTAATGGCAAATCAATGCTTAGATTTGGAAAATATAACTTTAAAGCTCTAAGATAGAAATTAACAATCTAATAGATAAGACTTTCTTCCCTTCATAAAAGAAATGATTCCTAATGACTATCTATCAAAAGTAATCATAAACCATCAAAAGATATTAACTCCTAAGCATGATTTATCAAACCTAAGCATAGATAGTAAAAATAATGCTAAGATAGAAAATAAGCATGGAAGGTAGCACATTGCAATGAAAAAGAAATCTATTCTAGCATATTAAACACATAAACAAAGGGAATTAAGACATAAGCAAAAAGGAATAGCATTGACTTAGCTTCATCTAGAAGATCCAATCAAATGGATTAGCCACCCATTGGAGAAGGCAAAGCTTTCATTCAAAATCTTTAATTTTTACAAAGCTTTCCTCACTTTCTCTCTACAATTGCTCTCAATTATATGATAAGCTTAAGTAAAAAGGAGGAGGCTCTCCTTGGTTGTGTATTTGATGCCTAGAGATCCCTTCCATATATAGAAATACTTTTCTTGCTCTCTTTTGGTTTCTTTCCAATGTGGAAGTTCACAAGAATGGAAATATGAACATATGAATGTGATTCCCGGGTTAGAAAACAGTTCCAAGATTGATATATGGTTTTGACCCCCGAAACGTCCGAATTGGGAAAAATATTATGAAAAATGATTTGTAGATCATAGAACAAGCTTTCCAATGCTTCTGAGATCACCTCAATCTGATTCCTGAGTAAAAAGATATAGTCAAAATACCAATGTAGGTCTTTCATTTTTCTTCTTATTGTTGGCCTAACTTTGTCATTTCTTCATACAATTGTCTTCCAAACTTATCCATACTCTCTTTAACTCTTGAATCTCAACTTTAATTCTCAAATTAATCTCCAATTACACCTACAAATAGAAATTAATATAATTGAGAGTATTTTCAAACATATTTTGTATGGAAGCCATTGGAATTCATAAATGCATACAAATGACCATCTATAATATAACGATATGAGCAAAGCATGATGGGGAGGAAATTTATGATTTTTATGCTAAAAATAGTGTTTTGAGTTCTTTTATCTTTGAAAACTCATAAAATAATACTATGAAAATGTATCGTTTGTGAACTCATCAACAACCCTTGTTTAGACAAAAAGAAAACTAGCAGAAAGGGGGAAATGGAGAAGAGGAGAAATTGAGTAGATGAAGTAGACGAAGGAAGGAGGGGGAGTTCAAACAACTAGAAGTCGTCTTGATATCCCTTCTTTAGGGGTGATAGGAAGACCTCGCCCCACACATCTCTCGTTTTCTTCTATTTCTTTGAACCACTGCAAGTTTACAACAATGTCATCCCGTTTGACTATAGTATTTTTTTAAGTTACCAATTATAGATTTAATCAATTTCGACCGAAATCTAGAATTTCATACAGGAATTTCATATCTAGGCCGAAATGGACCGAAATATAGACTGATAAATTTTACACTATGTTTTGTTTCGGTAGAATGGCCGGAATGAAATTTTTCGGCCATTCCGGCCGCAATGAAACTGAAAGAAACTGCGATTCAAATATGAATTAGCGGAAGGCATTCATGGCTAATTTGTAACATGACAGATTTTAAAAAATCTGATTTGGCCAGCATAAATCAACCATATAGATCGCATGAGAACTCCATGAATTCATGACCAACAAGTGTATAATTAAAGGAGAATGAAGAAGACTATTACCTCGAAGATTTGTAGACTTCAAATCTCTGAAAAAATAGATCCAAAGGCCCGAACTCAGACTTGCAATTAGCAAACAAGTTGCTGGAATTTTCTGCACTAGTATTGCTTTTGATCTTCTCCTCTATCTCACTTCCAAATCTGATTGGCTAAGATGGTGGGATCTTAATCTAGGAATTGAGAATTATTTTCTAAGGAAAAATCTCAGATCTCAAAGTTTCTTCAATGAAGAAGAAACTACTCCAAGAGCTGGACGTGTGGCACCTCTGTGGCTCTCGTCTAGTGTTGGACGTCCAAGAGGAGGATGGGTTTCTTTTATAGAAACTTTATGGTAGCATTCCCAAAAAGTTATCTCTCCTTATTCTAAAAGATGTCCTAAAAGGAAAGACTTATTTCCTTTTAGACACAATCCAATTAGAAAAGGAAACTTTAAGGAACTTCCCATGCAATTAGTAATCCTAGTTGTAGAACACTTACTAATTTAAGTTCCTAATCCAAAAAGGGAACTTTCTCATAGGAATACTAATCCAAAGAGGAGTCCAACTTTCCAAGTAGAGAGTCCTACTCAAAGTTGGAAACCTTACCCATGGAAATCCTATTATGGACGCCTCAAATATTAATGCACACCATGGCCCACATACAATTTATCTAGAATTAAATTCATGTATGCCATCAAAGGCCTATTTGAATTTAAACTCAAAATTATTTTTCCACTAAAATAATTCATCCTTATGTTATCTAAACATTTTAGGAAACCATACCAATCTTGGAAAGTGACTAGAGAAGGGACCAAAAGACATATTTGCCATTGGCTCCCAAAATGACCAAAATGTCCATGCTAAACCCATAGCAACATAAAGACCATTTTAACCTTAACTCATTCCACTAAAGAGTTATGGTTGAACTCCAAGGACAAATATAATAAGCTCGTCATAAAATGATGGTTGTCTTCGACCTACTAAGTGTAATGACCTGAATGCCCCTCTATGTAACATCCATAATCGAGTCAGGTTATCACATGTACTATCAACCTTCCCGATTACATCTAAACCTTAGAACTTCATATCCTTAACATAATCATCATTCGAATATCATTCTCTTGATCCAGGGAGCGACCCAAAAGTTCAATATCCATATGGAAAATCCATATACTAAGATCTTAGATTTTGATTAATCAGATAATTCTAAGGGGACGATTATTCCATCATCAGATGGCATAGATTCTATATTGCATCTGCACGTCCCAACTGATCAAGTCCGAGTACCCAAAACACAGAGCTGTTGACCCATGAAAAGAATCTTACCCATAGTGAATTAAAGCACAAGAACTTGACTTCGTCAGTTCATCCACAAATGCTCAAGATTAAGAGCACCGGTCACTCAGTAGCATGAGGTGACTTGATCTCTCTCTGTGATAGTACTATTTTAGAGATCACACCTACCATGGTCCTGTTCAATGCATTGCATATACACTAATGAGATGAATCCGGGAAAGCCCTCCCATGACTTAGGTAAGTCACCCTGAATATAGGAGAATCTCCCATTATAACTTATACGAAGATGAAGTGCCCAGCTCCATCTTTCAGTTATGAATAAATATGATGTTTCCAGTTGTCCATGAATCAGACCTATCTGTGCGTAGATACTACACACCTAATTCATTTACTAGAAACAATGGGCCTTACACAACCATACATATATACATGTTTAAGCATAAAAGAGTCTTTCCATTAAATAACCAGTAAATATCCAGTAACAAAAGATGAGAGTGCAGCTAGTGGGCTTTAGGGCGTACACCAATCCCAACAAACTCCCACTTGCACTAAAGATCACTACTTCCTAACCTAACACCCATAGACTCAACATGAGAAGTGAAGACTTTTTCCGTAAGAGTCTTAGTGAATGGGTGAGCTAAGTTATTTGCTGAAGCAATATGCTCCACCACTATCTCTCCATCCTGAATGAATTCCCGGATCAAGTGGTACTTTCTCTGAATGTGCTTGCCTTTCTTGTGATTCCTGGGTTATTTGCACTGTGCAACAGCACCAGTGTTATCGCAGTACATGACAATCGGTTTATGCACTGCAGGAACAACTCCCAATTCCAACAGGAATTTTCTGAGCCATACCACTTCCTTCGCAGCTTCCGATGCCGCCACATACTCTGCTTCCATGGTAGAATCAGCTATACATGATTGCTTGACACTTCTCCATGATATAGCCCCTCCTGACAGAGTAAAGACGTACCCTGAGGTAGACTTTCTGGCATCACTATCAGAATGGAAATCAGAGTCTGTATACGCCAATGGCGTTAGATCATCTGTTCGAAAGGTTAGCATATAATCTTTCGTTCTCCGAAGATACTTGAATATATGCTTAACAGCTGTCCAATGCATAGGTCCAGGGTTTGACTGATATCTGCTAACCATGCCAACGGCAAAGCAAATATTTGGTCTAGTACATAACATGGCATACATGAGGCTTCCAACAGCGGATGCATATGGAACTCTCCTCATGCTCTCTATCTGTTCAGATGTCTTTGGATATTGATCTTGAGACAGTGGTACTCCATGTCTAGAAGGTAGGAGGCCCTTCTTGGAATCATGCATGTTAAACTTGACCAATATCTTCTCAATATATAAAGATTGGGATGGGGCTAACATCTTATTCTTGCGATCACGCAAAAGCTTGATCCCTAAGATATAGCTGGCCTCACCCAAATCCTTCATCTGAAATTGAGAGGATAACCAAACCTTTGTGGATGACAATAAACCTACATCATTTCCTATGAGTAATATGTCATCTACATACAGAACAAAAAATGCAACTGCTTTTCCACTTCCTTTCTTATACACACATGGTTCATCAATGTTTTGATCAAAGCCTAAGGATTTGACTGCCTGATTAAACTTGATGTTCCATACTCTAGATGCTTGCTTAAGTTTACAAACTATGTTATCTTGGCCACTAGCAATGAAGCCCTCTGGTTGCATCATATAGATGCATTCGTCAAGACTTCCATTAAGAAAAGCTGTCTTGACATCCATCTGCCATATCTCGTAGTCATAATGACATGCGATGGCCAAGAGAATCCTTATGGACTTAAGCATAGCCACTGGTGAAAAGGTTTCCTCATAATCGATACCCTCTTTCTGAGTATATCCTTTCGCCACCAGTCTTGTTTTGAAGGTTTCCACCTTCCCATCCACTCCTCTCTTTATCTTGTAGATCCACTTGCACCCTATGGGTTTAATCCCTTCAGGTGCATCTACAAGTTCCCAGACTTGATTGGAATACAAAGAATCCATTTCAGATTTCATCGCTTACTGCCACATGTTAGCATCTATATCCGTTACTGCTTCATCATAACTAGTAGGATCCTCAACCAAATCTTCAGAGTCTGTCTTAAAGGACACTCCTAGATATCTTTCTGGCTGTCTAGAAATTCTCCCACTACGATGAGGCTCCGGAGTGTTTAAAGGAATATCTTGTTTATCTACTGTCTCAGGATCTGGTACAGATGTTATAGGAGATCCCGGAAGAATCTCCTCAAGGGTTTCTTTACAACTAAGCTCTTGGTGCATCATACAATCATTCTCCAAGTACCTAGCATGAGTGCTGATGAACACTTTTTGCTCCTTTGGATGATAAAAGATGCCACCTCTCATTCCTTTAGGATACCCAATGAAGTAGCACATTTCCGATCTGGGTTCCAGCTTGGTAGCTTTATCATTCAGTACATAGGCTGGACAACCCCAAATGTGAATATATCTTAAACTAGGTTTTCGACTTGTCCACATTTCTTGGGGTGTCCTAGGTACTGATTTAGAAGGTACCAGATTTAAAATGTATGCTGTTGCTTCTAGTGCATATCCCCAAAAAGATATCGGTAGGGTTTCATGACTCATCATGGACCTTACCATATCAAGAGGGGTACGGTTTCTTCTCTCCGCTACACCATTTTGCTGGGGTGTACCCGGTGCAGACAACTGAGACACAATCCCATGTTGTGTGAGGTACTCCTTGAACTCACCCAGGAGGTACTCGCCACCTCGATCAGATCGAAGGGCTTTGATATGTTTCCCTAGTTGTAGCTCCGCCTCAGCCTTGAATTGCTTGAACTTATCAAACGCCTCAGACTTGCGTCGCATTAATTATACATATCCATATCTAGAGTAATCATCGGTGAAGGTGATGTAATACTCATACCCTCCTCGAGCCGGTTTGTTCATAGGACCACACACATCAGTGTGAATCAATTCTAATAACTCTTTTGACCTTAGTCCCTTTCCAGAGAATGACCGTTTGGTCATCTTTCCCTTGAGACAAGATTCGCACTGAGGAAAAGGTTCGAAATCTAATGAGCTCAAAGGCCCATCTTCTACCAACCTCTGAATCCGTTTTAGGTTAATGTGACCCAAACGTAAGTGCCAAAGATATGTGTCATTGATTGAAGATACCTTCCTTTTAAGGGAAGTTGAGTTTTCTTGTTGTACATTATGCAGTTGGGAGCAATAGGATATATATAAAATAAGTTGTCATGTATTCTACCAGAACATATAATATTTCCATCTCTACTGATATCAATACCAGAATGGAAAGAAACTGAATAATTAAATTTAATTAATCTGGAAACTGAAATTAAATTCTTCCTCATGTCCGGAACATAGAAAACATTATTTAAAACTAATATCCTATTACATGGAAAATGTAAGGTAACAACTCCTACTGCAACTGCCCAAACTTTAGCTCCAGTTCCGACTCTAAAGGCAAACTCTCCTTTCTCAATTCTCTGCATTATCTGAAACCCCTGCAATGAATTGCAAATATGATTAGTGGCTCCTGAGTCTACTATCCATGAGTCAGTAGAATCAATCACCAGACAAGTTTCAATGTAGTATGAAAAAGATGTACCTTTCTTTACTGAGGCCAGGAACTTGGGACAATCTTTCTTCCAATGACCTTTGAGGCCACACTTGAAGCATTTCACTTTGGGCTTTCCATCTATACCCTTGTCCTTCTTATTACCAGCATTATCCTTTTTCTGCCCTTTTCCCTTATTCTGCTTCTTCTTGAACTTCTTCCCTTTCGGGTTTGGTTTAGAGGAAGACTGGAAAAAATGAGCTTGGGCTTTGGACTTCATTATGGCCTCTGCCGCCTGGAGTTCTTTCATTAACTCAGGTAGAGTCACGTCCATCTTGCTCATATTGAAATTGAGCTTGAACTGATTGAAAGAGTCCGGCAGAGTTTCGAGAATCATGTCAGTTTGACTCCCTTCATCAATCTCAGCCCCTAGAATCTCAGCTTCATTGAAACAATCCATCAGCTTGAGCATATGCTCTCTGACAGGTGTTCCCTCAGCCATCCTAGCATTCATGATAGTCCTCATAGCAGCTTGCCTAGCTGGCCTGCTCTTGTCTGCGAACATCTCAGACAAGGACATCATGACTTCATAGGCTGTGTCCATATGCTCGTGCTGTGTTTGCAACACGTTGGACATGGAAGCGAGCATGTAGCATTTAGCCATGCTATTCGCTTTCTTCCATTTCCTCTCAGCCTCTCGCTGGTCATCAGTAGAATTAGCATCAATATCGGGACAGTTTTCCAGCAAGACATACTTGTACTCCTCAGCAGTGAGTACTATGCCAAGATTTCTCTTCCAATCTACGTAGTTAGGGCCAGTCAGTTTATTCTCACGAAGAATGCACATCAACGGACTAAAAGAGTCTTTACCCATCTCTTTCTGGATATAAAACGGTTTATAATTAGACATGCAATATATATGTAATATGCATATGGTGCTTGTTACAAAAGGAAAAACAAAGCACAAAAACTTTTTACATTATTCAACCCCAATCATAATGTATCAGTGTTTCAACCTCCTCATAGACCCTCCATCGAAGGGATGGCCGAGCCTACAGTCACGTTGAATTAAGGCAGACTTATTTGGAATATCACTATCCGTACACATATCCAGTGGTAGTCCAATCACTGATTAGTTTGGCCTCATATGACAAATAACCCTTTAACTCCTAAGGAGAAGTCATTACCGTCTTATGTCAAGTGTATAACCATCTCTTATGAAATTTCCCAGAATGTCTATGATTAAGTCCTCCGAAGGGAAGAGACTTTTATCCTTTCTAGAAGTGACCTTTAGTAAAGAGCTCCACCGAAGGGATGGCCGCTCCCACCAACACTTCATTGACATTCTATAGAAGTGATCTTTAGTAAAGAACTCCACCGAAGGGATGGCCGCTCCTACTAACACCTCATTACAAATATTCACATTAGTTCACCCATTAACCCATCAAAGCGGTCTTTAGTTAAAGAACTCCATCGAAGGGGTGGCCGCTCCTACTAACACCTTAATGAGATAACATGAACTGAAAATGGAAGGCCGTAGGGTCTTTCCTAAACCCCTCTCCCACTTGATTATTTATTACTAGGGTTTATACTTTTTGACCTTTACATTGTTTTACTCAAAAGCTCTTTTTAAATCTAGCAAACTTGGTCAATTAAATTTATGACTTAAGTCATCTTAAAATTAAATAACCTTTGCTTTAAAACATTTGAGCAAATCCCTTCAAAGAGTCAAAGACCTATCTTGGGTTATGAAAACCCATAGGTAGCATCTAATTAGATTTTAGTTTAGCCTTCTTTGGAAACCAAGGGTACCAAGATAAACTAAACCCTATCCAATTTTAAACCTTAGACAAATAGAAGGTGCTGGTCTAAGTTCCGTTTAAAATAATTTTCCAAACCAAAAACAATCTAATACATAAAAGATGCCAATTTTAGAACCTAATGGTGGCCATGTTTCTAGGTGACAATTATAGCAATTATATAAAGCATTCATCCATGCATTCCATATATAAAAGCAAATAAAAGTATGCAATCCTTGATGGCTCCCTGCTCTTTGGACTTGTAGTCCTTATCGAACTAGGACATCAAAAATAGATCTCATCTTGCACCAAGAAGTCTTGTCTCCTCCACCACTAAGGAGTCCGGTTACTTGCAACCTTTCTTGAAACTTTCTTCTTCTCGCTTGTTCTAATAAATTAAATTTATACAAGCAAACCCATAAAAAACAAAACCCCAAATTACAGTGGAGATACCTATACTTTTTAAGAAAGCTTACATCAAGACTAGTTGGAATAAAAGTAAAGAAAGAATTACAACTTCCTATGATTGCTAAACGCGAAATCGTACACTTTCCAACTAATGAAAAAACATCCAAATCTACATAACAATCATGCGAACCATCAAGGATGCAATACATGGCTGCAAACAAAGAGGTTAGTGCATGCAAACACACTATGTGCATCATTAAACAAATCTGGAAAATAAATTCCAGCAATGTTAATGAAACTTGCACACAACATGCATCACAACATAACTTTAATAGGGTGCCACTATACCCATAATCAATCTAGGATTAATTATACACAACATGGGATCATGATTTCACATGGAGTGGCTCTGATACCACTGAAAGAAACTGCGATTCAGATCTGAATTAGCGGAAGACATTCATGGCTAATTTGTAACATGACAGATTTTAAAAAATCTGATTTGGCCAGCATAAATCAGCCATATAGATCGCATGAGAACTCCATGAATTCATGACCAACAAGTGTATAATTAAAGGAGAATGAAGAAGACTATTACCTCGAATATTTGTAGACTTCAAATCTCTGAAAAAATAGATCCAAAGGCCCGAACTCAGACTTGCAATTAGCAAACAAGTTGCTGGAATTTTCTGCACTAGTATTGCCTTTGATCTTCTCCTGTATCTCACTTCCAAATCTGATTGGCTAAGATGGTGGGATCTTAATCTAGGAATTGAGAATTATTTTCTAAGGAAAAATCTCAGATCTCAAAGTTTCTTCAATGAAGAAGAAACTACTCCAAGAGCTGGACGTGTGGCACCTCTGTGGCTCTCGTCTAGTGTTGGACGTCCAAGAGGAGGATGGGTTTCTTTTATAGAAACTTTATGGTAGCATTCCCAAAAAGTTATCTCTCCTTATTCTAAAAGATGTCCTAAAAGGAAAGACTTATTTCCTTTTAGACACAATCCAATTAGAAAAGGAAACTTTAAGGAACTTCCCATGCAATTAGTAATCCTAGTTGTAGAACACTTACTAATTTAAGTTCCTAATCCAAAAAGGGAACTTTCTCATAGGAATACTAATCCAAAGAGGAGTCCAACTTTCCAAGTAGAGA
Organism: Litsea cubeba; assembly: GCA_012931725.1. Classification (NCBI taxonomy): domain Eukaryota; kingdom Viridiplantae; phylum Streptophyta; class Magnoliopsida; order Laurales; family Lauraceae; genus Litsea; species Litsea cubeba. The sequence goes on from CM022950.1 coordinate 31,913,436, forward strand.
GTCCTACTCAAAGTTGGAAACCTTACCCATGGAAATCCTATTATGGACGCCTCAAATATTAATGCACACCATGGCCCACATACAATTTATCTAGAATTAAATTCATGTATGCCATCAAAGGCCTATTTGAATTTAAACTCAAAATTATTTTTCCACTAAAATAATTCATCCTTATGTTATCTAAACATTTTAGGAAACCATACCAATCTTGGAAAGTGACTAGAGAAGGGACCAAAAGACATATTTGCCATTGGCTCCCAAAATGACCAAAATGTCCATGCTAAACCCATAGCAACATAAAGACCATTTTAACCTTAACTCATTCCACTAAAGAGTTATGGTTGAACTCCAAGGACAAATATAATAAGCTCGTCATATAATGACGGTTGTCTTCGACCTACTAAGTGTAATGACCTGAATGCCCCTCTATGTAACATCCATAATCGAGTCAGGTTATCACATGTACTATCAACCTTCACGATTACATCTAAACCTTAGAACTTCATATCCTTAACATAATCATCATTCGAATATCATTCTCTTGATCCAGGGAGCGACCCATAAGTTCAATATCCATATGGAACATCCATATACTAAGATCTTAGATTTTGATTAATCGGATAATTCTAAGGGGACGATTATTACATCATCAGATGGCATAGATTCTATATTGCATCTGCACGTCCCAACTGATCAAGTCTGAGTACCCAAAACACAGAGCTGTTGACCCATGAAAAGAATCTCACCCATAGTGAATTAAAGCACAAGAACTTGACTTCGTCAGTTCATCCACAAATGCTCAAGATTAAGAGCACCGGTCACTCAGTAGCATGAGGTGACTTGATCTCTCTCTGTGATAGTACTATTTTAGAGATCACACCTACCATGGTCCTGTTCAATGCATTGCATATGCACTAATGAGATGAATCCGGGAAAGCCCTCCCATGACTTAGGTAAGTCACCCTGAATACAGGAGAGTCTCTCATTATAACTTATACCAAGATGAAGTGCCCAGCTCCATCTTTCAGTTATGAACAAATATGATGTTTCCAGTTGTCCATGAATCAGACCTATCTGTGCGTAGATACTACGCACCTAATTCATTTACTAGAAACAATGGGCCTTACACAACCATACATATATACATGTTTAAGCATAAAAGAGTCTTTCCATTAAATAACCAGTAAATATCCAGTAACAAAAGATGAGAGTGCAGCTAGTGGGCTTTAGGGCATACACCAATCCCAACAGAAATAGAATGATAAATATTCCTTAAAACCCATCCCAATCACACTTAGATCCTCCATTGGCATATATTAGAGCTTTATTAGCTCAAGATAAGTGTGATTTGTGGAAACCTCGTCTAGGGAAAACCTTGAGCCTTCAAAGTAAAATTTCTACATCCGTAGCTCTAGACCTCACCCTCACTTGGTTGTGCAACAATTGCAAGATCTACATTACCAAGAAGCATCGCAAGAGGTCAAAGATTGTAGCTTCAGATTCAAGCATCAAGAGCAATCTCAATACATTATTTTTTCTTCTAGAGGCAAGTTTTCTTAGTTTAATTTTATTTCCTTATCATTATAAAGTGGATTAGACCTTATTGATTGAACCACCTTATCAAAAAAATTAGGGGTAAAGGTTTTGTGGTGAGCCTTTTTCAGAAAACCTTTTATAATTGAACCAAGGGACCATTTGGGTGTAATGTTCTTGGGAGTGGATGTTGATCATGGACCAAGCCACTATAAATTGTTGTGTGCCTCTATATCTTTTTTCCTTATTTTCTCACATTTATATTGACATACATGTGTTAGGTAGTTATACTTTTGATGTTTTGGCATACTTTCCACATGTACTAGAATACTTAAAATTAATTTATATATCATTGGGTGTTTAGCACACACATCTTGTAGGACTTCACACTTGGAACACTTGATTGTCCTTCGTCATAGTTATACATTGTTATGTAATTCAAGTGAATTTGTGATTGTGCTTAGTTGGACTAATTTATTTACACTATGTCTGAATTTAAGAAAAACGACGGCCATAGACAGTCGTAAAAAAAACTGTCATTTTTGTTAAGCGACATTTGGCTAATTATACGAAGGCCCACGACTGTCGTTTAACAAAAACTACATTCTTTTTTACGACTGTCTATGGTTGTTGTTTTTCTTAAATTCTAACACAATGTTAATTAAGATCAAAATTTATAATTAGTCCTATTCACGCCCCTCTTGGACTTGCGTAGGTCTAGCTTGCACTTTCAATTAGTATCAAAGTGGGTTACTCTGACAAGGCTTAATCACCTAAAGTAGATACTTATAGCTAGAACTTACTGATAACCCTGATTGAAGTTCGGTGACCATAACACCATTATTGGATGGAACTAGTTATGCATTTTGGAAGGCCCCTATGACCATATTCCTAAAATCTATGGATTGTCCTGTATGGGAAGCAGTAGAAAGTGGATGATCACCACCCATAGTAAAAGGTGGCAGAGATGGCAATTAAACCCCTAGAATACTCTAAGTGGGCCTCAAATCATAGGAACCTTAGAGCCCATGATGCTAAGGCTTTGAATCCCATTGTTTGTGCATTGTCCCAAATTGAATTTAAAAGAATTGTGACATGCACAACGACAAAACAAGCTTGGGATCTTCTAGAGACCACTTATGAGAGGACATCTATAGTTAAAAAGGTCTAAACTCCAAATGCAAACCTCTCAATTTGAAAACAATCGCATTAATCCACACCTCACCCTCACTTGATCATGCACACATTGGAAGATTTACATCACCAAGAAGCGTTGCAAGAGGTCAAAGCTTCAAGCTTTGGATTCAAGCATCAAGAGCACTCTCAAGACATTATTTTTTCATCTAGAGGCAAGTGTTTTAAGTTTAATTTTATTTTCATATAATTTTAAAGTGGATTAGACGTTGTGATCAAACCACTATAAAAAATAGGTATTGGTGGATTAGACCTTAGTTATTATGAAACCGCTGTATCAAAAAATTAGGTGTAAGCGTTTTGAGGGGGGCCTTTTGTGAAAAGCTTTTATAGTGGATCCAAGGGACCATTTGGGTATGATGCACTTGACAGTGGACGTAGGTCAAGGACCGAACTGTTGGAAATAGGGTGGGCCTCTAGGATAGGTTTCAAAAACTTTTGACCCATTTGACGCAGGGATCAACTATCCACAAGGCTATAAAACCCAATCCAAGATCTATGTCCTCAATCTCAGTCATCATGATCAGTAAATACAATATATCTAGAAGATAGAACCAGCAACTAATAAATCTACAACATGCAAGGAAGTAGATTATACCTTTGGAGCTCGGTTGTGCTCTAATGGAGGAGTTGCGTCTTTCTTTGATGATGAAACACTTTCACTAATCAAATAGGGATCTCCAAGACCTCTTGATCTTCCACGCTATGACCCGTATTAGATTCTCCTTTTTCTCAAGAAGATGGTGGGATCTCCAAGAGAAAACTACTAGGAACTCTAGGGAGGAACTAGAAAGAGAACTAGAAGAGGGAGAGAGAGGAAAAACTCGAGCAACACTTGCTCTAGGGGACTTGGGCGTGAATCCCTAGGTGGATTTATGCATGGGACGTCCAAGGCCCTCTTCTCCTCTTATTTATAGCTTTTTCAAGTTGTCTCTTCTTTACTAATTACAATAGAAGTCTTACTTCCATTAATTAGTAACTTACCATATCATAATTAGAAGTCTCACTTCAAATATGATTAGTATCTTTCCAATTCCTTTCTAATTAAAATAGAAGTCTCACTTCTACTAAAATTAGTAAGTCTACTATTACCACTATTAGAAGTCTCACTTCAAATAGAAATAGTAACTTTCCTTTTAGAGTTCAACTAGAATTAGATACTTTCTAATAATTGGGCTAGCGTGGGGACCACTAGGGATTCCTTAGAAAGCTGGCTCCAACTGGGACTCGCGACCGCACATCTCATGTGTAATCCGGGCCCACAGTTAATTGCAAATAACTCCACTATATAAATGCAATTGAACTCCAGTCTTAGGAATATTACATAGAAGACCCTAAACTTCCACATTACCACAAGTAGACCCCTCTATCAATATCCATGGATCAATTGGACCTGTCTTCCAAACTTGATCCATAGCTTATTATCCTTGAGCCCCAATTAATTATAATGATCATAGGTACCTTTCCAATTAACTCTTAATCGGAATGGGTGCACACTTACCAATGATAAATCCATTAATTGGCAGAAGGGGATATTAGAGATAGATTCCTTCTTGACTATTGAATGTTCCCACAGCTCTACTACCATGTACCCAAATCACCGAGGTGTTGACCTACAGTTGGCCTCACTCATTGGTGACTCAAAGCAAATGAATAGATAGAAACTTGAGTTCATTAATGTCTCAGGATTGAGAGCCTATTGCTAGGGAATTATGAGAGCAAACCTTAAAATAAAGACAGTGTTTATAAGGTGCTTCTCATGGTCCTTCAATACATCCAATGTACCAGCACTATGATCCAGAATCTTCCATTCTGATGATCGAGACAAATCACACTATCTCATAGTGATCAAAGTGCTGCAACCTTGTCAGTATGAGATGTCCGGTCTCATCACTGGTTGTGAATATATTTTAAGTATAAGATTTGTCATACATGTCTGCCGTATGTGGATCTCATCCATATACATGTATTACATCTAATATACTTGTGGACCCCGGTTCATCTCATGAACCATCATGTCATTCGTATTGGTTATGTGCAAGTATATAATAAATCACCATTCATCTCATGAAAAGTAAACATGAATATATGAATAAATAAAGAATTTAATCAATTTATTATATCATCTACTGGATTGAGTCCATAAAACTAACAATCTCCCACTTGGGCTCAATGCCAGTTAGAGTTGCATCTCATGCAAATCCCTTTTACATATAGCTCAAAGACTTTCGTAGTCAAAGGCTTAGTAAATGGATCTACTAGATTGTCTGCAGAGGCTATCTTGGTGATCGTACATTACCTCTTTGCACAATCTATCTGACCATGTATAACTTCCTCTGTACATACTTTTTGGCTCTTGGGTTATTTGGACTTAGCGACTGCCCTGCTGTTATCACAGTAAACTGTGATCGGCTGTCCGGCAAAAAATACCACTTCAAATTCCATAAGGAATCTTTTGAGTCAATCTGCTTCCGTAATTGCTTCTCAAGTAATTACAGCATAAACACATACCCAGAAATTGATTTCCTGGAATCCTGATCTGACTAGAAGTCAGTATCTATGTAACCAACTGGTAATCAACTCATCACTGCTATGACTCAACATGTGATCTCTAGTCCTTCTCAAGTATTCGAGAACACATCTTACAACAGTCAATGATAAAAACCTGGGCTAGACTGATATCTGCTGACTAGGCATACTGCGTGACAGATATCCGGTCTAGTACAAAGCATGGCTTACCGTAACAGAACCTTATCTTTGTACACATCATTGGGATAAGCCTATCATCCTATTTTTCCAGTCTCAATGGAAATTTATCTTTAGGATGTACCTGGCTTATCAAAGTCCTTTATTATCAAAAGTCTTTAGCCAACCAAAACTTTTACTGTTGACGATATCCCTATATCACTCCATAGGAGAAGGATGTCGTCGACATATAATACCAGAAAAAACTACCCTGTGTTGTTGACTTTTCATTTACACATGACTTATCCGGATTCTGACAAAAATCAAGTGACTTGATTTCCTTGTCAAAATGGATGTTCCTGTTTCGGGATACCTGCTTTAATCCATAAATGAACTTATGCAGCCTGCAAAGCTCTTTGCACTTGGTTATTAGCTATAAAACCATCTGGTTGCATCATATAGATGTCTTCCTCAAGATTGCCGTCGTGAGACGCTGTCTTGATATCCATTTGCCAAATCTCGTTACCGAGATGAACCGTAATAGATAAGAGTATCCGGATGGAACTCTTCCATCTGGCCCTCATTTTCTTTTACAGACTCACTTGCACCCAATAGGTTTGCTATTGGCAGGCAAGCCCACAAGTATCCAGACCTGATTAGAGTACAAAGACTCTACCTCAGCTTTCATAGCATCTAACCAACGTCCCAAAACCATGTCATTAACTGCTTTATCATAGTTATAAGTATCTTGTTCCGGTTACACCGGGATTGCCTTGTAAGACTTTCCCTAGACCGAGAACTTGTCAAGGGTTCTGACAATACTCCCACTACGACAAGGCACTGGTGTAACTACTGGGTCAAATATGGGCGGATTTTCTTAAAGTTTGGTTATTCTTGGATTTGGAATTGTTCTTTCTTGAATTTCTTCCAAGATAACCATTTCTAAAGATTTCCAGTTAATCTTATAATCTCCCTCCAGAAAACCGCATTGGTGCTGCCAAGCACTTTATGCTCTCTGGGAATATAGAGCAACTAATCTTTTAGTTTCTTTTGGGATAGAATATAAACATATATACTTCCGACTTCGATTCCAACTAATCCGTCTTATTCTTCAGCACGTGTGCTGGACAACCCTGAAAAACGTTGTAGACTAGGCTTTCGCCCTGTCCATAACTCCCTGGAAGTCTCAAGTATAGACTTAGATGGAATGAGGTTTAGTATATATATTTCAGTTTCCATATCCCAAAATATAGGTAATCCTAGAAACTCAATCATAGACTTGATCATATGTAAAAGAGTCTTGTTCCTTCTTTCTTCTACTCCATTCTGTTGAGGCAAACCAGGAGCAGACTACTGGGATGAAATCCCATTTACTGATAAGTATCCCATAAAATTAGCGGAGAGATATTCGCCTCATCGATCTCATCGAAGAGTATTTATACTTTTACCTAATTGCTTTTCCGCTTCCGCTCGAAACTCTTTGAACTATTCAAAAATCTTGGACTTGCGGTGCATAAGGTATATGTATCCATATCTCGAGTAATCATCGGTGAAAGTGATGAAATACTCGTATCAATCTCTCGCTCTAATATTATGGGTCCATACACATCAGTATACACAAACTCCAATAAATCTTTGGCCCTACTGCACTTAGATGAATAAGGGTCTATTGGTCCTTTCGCCTTTCAGACAGGATTTTGCAGATAGGCATTGATTCTACCACTAATGATGGCAAGATACCATCTTTCACTAGCCTGTCAATCCTGTTTAGGTTTATATGACCTAGCCTCTTAGGTGCCAAAGTTTGTTGGATTAGATGAAGGTGACTACCTCTTTAATGATGGTCTATTATTAGCATCAGCGTCATGTATCTCATACATTGTGGGAGTTAACAAATAAAAGCCATTGATTACCTTGTCAGAATATATAAGAGTACCGCTCCTTTTTAAGACGATTTAATTACCAAAAGTAATAGAATAACTCTTATTCATCATACTAGAAAATTAAAATTCCATCTTAAAACGGTACATATAATGTATCTGACAAAAATCAACTTAATATTTGAAAATAACTAAGTTACTACTCCTACTGACACTGCTTCTGCCCTGACTTCCGATCCCAGGTTAATACTGATTTCTCCGTCATTAATCCTCCTGGTTACCTGTAACTCCTACAACATATTACTGATGTAATTAGTTGCACCAAAGTCTACAAACCAAGATTCTGAAGTACTAGTTGAAAAACTATATTCAGAAACAAATGACTCAATCATACCTGAGGTCTTTTCCTTTGACAGAAATCGTGGACAATTTCTCCTCCAATGTCCTGTCATACCACAGTGGAAACACTTTCCCTTTGCTCCCGTACCCTTGACCTTGGCCACACCACTAGTGGAACCATACTCCACCTTAGAACCTTTGATGACTGATTTCTTCTTGCTATCCCGGTCTTTGCCTTTCGGTTTAGACTTAGCAAATGACTTTTCTGTCATGAGGGCAGTTGGTCTTTTCTTCATGATTTCCTCAAACACTACCAGCTGCCGAGACAGCTCAGCTATGGTCATTTCCAATTTACTATAATTGATCTCGAAATGTTTGAATGAGTCTGGTAGTGATTGAATGATCATGTGGATCTGCGTTTCTGTATCAAACGTAGTCCCCAGTACATCTAACTCATTCAATGCCAACTTCATTTGTAACAAATGTTTTTGTACTGGGGTTCCCTCAGCCATCTTTGTCTCCATCAGCACTTTTATAGCAGCCTGCCTAGCAGGCCTAACCTGGTCTGCAAACATCTCCTTTAAGTTCGATATAATATCGTATGCTGACTTATAGGATTGATGTTGTTCTTGCAAAACAGTAGACATGGATGCCTGAATAAAACATCTGGCTATCTCATTGTTTTTGGTCCACTTGGTGTAAAAGTTTTCACAATCTATGGTGCATCAGGCTCAGGCTCAGGAAGGGGGGGTATTAGAAGGACATATTTGCAACTTGAAGATGTCAAGATAATATCCAGGTTCCTTTTCCAGTCTACATAGTTGGATCCCATCAACTTGTTCTGGTTGAGGATGGTCGCAAGTGGATTGAAAGTATTCGAATTCATGCTGTATAAATAAAAGCACATAACCATACATTCAATGAAAGAATATAAATGACATTAGGGTTTAGTATTCTACCAAATTCATATGGGAATCCTCATAAGCACTGAATTTAGAATACATCGGAATCCCAATCCCTTAGGGCATGCCTCCTAGGGGAGTGCGTATGTCCTTGGATTGGTGCGGATCAAAGTTCGTCAAAATTGGAATTAAGACTAAGTATCCATGATCCCCATCATTCATTATCATCTAGGTATCTCATACCAAATAATGTATGACTCCCGATTTGCTTTGGTTTCTAAAATACATGAGGCAAATCCTAGGGGATACTACATCATTATTTTAGTTAAGTGTGACCCACCAACTAGCATTGTATGACAACCGTTGTGAGCAGCTCCTCCTAGGGGAGTAAACCCCCACCCCGTCTCACCAACACTATCCATAGGAGATCCATATCTAGTAACCAGACAAGTAAAAGCCCTCCGAAGGAACGGCCACACTCTTGGTGGCGCGAGGCTAATACTTTCCTTACAATGAACCTATGGTGGAAAACCATGGGGATTTATCAATTTAAATACCCCGCTCCCACTTAATATTTTAGAATTGAGGATTTCCTTTTAAGGTATTAGGGCCCACATATATAAATATATGAATCATCAAATCATCTCATGATATGATCCAAGATTGGTTCTAAGTCAAGTTATTTTAAGGAAAGTCCTGTTTCTTAAATTAGTGTTACCAATGTGTCCATCTCATGGGACATCAACACTAATTATAACTCTTTCCAAAAATTAAATTGATTTGACCAATATTAGTAACTTGCTATGTTTGGATCAGATTTGGAAGCATTCTAAATAAAGCATTCAACTATAAATAGAAAACGCTAAAATTAGAAACTAGTCCTCTCCTCCACATGGCCCATGCGGAATAGACTTCTTGGACTTCTAGACTTTCCAAAAATTTTGGAATTCCTCAAGCACTTTGGGTGGGAAATTCCAAAACACCTTTGGTAATCTTCAAACTCTTTGATTAGGAGTCCAACTTCACTTTCCTTCTTAGTCTCGGACATCGCCAGAATTTACAAATTTAGAAAATTACATAAATTCCTATGTCTCTACGATGAGACTTACATGATAATCTATTAATGGAAATAAAAGTGCACATAGGGAATTTCATCATGCCTTGCCCTGAACCGGGAAACCAAGGAAACCATGATGCCCTTTACAACTTGCCAATAATAAACATTCAACCATAAAAAGAAAGTAAAAGACTTGTGGGCCATATGGAGAGGACATGATAACCTGCATGTTAGTATCTCATACTAGTAAAGCAACTCACAAAGTCGGGTTACCAAACAATAATGGAAAGACATGATGCCAAATATTGCCACTACTATGATTCATGCCCCCTACGCGGAGGGGGTCCGGGGGTGTCCCCCGGCAGGGGTCGAGCTACTAGAGGGTTCGGTCGACCTACTAGAGGGTTCGGTCGACCGGCCTCAGTGTCTTCGGTCGACCTGCCAGAGGGCTCGGTCGACCTGCCTGACGGAAATCTGCAAGTTGGGTTTTTCAATTTCGTGTCCAACCATCTCCAAAACTCTTCTGAAGATTTCCAATGGCTTCGTACCATCATTCCATCATTGTTAAACCCTTATGTGACTATCCAAACATGGATTTACTAATTGTCCAAGCAAAAACCATCAAACTGATCCATACATAGCCCTTGATCTATCCTCTTCGCATCTCATGTAAAGATTAGATCAAGCTTACTGATCTAACATGATAAGAGATGAGGTAAGGCTCTGATACCAAGTGTTGGAAATAGGGTGGGCCTCTAGGATAGGTTTCAAAAACTTTTGACCCATTTGACGCAGGGATCAACTATCCACAAGGCTATAAAACCCAATCCAAGATCTATGTCCTCAATCTCAGTCATCATGATCAGTAAATACAATATATCTAGAAGATAGAACCAGCAACTAATAAATCTACAACATGCAAGGAAGTAGATTATACCTTTGGAGCTCGGTTGTGCTCTAATGGAGGAGTTGCGTCTTTCTTTGATGATGAAACACTTTCACTAATCAAATAGGGATCTCCAAGACCTCTTGATCTTCCACGCTATGACCCGTATTAGATTCTCCTTTTTCTCAAGAAGATGGTGGGATCTCCAAGAGAAAACTACTAGGAACTCTAGGGAGGAACTAGAAAGAGAACTAGAAGAGGGAGAGAGAGGAAAAACTCGAGCAACACTTGCTCTAGGGGACTTGGGCGTGAATCCCTAGGTGGATTTATGCATGGGACGTCCAAGGCCCTCTTCTCCTCTTATTTATAGCTTTTGCAAGTTGTCTCTTCTTTACTAATTACAATAGAAGTCTTACATCCATTAATTAGTAACTTACCATATCATAATTAGAAGTCTCACTTCAAATATGATTAGTATCTTTCCAATTCCTTTCTAATTAAAATAGAAGTCTCACTTCTACTAAAATTAGTAAGTCTACTATTACCACTATTAGAAGTCTCACTTCAAATAGAAATAGTAACTTTCCTTTTAGAGTTCAACTAGAATTAGATACTTTCTAATAATTGGGCTAGCGTGGGGACCACTAGGGATTCCTTAGAAAGCTGGCTCCAACTGGGACTCGCGACCGCACATCTCATGTGTAATCCGGGCCCACAGTTAATTGCAAATAACTCCACTATATAAATGCAATTGAACTCCAGTCTTAGGAATATTACATAGAAGACCCTAAACTTCCACATTACCACAAGTAGACCCCTCTATCAATATCCATGGATCAATTGGACCTGTCTTCCAAACTTGATCCATAGCTTATTATCCTTGAGCCCCAATTAATTATAATGATCATAGGTACCTTTCCAATTAACTCTTAATCGGAATGGGTGCACACTTACCAATGATAAATCCATTAATTGGCAGAAGGGGATATTAGAGATAGATTCCTTCTTGACTATTGAATGTTCCCACAGCTCTACTACCATGTACCCAAATCACCGAGGTGTTGACCTACAGTTGGCCTCACTCATTGGTGACTCAAAACAAATGAATAGATAGAAACTTGAGTTCATTAATGTCTCAGGATTGAGAGCCTATTGCTAGGGAATTATGAGAGCAAACCTTAAAATAAAGACAGTGTTTATAAGGTGCTTCTCATGGTCCTTCAATACATCCAATGTACCAGCACTATGATCCAGAATCTTCCATTCTGATGATCGAGACAAATCACACTATCTCATAGTGATCAAAGTGCTGCAACCTTGTCAGTATGAGATGTCCAGTCTCATCACTGGTTGTGAATATATTTTAAGTATAAGATTTGTCATACATGTCTGCCGTATGTGGATCTCATCCATATACATGTATTACATCTAATATACTTGTGGACCCCGGTTCATCTCATGAACCATCATGTCATTCGTATTGGTTATGTGCAAGTATATAATAAATCACCATTCATCTCATGAAAAGTAAACATGAATATATGAATAAATAAAGAATTTAATCAATTTATTATATCATCTACTGGATTGAGTCCATAAAACTAACACGAACCACTATAAATTATGGTGTGCCTTTATTTCTTTTATTGTCTTAAATTTATAGATTGAGATACATGTGTTAGGTAGTTATACTTTTGATTGTTTTGGCAAAATTTTCATATGTGTTAGATTACTTAGAAGTAATTGATATCTCATTGGATGTTTAGCACACACATCTTGTATAGCTCTTCACACTTGTACACTTGATTGCCCCTTGTCATCGTTATATATTGTTATGTAATTCAAACGAACTTTGGATTGTACTTAATTAGTTGGACTAATCGGATTAAATAAGATCAAAACTTATAATCAGTCCTCTTCACCCCCATTAGGACTTGCATATGTCTACCTTGCAGTTTCATAGCCAGACACTGTCCCTTTGTGATTCTTTGAGCCAGGCACCACACAGTTGATTAGGTCTATCCATAGTTTTGGATACCCTGTGGTAAGCGCTATCTATTACTTTGCCTTTTATTAATTGAGTTTTAAGACGTACATAACGCTTTAAGTACCGACTTTAGCCGGCTTTTCCATGCAACTTTGTTTTTCAAGGCTTCTCATCCCCTGCATCTTCGCCACAATTCTTTCGAGTCTGGGAGGGCGACATAACTTTCTGTAGCGCTAGCTTATGTGGATGATGCTTGTTTTGTATAGGAGGTTTTTATTTTGTATATTATCCTTTATATTGATTCTTGTTATTTTATTTCTCATGCACGATTGCCTAGTTCTCTAATAATTGTTAATCTATTAATCTTCTTTATCATCTTATATTCTATTTGATCCATGCATACTATGTTACTTATATACTTTGTGTCTTGCTAAGTTTTCCTAGGCTTGATGTTCTTTAGCCTTATTGTTCTAGGTATTGGACCCCCTTCTCTTATCTCGGAGAGTGAGGCATTCTATGGGACACCGGGCATTGTAGAGTGCGGGTGGGGTGTTGGTGATGTAGCTTGAGTCACCATGGTTGCGTGGGAGTGCCATATGATTCTTGATGAAGTCTATCTCAATTTTAAAGCTTTAGTTGCTTTTATGGCGTGTTGTAACAAAACATGTTACTTCCATTTGAAACTTGAATCATATGTAGTTTGGGACTTATTTTTCTACTCTATTTGATTAATGGACCGATACCTATGGTAGAGTTTTATATTCGTAGCTTCCGCAAATTGATATTATAGCTACCACTTAAATGTTATTTATGGAAAGTGAAAAAGTTTAGAACATCCTCATAGCAGACTACCTTCTTGTTGTATTTACTAGCTTATCGCCCCGTAATAGGGGCTACCATGTTGTTTGGGAATCTGGGTTTGGGGGGTATGACAATGCAACTGTAGAAGACTATATATGGCAAGCCTCCTGTAGCCTTATGACTAGTAGTAGGAGACTCACTGTTAACCGTAAGCTCCAGATCTATAGGCTGAACTGCATTTGGTCTAATTCAATGGGGTTTACATTTTGAACACCAGATCATGCAAAATTCCATTATTGTAAGGGTATCCAAGGCCCAATACATCACATACAATACCTAATTCTAACATATTAGTCATTAATTAGTCTAATTCACAGTTGTTAACCTATGCAATAAATAAAGGGATTTGACAATAGAATGGTTTGCATGCAAAGATCCTAGCTGATAGATCCTATAATTAGGCAAGAAAAAGGATTTGGGAAGAGAAATGCTCACCAAAGGAGATCAAACCAATAGAATTAGAGAGGGGAAAGAGATCGTGATGGAGAAAATGATGTTGATCAAGGATGCAAGGAGCTTGGACTGGCCATCTCTAGCTTGAAATTGATGGAGTCTCTTGGTCTCTTAGATGCAAGGAGGAGGAGGAAGAAGAAGAAGAAGAAGAAGAAGAAGAAGAAGAAGAGAAGAAGAAGAGCTTCATTGTAGGAGAGAAAGGAAATGAGGTGGAATGAAGCGAAATGAAGTGGGACTTGAGTTTATATAGTTTAAGTCAGTTTTTAGTACTTACACGAAACTCATTGGCTCTAGTTCTTCAAGCAAAAGTGGCTTTACAGGAATTTCTAGTCCATCAAAAGGGTGTTCTCGAAGGAATGAAAGTTCTCCAAGACAACTCGTCGTGTCCATTCAAAAGGGTGTCTTCTAAGGAATGAAAGTACTCCAAGATAGGGGCGCACAAAAAAACCGCTAAACTGATCCGGACCGCTCGGTTCGAATTGATTTTGTAGTAGATCGGCTCGGCCACTATTCGGATTCCCTTCAAATAATTCAGTTCGATTTTCGGTTTGAATGTGCGGTTAAACCGCTCAAACAGAACTGAACCGAACCAATTATATCAATATATATATATATTTTTAAAAAATATATAAAGGAATATGAAAAATTACTCGAAGAAGACTCGAACCCTCACTCCATTACTTGAAGTTCAGTGTCTCTCACCAATTGATTTGTCTTTTTTTTTTCTGAGAAAAAAAAAAAAAAAAGGTAACCGAACCAAACCAACCGGTTCCTTTCAATTTGGGTCTGAACCGCCCATGTGCACCCCTACTCCAAGACAACTCCTGTCAAGCGATTCGAATATATCAGCTCCTAGAATTGCTTCGAAAGGGTGTTTTCTAAGGAATGAAAGTGCTCCAATACAGCTCCTATTGTCCATTGAAAATGTTGTTTTCTAAGGAAGGAAAGTGCTTTAACCCAACTCCCCTTGTCCTTATAGTCCATTGTTTTTTCTACATTGCTGATTCGAACTTACATGCGCTCTCATACACTCATGTCCCTAATCAGCTGAATTATACCTAACTGGCTCATGCTATATAATAGTTCACCAGAATTATAAATAGGGGTATAGTCACATGGAGACCTCAAATCATGGCCCATCTTGGTCTCCCCCTTTTTCTTACCCAATCTTGCTAATAAGAAAGTTGATTGATCAGATTGAGCACTCAGTGCTGGGGTTATGCTTTGAGAAAATTTCATCAATGTATATAATATATAAAAAAGTAGATTACTCCTCCCAATCTTTTCCAAGCCACTAATTGGATTATTGATCGGACCCCAAGCGTAGGGTGCGATTGTAGTAATAAAACTCGTGAGACCAGGTCGATCCACAGGGAGCTTTAAAAAGAAAGCTTTCTAACTTTGTCACCTGCCCTAAATAAAATCTAATTTTAGCCTAAAATCTAGAAAAGTACATTCATCATTCCTACTTTAAATTAAATTTAAATACATTTTCAAAAATAAAAACTCCTAAATCTAAAATGAATCACAAGTTGCTACGAAAGAATACACAAATTAGAACATCAAGAATAAAAAATACCAAAAATAAAACTAAGAAACTAAACTAGAAACAAAAGAAACCTAAGTTAGAAAGTCAGTAATGTCAGTAATGCAATGCATGCTATGCTATCTAGTTCCAACCATAAACTTTGCAAAAATAGACATAAAATTGAATTGATCATAAAAATAAAGACAATAAATAAAAGTTCAAGAATTTAAATGTGTGGTGAAAACAAGAATTTAAATGTGTGGTTTTAACATAAATCTAAATGTGTGGAAGTGTATTCTTCTCTTTTAAAATTCTTTTCTAAGCGGGGCTATAATTTTAATCATGCTCTTAGGGCCTTTGGGTCGTCAATCCAAACACCAACAAGAAAAGAAACATAAAACAAGCACCAATCACCCAAGGACAAGAAAGAAAATTGAAAAGAGTAAGAAATAATTTTATTAATATGCAAAGTCTTACATAAGATTAAAAAAAATAAACAATGACAATTACATACTAGGATGAGAAGCCTCTTCTAGATGAAAAACCCAAGGGTGTAGTGTGGTTTTCGGCCAAATCTCATTGAGGACATCAATGGAGAGAAAGAGAGAGGATGAAGATGGAGTGTTGTAATAATTCTAGGGTGAGCTGGTTTATCTTCCCATGAGAGGAGAGTGATGCTTATGCCTTCAATTTATAAATTTTTATTCTCTTTCTTTCCTTCTTTGTTCCAAGCTTGTAGCATGCAATCTTCTTTGTATGGCAAGTCCCTTCCTTGGCCAACAAGTCTTCAAAGAAATAGCAAGGTGAGTGAGAGATTCTTGGTACTTTCCATGTGTAAAATTGCAATCCCAAGTAGAAATTATAGCACCAACTTCCAGATGCCATGTCTTTTTTGTTTTAGCTCCGATTGACACAATCTTGGATTATAAAGGTATCTACTCGAAAAGAGCTTTCCAACGGTGTATGGATTGCACCAATCTAACGGTTGTATTAAGAGTTATGACCATTTTAATCTTGCTGCCCTTGAAAAATCCAAGAATACTTGTGCACATATGGAATGTTAGTTGTGCAAAGAGGTGTGTGGGACCCACGTGGACGTCCAAAGGGATCTTGGGATCTTTCTTTCCTTGTTTCTTGACACCCCTTCCATCTTTGGTTTGCTTTCAAGCTTCTTTAATTGACTAGTCAACTCTTTTAGTACGCTTTCCTTTCTTGCTTTCTGAGTTTTCAAACTCAGTAAGAATTAGATCTTACCAAGTCTGAAGTTTCTTTTTTTTTTTTATCTTGAAATCACAAATCTAGCTTTCCATTGTTGACTTTTCAAACTCTCCAAAAAAACAGGATATGTGGGTGTACTATGAAAGATGTCCTACCCTTGACCTCTCTCAAATTTCACCAATGTGGGTCCCATTCTTGATTTCTCCTACATAAATTAAAACAAATGGATTCAAGAATAGTTCTATATAAGGAATTTAAATGGACGATGCATGGGACCCTACTTGATGCACTCAAAATAACTAACTTTCCAAAAATAAATCTCCAAAAATGGCAGGTTTCATGAATTTATGCAAAAAGTGTGATTTTTTAGCAAATTACGCATGAATGCACTATAATGGACTGGGGTTGTTTGTCTTGTACACATGGGATATGTAAATAAAATTTACACATGTAAATGATGAATATTCAAATTTTAAGTATGTAACGTTTACACATGCATTTTTTTTTTCGACGTTTGTCTAATAACACTATTTTCTCATCATTTACATATGTAATTTATTTTATCATATTTGTTTCAATGATATGTGTAAATGTATTAAAAGATTTTATAAATGATACTTATTATTCATTAAATTAAATTCTAATATAATGATTTAAAAAGGAGAAAAAAGGACCATTTTATATCAAAATTTTCATTTGTATTTTAGATCCTTCAAAAAGACCATATCTTTCAACATGAAATATACTATAAAAAAAAACATTTCTATCAGAGATCACCTTCACAAAAATACATTCCAACATGTTTAGTGAATTAAATATGAATTTATATTTTGATGGTTAAGCAAATATCATTATTATTAATATTTTTATTAATTGATATTCAATTCAATATTGATCTTAATTCATTATTCAATTTGCATAAAACTTAACCCACACATCTCATATACTTTATGCTAATATTTAATTTTGAATGATGCATAATGTTATATAAAATACATTATTTCTTCTCTTTTACATTCATATATACATGTTTAAAGATTTTTAAAGTATTGTAATAATAAATGACTTTAGAAAAATCATTGAGATATTGGAAGAAAACTAAAATAATAAGGTAATTAACTATTTAAAAGTTGATATAGAAAAATCATTGAAATATTTATCTTATAGATTGTCCCTTAAAATTTTTATTATCAGTATGTATTTTGTCTTACAGATTTTGTCCCTTAAAATCATTGGAGCCACTTTAATCTTCTAATATATTTTTTGTCTTACAAATATTGTCCCTTAAAATCATCCGTTTTGAGACCTATTTTATTATTATTTTTCTAATGTGTTAGAGGGGGGTTTCGAACCCAGAACCTCTTTCATGGAAATGTTCAAACTTTGAGAAATCTTTTATTATTATTTTTTTAATGCATTGGAGGGGTTCGAACCTGGAACCTATTTCACGGAAATGCCCCAATACCAAACCGTCCGCCTCCAACAACGGGTATTCTTTGAAAGTGCACCTCAACAAGTGTTCAAATCTTGGTGTGAAAATGGGCTCATTTACATATTTGATTTACACGCAAGATGCGTAAATAAATGTAGACAAACATGATTGATACGTAAATGTTACACATATTCACCATTTACATATGTAAATGGGTGTAGACAAACGACCCCTAAATGCATAAAAACATCATTTGACACTAAATAAAGCTCTTTAATATCAATAAGCCCTTAAAATGGTCCAAAATGTGTATGAAAATGTGCGCTTTTGAGAACTCATCAATTATTCTGATTCGTGTGAGTTTCACAGTGTGGTGGGACTCACAAGATGTGCGCTTTTATCCAAAATTAATTTGGACCAAATCTTAATCCAGACTCTGTTTGGGTTTAAACATTTGGTGGGACTCACAACACTACTAGAAAAAAGGGTTTTTATATCGGCTAAAAACCGATATAAAAGACCTATTATATCGGTTTTTGCGTGAATTTCAAACCGATATAAGTACCCCCGATATAAAAGATAAACGGAACCGATATAATAAATGTAATATTTCATATCGGTTAAGCCTAAAGCGATGTAATATCATATGTATTTATATCATAAATTATTGTAAAACCGATATAACTTATAGCCAAACCGATATAACTTCTAGCCAAACCGACATAATTAATATATATTATATCGGTTTCATATGGTTTTTTATATCGGTTTCATAATAACCGATATAATTGATTAAGAATAACCGATATAAAAAATATGTAATTGATTTGTTATATCGGTTTCATATGAATTATTATATCGGTTAAATTATAACCGATATAATTGATTAAAAATAACCGATATAAAAAATATGTAATTGGTTTGTTATATCGGTTTCATTAAAAACCGATATAATTTCACAATTTATTTATTTTTTTAATATCAAAAGAACCTGTTGTACCACGATAAAAAAAACCTGCAATATACCTCAAAATACTAACATCTAAACAAAAAAACTTTTGTATATATATATATAAACAAATTAATTTCTATGTACATATATACACATGCATAGTATAGTATAGGTAGTCCATTCACTTCCATATACTGTACAACTTAACAAGCTAAGTTAAACTAAAGCAAGAAAGACAAAATTATGTACTGAGAACTACATGCATAATGCCTCGACCGCTTAGTCCTCGTTCATAACTAATAATTAACATAAAACTTGACTAGACAAATCTCTATGGAAATATTGTGTATATATATAGTATCTACACTGTCTTCCATGGGATGTACAAAAAGTTGAACTATATATAAACAAAAAAACCAAAAGTATGTATATATGTACCATGTGGCATATGATGCTCCGTGTACAGCTGCTTCCCCGATTAGTTCTCCAATGAAAATGGAGCTACAAAGCATAAATCACTTCATCGATCAATACTTTGCAAGAGAAGCCTAGCTAATACATATATATATGTATATATGCTTCCTATCTCATGCATGAAGAACTATACAGTAAAATGAGATTTTCTGGTAAAAACAGCCACCATATGCAATCAAACACAGCTTAAACGAAATAAAGAGGTTCATAGAAAAGGTTTACATCTTTGTAGACCCAAAAAACATGGAATGTACCTGGAAAGATTTTCTCGAAATTTCGGCATAGTCTCCCCTGTACGTGTGACATGTAATTTTTTTTTACAACCTGCTAGTACCTGTACATGACAAAAAAACACTTCATATAAACAACCCAATGCCCCAGCATACTACAAAGTCATTCACCACTCGTCATCAGTCATACACCATTTGACCATAGCACTTCAATGCCCCAACACGCTAGAAAGGTGCACCAAAAAAACTTATGTTCATTCATTTCTATAACCAACACCATGTCATTATTCCAAAAACAACATTCTCATTACAAGATACAAAACAATAAAAAGGGAAGTTGGTCCTGGCCTTTTTCAGAAAAAAGGACAATTCTAAAGCAGTAACGAGTCTTGTAATCAATAATGGGCCATTATCCTTAAATGTATAGTGAACATGTAAAGGGCCATAGATCACAGGGCCATAGATCAAGACCAAGAATAAATCACAGGGCAATAGATCTTTAAGCAAAGTTACTCTATGATGAATTCTAAAGATCCACAGTATCCAAGTGTCTAACAAACTTTGCCAATGATCATAACTAATAATTAACATAAAGCTTGACTAGACAAATCTCTATAGAAATATTGTATATATATAGTATCTACATTGTCTTCCATGGGATGTACAAAGTTGAACTATATATAAACAAAAAAAAAAAACAAAAGAATGTGATTTATATGGAGTATTCATGAACGTGATGGCACAGTACATCAGCTACTTATATAAGTGAATCATATCCACCTCATAGAAAATAAAAGAACACAACAAGTTCATAAATTTAATATTTTATTTCTCAGAATGAAATACCACAGATGCTATAATCTTTTGAGCTACATTAGAAAAAAAATTCGAAAAGAAAAGGAAAAGAGAAATTTCTCCTCTTCCACTACCTGCACACACCCACCTGCTGCACCACCGTGCACACACCCACCTGCACACCCACTACCTCCTCTTCTTCCACCACCTGCACACCCACAGCCCACCTGCTGCACCACCCTGCACAGTCCACCTGCTGCACCACCTTGCACACACCCACCTACAGCAAACTCCACCATTAACAAGTTGTAACTTGTAGAAAATGACTGTAACTTCAGTTCAAATCCAACATATGAATAAATTGTAACATCTAATTCCACTCCACAACTTTCAACCTCTGTTCATATAATCAATACACACATTCCAAAACATGTATATGCATTTTCAAAACCATTACACATCCAACTTCATGTAAAATTACAAAACCATTACACATCCAACTTCCATTTCTATTCATGTACATAAAATCTAGTTTCCTTTTATAACAGCAACTCCAACAATAGAATGGCTTCGGAGAGCAGGGGGCTGGGTGTTACGAAAATGGGCTAGGGCTGGGGTTTGTGTAAGGGAGAGGAGGGGACTATGTCTCCAATCTCACTATGTCTCTAAGCTCTCTCTGCAAAGAACTTGAGGACTATGTCTCTAATCTCCATCACTAAAAGGGATAACTCCCAAAGCTCAATTGCTAAAGAAAAAGCCCATTTCAAACTCAATTCTTGAGGACTATGTCTTTAATCTTGCATCATCTAGAAGAAGGAAATTGAATGAAGGAAAACAGAGCCATACAAGAAAAGTTAAGGTTTTGAAGGTCAGGCCATACTAAGCTGACTGATTAGGATGACTGTGACATGCAACTTGCATCACTTCACCATTAGCTGCAGAAGAATCATCAACCACACTCTACATGAAAATCCAAATTAAAATGAAAAAGTTAATTACGGTAGTTTAACTTAAGCATCACTCTTATTTTATTTTTCTGTTTGCACTTTACCCAACCCAAGTACTAAATCAGATATAAAAGGGATCTTATAATTGGATGGAGGCTTATCTTACAATAAGGAATCATAACTTCTTTCTGTTTTATGAAGTAGAGCGAACATAGTGCATGACCAGCAGAAATTCTCAAACAAGCAGGTCCTTGCTTTGAATGAGTCAATAGATAGACATTACACAATAATATAACAGTAAGGAAATGAATAAAAGCAAGGAAATGTTACCTCAGTGAAATGTCAATTGAAATGTGGCTACCCCCAAGTAGGTTTTCCCTCAAAATAGGGTCTTGGTTTCACCACACCTCCAAATATGGATAAATCATCACTAGTACGGCTCATTAGATAGGAGCCAAGATCATACATTGTTGTATCATACACAGTCTAAAAAAAGCTAAGCCACTAAGACAACATCGTTCATTGTGTTAAAAAATCATCTTTTATTTGAAAATCACTAAGCTCCATGTGACATACATTGTTGTATTCTAAAAAGCAACAAATAGCTTTTAATTCCACAGCAGCCAGCCCAAGTTTGTCTTATGTTCCTACATGTGAAGACCTTCAAAATAATTTCCACTTACCTGGACAATCAATGCCAAAATTGTTGTTGTTGTAAGAGCTCTGATTGAAAATCTCTTGTCCCGGCCCCTTGCAGGTAACTCTTTAATACCTACAAAAACTAGTTAGAAAAGGCAAATAAGTAAAAGTGAAAATGTTTAAAAAAATTTTACAAAGAGACACCAACAGCTAAGAAAGAGCTAAAAAGACTGAAAAATAAAATGTAATCAGAGCAAATATGATACTTCTGCACGCTGCTTTTCAAAATTATATTAAGGGTAGAAATATAGACAGACACAGAGATCAAGGGAGCCAACACTTTAGGTTACAATATGATACTTCTACACACTGCTTTTCAGAATTTTAGGCCCTTTGCTGTCTCATACCAAATGACAATTCTTTTAACTTTTTTTTTTAATGCATTAGTCTGCTTATTTAACAAGCAATATTACCAAAAGGATTTCACTTGGAAGCTAAACATTCATTTATAAAACAATACTACATAATGGACAATCATTTGAACAACTTTCAACAATAACTGAAAGCAAAACACTCCACCTCACTAAAACATACCCCAGAACTGAAAATGATAACCAAAACAAGCATACAGGTGTTGGTTGTCACAGTAATATCAGGGACACCCTTATCCAAATCCTCCTGTACCTTCGATGCTCTTGTCTTGAATGAATCACACTTGCAAGAGTACAACAAAAGTAAATACAAAAAATTTGGTGGCATATAACTGATGCTGCCTATTAAGTTTAAGCGTCCACTTTAAATGGTACTCCATTTAGGCTCAGGTTGCTCTTAATACGATTCCTTTAGCCAACATTAATAAAAGCAAAAGACACTATAAAAGAACTAATATGCAACTACTACATGCAAATTATTGATAAAAGAAAATGCAGCAAGAGTGGCTGGTCAATGGTTCTTTATGAAAATCTGGATGATTTGAACTAATAACTTGTGGTTCCAATAGGACTGAATTCATTACCAGTAAATGGGATTGTAATATTCTTTCATCACCTTGAGAATGCGTCAATTTTTACATAATAATTCTTGGAACAACTACTGATTGATGATTAGAAAATGATTGCCCATTGGGTTATTCAAGCTTAATCTTTTTAAATTGAATGCTATTCTATCAATCTATACTAAATTTGAACTAGTGATCTCCATAAGGCTTGCAAAACTTTACCGCAATGGTTGTGTGAACACTAAATAAAATGCCATCATGCAAGAAAACAGATAAATTTTTGGGTTACATTGATTTAATTTTCTCTGGAGGTCCTTGACATCCCTTTTTGACCATGCCAAGGAGCACAAATGGGGAATTGAGGGAAATGCCTCAAAGCCATGGGATTTCTAAGCCTCGACACTACATGAACGGATGAAAGTTGGATACAGAGAACTCCAAGTAGACCCATCTGAAAGACCCATCTCTTTTCCATTTTTTTCTCTCTAAGTAAGCATACAGAGAACTCCAACCAAAGTGTTGTCTGCCACATGTGGATTTGAGAAAAAAAATATGCTATGAATATGTCTGAACAGTTGGGGGTGCAAATGCTCTTCTCTATGAACATATCAGCACCGTTGCTTACTTTGCCCGATGTCCCGTCCATTTTCCTATTCAAGTCCCATTTTTACAAATACAAAACTTACAAGTAATATTTACACAAAAGGGTGATACATGTATATAAACATATAAAAGCCTGAGCACAATCTGCTACAAAACTGTAACCTAAATGACATGATTTAAAATTCTATATGCCCAATATAGCAAATCAAAGTACAAGTTTTGAGCAACTGCATGAAGCAAATATGGTACTAAACAAATCACAAGAAATCTATAAAAATTACCTAAAATTCTGTAAACTGTAAAAGCCCCAAATCAGATTTGACAAAACCCAGAATAAAAATTGCCAAATTCAAAATCCCTCAAAGCCCGAAATCAGAGCCCCAACAGAAGTCTCCATCAAATGCCCTAAAACCTAAAACCAAAAGCCTGGATATAATACCCCTTGAATCCCCAAGAGGAACCATAAAAAAAAATGATGTGCAGAAGATTAACAGCAGAACCCATGCTTTTGTGACCAATGATTTGGGCGGTCCCCTTAGCCGAAAGAATCTGCAAACTTTAGATACATTCAATGAGAAAAGGGAACGAGAGTCATGATCATGTCATTTTATATATTCACCTATATTACATGGTTGATCTCATAGATTCTTGTCTAGAAAAAACTTTCATCTTGTTGGGCCTGTTTGTTTTCATAGGATTGAATTGGTACAGACTGATGGTAAAATTAGTTCCAAAGGAATTTTAAAAATTGCTATAAGAATGTAAGTGAAGAACAAAGTAAAAACAAAAACCAAGAGAACAAGTTGACAGTGTGGACAAAAGTGCAAACTATCAAGGCAATAGACTGCTGCTAAAAGAAAAGCAAAAGAGAAATCTAATTACAAAAATAAGGAATTTCCAGCCACTAGGCCCTGTTTAGAGGCCAGTGCTTTGTCCAAGGAATCCTCTCCTCTATTCCATTCTCCACATATGCAGTATACAAACTAGAATTCTCAGTGTCAATGTTACCAGAGTGGATAAGTGGATTAGCAAAGCTTTCAACAACTAAGAAAAGGACTGCTTTTTATATTTTTTTTATTCAAAACTAACCTTGCCTTCCTTTTCTTGTCTGCCCTTCCTTCTTGCAACTGTTGTCCCACAAATGGGCTTCATATCTACCAGTCCACCTATGCGTGATGAAGATTAAATTGCAAGTCTTAGAAGCACAGCACATACTAGATATCATGACAAAAAAAAAAAATTGAAACAAACCCAAGAGAAGAAAATGAATGTTTTGTTCAGATACCCTCAGGAGAGAGCTCAAACTAAAATGGCACATTTGGATACACCACAAATTAACAGTCTCAATATTTGGCACAATAGATGGTTATCCATTCTAGCTGCCAATGGGAAGCATACATACCCTCCCTAAGCACCATACATGAACAAGAAACCATAAACTGGTGACTAAAATGACAGAAAGGATGAGCTGTTTTTGACCTTGTGACACCTCTATACTGGGATGTTCTCTGCCCAAATGTATCAATGGACTTCCTATGAACAAGTTGCTTGTGACATATGCCACCTGCAGACAGTTGTTGGTTGGATTAATGATTATATACAGGTTTGTAGTACAGTAATTTGTGATGCAACTGGGGTAAAATCTACATAATGGTCTGAATTCTTTGGGGGGGAGAACATTGTGTCAAGAAACCTATCCCCATGAATTGTGGCTGGCCAAATATCACTTAGGCTGCAGTGATATTCTGCATTGAGTTGGGCTGTGTCAAGAAACCTAGCCCCATGAAATGTGGCTGGCCAAATGTCACTTAAGACTGAAGTGACATTCAGCATTGAATTGGGCTAGCTTTTTTGTCAGAGAAAAATTGGGACAGTTGCAAGTTTGGATGTTGCAAAAGCGGGGTTTTCTTTCTCGCTTGTTTTCTCCCTTGAAAAGCAGCAAACTGGTTTCCTCACTCCATATTTTACTCACCTGTATCCTTACCTCTGGTACTGTTGCATGTTTTATCTTTAAAAAGGTTCCATCTTTTTCCTTTTGAACAACAAATCAGGTTCCAGATTATTTTGAGTTTGTTTCCACAAACAGATCTTACCTGCATTCTTGACATCTTTTCAACCAATGATTTCAGGTTGGATTACAATATCTGGCAGGGGATATTTCTGGTGGTGACGCGCTTCTAGCATTTCAAGAAGCCATTAGAGACTATTTCACACCACCAGAAAAGAATCTTAATCGGGACTTAACGGCAAAAATTGGTAGTTACATTTCATTTCGTATTGAGTGCAGGCCACTTTCAATCAGCATGGGAAACGCTATTAGATTCTTGAAGAATAGAATTGCCTCCTTGCCTTTGACTCTTTCAGAGTCAGAAGCAAAAGCCACACTTCAATTAGACATTGATTGTTTTATAAATGAGAAGATAGTACTAGCAGATAAGGCTATAGTTAGACATGCTGTAACAAAGATTGGAGAGGGAGACGTACTGCTCACATATGGATCATCCAATGTAGTTGAAATGATATTACTGTATGCACATGAGCTCGGGAAACAGTTCCGTGTTGTTGTGGTAGACTCACGTCATTTCCTCTCTTCTTTGTATCCATGGCCGCACATTCAACAGTTCCAGCTGCTGAGATCTGCTGTGAGGTTGTAACACAGCTAGACTGAGAACCAGTGCTCATTGACAAGCTCAACGACCGCAACTCTTCATACCCAGCTATGGCACCAACAGAAGCAGAACCACCTTCCTCATCACCGAAAAAGACACCCATCTTCTCCCCCAACTCTTCATCTCGATCTGCTGCATAAGCTTCAGATCCGCAAAATTGTACACGAAAACCCTCTGCCCCCTTCCGTGATTATCCACTAGCGACGAAGAAACCAAAGCAAAAGGAAAGAAATAGAAAGAGATGGATAGATAGAAATCATAGAAATTCCTACCTGTTACCAATCAATCAAAAAGCTGTATTTTCTATCTCAATCTCAAATCTTTCTGTTTGTGTGTGTTTGGATGTGATTCATATCGCAATTCATTCATTCCTTTTATTTTTGGAAATTCCACATCCATGGCCTCTTCCAGGGGCCTCAGAGCAGAGAAAGTGAAGAGAATCTTCCAACAGTTCGATGGGAACAATGACGGCGGCCTCAACCGGGAGGAGATGGCCGCACTCGTCGTCGCCGTCAACCCCCGCGTCAAGTTCTCCGACGACCAGATCTCTGCCATCCTTGACGAGGTCTTCCGCACCTACGCCGAGTTCATCGACGGCCCCCGCGGCCTCACCGCCGCCGGGCTCCTCCGCACCTACGACGACGGCGCAGGGGACGTCGACCGCGACTTCGATGCGCTCAGCCTACACCTCCCCTCCTCCGCCATCTCCGACGCTGCGTCCTCTTCCTCCATCGTCGTCGAGGGCGCCTCCGACCACCACAAGCACCAGCGCACCGCGGTCTGGGCGGCCTCCCCCCACCACGGCATCGCCTTTGAGGACACGTGGAAGATTGTCGACGACCTGGAGATCGTCATCAAGCAGCTCCGAACGAAGCAGATCAAGGACGGGAAGGTGAAAAACGAAAACTTTGACGTCTTCTCCGACGCAGGATGGTCGAGGGAGCTTGCCTCGTCGGAGTCGGAGAAGAGGATCTTTTGGGGGGAGAGGGGGATCGACTAATCAAGTGGGAAGAGAGGGAAGAGAAGGGGGAAAGAAGGCGATTGATTTTAGGGCTTGGGGGGTATGGTAATGATCGAGATTTGGGCATTTTAGTTTTGACGCAGTGAGAGCACAGCGCGGGAGGAGAAGAAAAACGGGGGGAAGGAATTCGCTAGTTTTAGCGGGCCAAAACCGATATGAAAAAAAAAATGAAGTGGTTTAAGAAGAACCGATGTAAAAAGATAGGTATTATATCGGTTTTAGAAAACTATATGATATCGGTTTCGTAAAAACCGATATAAAATATAGCTAACCGATATTATATATAGAGATTATTATATCGATTACTATTTAACCGATATAAAAAAAAGTTAACCGATATAAAAAATTATTAACCGATATAAAAAATCTTAACTGAAGATATTATATCGGTTATATTAAAAACCGATATAGGGCAGTTTTTGCAACCGATATAAAATGTCCTTTTGGTAGTAGTGCAAGAAGTGCAGTTCCATTCAAAATTAATTTTTACCTATTTTTAACTCTTTATTTAAACCCAATCAAGAAGTTAAATCCAAACAAATATTTGTATTAATCCAATCGAGACTGTAATAAGATTTGGCCGTGTAGTTACTAAAGATGGGTATTCTACCGATCTTGGTGAAGTTTCTAAAGATGGTCTCATCTTGATCAAGCACATCGGTGGCCCAATTAACAGCACATGTGCCATTAAAGATAGAAAGTGGACATAACCTTATCTTGCTTTGCAATCTATGCAAGTGGGTCGATAGTCTTATGTCCAACAAGACCTTTGATATATGGGCCTAAATCTAAGATCAGGTATTATTAACTTTGATTTCTTGATTTATAATTTGGGCAAGTGGGTCGATAGTCCTATGTCCAACAAAACCATTGATATGTGGGCCAAGTATTAGATGAAGTATTATTGACTTTGATCGGTTCTTATACATGCTCTAAGACCACTTAAGTGGAGGGCCAATCTTGAATGTGGTATTGCATGAGACTTAATTTCTCTTATGGAGTTTCACTTAACAATTATAACAAGAAGAAAGAAGATAGATAAGAGAGCTGAGGGTGAGGCATGCTAGCTAAAACTTTGCTAAATTTAAGATACCTTCCACAATGATGAACCCACTCCCTAAATTATTATATAATTTGGACGCTCCTTCCATCTTTAGATCTCTTCTTGACAACACATGACCAAAGCTCTAAATAGATTACAAAAGATTAGAACTTTTTTTTTTTTGTCAAAGGAAGATGGGTACTATTTAAAATCAATATTTTCCCAGTAATCTTTTGAAAGATTACTCTCAAGAATTAATGTTCAACATAAGAGAGAATCTCTTTCATTTCCGGCATTTTGCAGGTACGCTTGGTTCTTTTGGATTTTCTTTCCTTTTGGTTATCCATATTGTTTAAAAATGATTAATATCCGGAATTTGATTGGCGCAGGCACATTTTGCTAGTCACCCATGAAAGGTCTGAATTGTGTGACTTTAGTTTATCTTAGCTAAAAGTCAGTAACAGACAAGGAAGTTGTGGGCAATGGGCAGAGGTTGGGCAAAACGAAGGGCCAAGGAAAACACTGACAAGGAAAACACACCACCATCACACACGTCCATCAGCAAAAGATAAGATGGAGCCATCATGTCAAGTGGCTCTGACACATGGCAGAATGACAAAGGTGCCTAACGATAAGAATGTAATCCTTTTTTCCCCCTAATGTGTGGTCAGTGAAGTGGAATGTCATCACTCCTGGTATCCAACGGCACAAAGCAATCTAAGACTCACAACTCGGGCAGGGCACCGTTGGTTTAAGTCTCCCTATGGAAAGAAGTGATGAGGTTAGTGTTTATATATAAGAAAGGGTAGGAGAAAGGTGTGTTCACATAGATACAACAAGAAAGAAGCAGAGCTAGTATAAGTAATAATAGAAGAAAATAAGGTAGGGAAAGGAAATGGCTTCCTCCGTGCTGGCTTCTACAACAGCTGTGGCCTCACCGGCAATTAACCGCTCGGCCCCACGATCGAGCACGGTGGCACCGTTCACCGGCCTCAAGTCTAACTCTGCATTTCCAGTCACTCGCAAGCCCAACAAGGACATGTCCTCTCTCCCCAGCAATGGTGGAAGAGTTTCATGCATGCTGGTATGCAACTATTTTCTGTGTAGTATCTATAATAAGGGACGGACCCAGGGCCATTGTCACCCATCAAAAGAAAATCCTGGGTCTGGTATAGTCAATAAGCAATCGTACGAGTAGAGACAAGAAACAGCATGTTCCCCTGAAATTGAAATTTTCTTATGACATGATGTGTTCGTGTTTTGTGAGTGATGCAGGTGTGGCCGCCAGAAGGCCTAAAGAAGTTCGAGACGCTGTCTTACCTTCCTCCACTCTCACAAGAGCAATTGGCGAGGGAAATCGATTACCTTCTCCGCATGGGATGGGTTCCTTGCTTGGAATTCAACAAGGTGAATACCCTCTAAATATGTTATTCTGATCGCTTTTGGGTCAGGCAATCCCGAGTACGGCCGGGCTTGAATATGTTATTAGGGCCCAATTATTGCTTCAATTAAGCTATGGAAAGCCCATAGTCCGGCCCGGCCCGGCCCGGCCCTGCTTGTTTAAGAAATGCCTGTAATTTAATTTAATTAGTACTCTAATGCCCATAAAAGTGATGAAAAGCCCCATTCTGCCCGGCCTGATTGTTCGATTAAATGGGCAGCCTCGGGCCTAACTTTTATGGTCCATGTCGGGTTTGACCCACTGTTTCTAAATCCAGGGGCTGTGCATGGATATGCCTTAGCCGGACCATGAACACCCCCGAAGTACGGTCTTAGTGGGTTGGAAGTAGGCTCTGAGCAGGGCTTTCAAAAGGCCGCAAGTAGGTCTGGCTGGGGTCTATTGTTACTAAACTAAGCCAAGCCCTCAAAAGCCTGAATGTATGGCTAATAAAATACTGGCCAGCCCCCCCTGCCCGAGGACCCTCCTATTTTCATGACAACTAATTATTTGTACCAAACAAGTACATTCGGATGTCATCACCTAATGGTCTTCTTTGGGTGGAAAGAATTATTGCCCTAGGCAGTCATTTATTTACCTTTGTAATTTAGATGATAGGTTTGCATGGGCTCACTCACAGTTCGGATAAGAGTCAACTAATGTAAAGCATGTTATCCAGATTAAGCTAACAGAGGGTTCCCAACTATTTAGTCAGGTGGTAGCACAAGTGGACTCAATCTTCGATTCCTGAAAAGTGGGGACCGAAGGTCGATGTTAAGACCTCTAGCTCTGAAAGAGGGAGGAACCATGATCCTGACCACTCAGCCAACCCCTTGGGGTTGGCCGAGCTATTCCTTGTGAGAAGAAGAAAATCCCAAGCGTGGTATATTAGACAAGGAGACTATTTTTTTTTCTTAATAGGACAAGGAGACTCTTGTAAATCTATATATAACAAGGGTAAAACTTAGATTTAATCGTTTCACGGAGTTAGGAGGAGGTCTCACAAAAGAAATGTCCCATGGGTGCAATATATTTCCATATCTGACATCGGCCCCATCTCTCTCGATCTTAAAATATTCAATGCCTTATTCTTCATTTTTATTCACCACATTCCAATACCTCATGTGTTAAGGTCAACGTCCACCCTCGCCCCTGACTGGTTATAATTGTGGTCGAGCCCTCGCTATCACCATAAAACTATTGTTGTGTCGTTTCCTATCACCAATTGATTTTGGGATAAGTGGTGTAAGATCCTATAAGTGGTATCAAAACCTGGTAGTACGGGACACGCAAAAAAGAGTTCGCACTAGGAGTTGCAGCGGTTATGCCGTTGAGAGAGGGATTGTTGAGGTCAACGTCCACCGTCGCTCGTGAGCGGTCATAATTGTGGTCGAGCCCTTGCCCTCACCATAAAATTATTGTTGTGCCGTTTCCTATCACCAATTGATTTTGAAATAAGTGGTAGCTCAATGGGGTGTAAGATCCTACATTATATATGTCTCTATCTATCTATCTAGCAAGAGGAACTTACTCGAAAAATCAACTTAGATGGCCACTAACAAGAAAAGGCCTTACCAGTTCTGATGAAACAAAACCGTCTTCCCGCCAAAATTTTCTTTTTTTTTTCCCCATTTCAATGAGCGTCGACATCGTCACTCATTCTACCATTTTCTTGAGTTTTCATAAACTTCTTCATATTCTGTGGAGCTATGACATTGTCGCTCATTCTTACCTTCAGTAAGGTTTTATCAATTGTGGGGCGACGACGTCGTCGCACATTTAAACTGTAAAAATGACATTATATTCTGTTAGGCGACGACATCATCGCTAATCTTAATTTGAAAATAAAAATCATTATTGTAAGTGCCTAAAAATTATAGACTTTGAATCAGGGATTAGGACCCCTGTCTTGGGTGGTTTGGATGAGGATGATCGTGGCTCCGGCTGGACCTGTAGAGGAAGAGAGGAAAACACGTCAGAGGACCCTGACTGTGGGCAGCACAAGGCGCTCCGATGCTTAAGTCAGTTCAGGGACTGAATAAGGGAGATGGAGAGAAAATTACAGAGTAAGTGTATGCGTTATGGGTTGCGTACCTTAGAATGGAGATGGAGATGCTATTTATAGGAGATGGGGGTGGCTCGCGTGGACGAGCCTCATGATGGGCTTTGCCACTTGAGTCGCCTTGTCCACTTAGCCCACATTTCATTAAATGCTAGCCTCACCTACCCATTCCTCATTAAATGCCAATCTTATCGGGCCAGGCGGTGATTGACTTTTGGGCCAAGTCCCATCGGGCCTGGCCTAGAGCCATGCTTTGGGGGCGCACGTGTACCGTATAACGCCGTTTTGTCAGAAATGATGAGTCGCAGGGCACGCCTTAGTACGTGCCTCCGTCCTGTCAACAGTCCCATCAGCGTCTGTCAAATCTGCCGTGCCGAGGTCGGTGTACAATGACCCGTACTACCTGACCTCGGGGATACTCACTTCAGCGAGTGCCGCGACCCTTCAGCCGCGGTCCGCTTTGGCCGAGGGGAGGCATGATTAAGCTGTCTTAAGACCAGGATTAGCTCTGATTGCGGTTTAGTGAAAATATCCCCACACAATTATATATAATAAATTGTCTCAACCTTCATCAAACTGTTACAGGAGCAGAATAATGTATGTCTACCTATGCAACTAATTTTGCCAACAAATACATGGTCCTTTGGATTGATTTCATCCACGAAGGGATTAATTGTTGCCAATGCATACTCATGAATTTCATCGTAATCATGCATTGTACGAGATCACTTAGCACTTGCAGCAGAAGAACACGGCTTTTAGTGATCTCGTACCGGACTACTTTTAAGAAGACACTCGATACGAAGATTGAGATTAAAGAATTCCACCATACCGGACTACTTTTAAGAAGACACTCGATACGAAGATTGAGATTTGATTACCAAGTTGAGAGGAACCTACCGCATAGATCTCAATGATGAACATACAGAGGTTCGTGGTATTAGGATCATTGCCGTTCAAGTCCATATGACAGGCCTCACTCTGCCTCATTGGACCCTAGAATACCCAAACTCAATTCAACCAGAGAGCATATACAAATGCCACAAAATCACTCTTTTTCATTGCACGACCCAACCAAGAGAGAGAGCCCGAATAAAAAAATGGTAAAAGCCAGACCCAAATCAACAAATGAAAAATGAATATCAAATGAAAATCAAGTCTTAAAATGACCTGGAAAACAATAGGAGAAGATGAATTCGTGCTGGTGGTGAGGAGGAGACACAAGTGAAGAAGAGGAGGTTGCCCGTGCAAGTCGCTTCCGGGAGTGGTTGGCTGATGAGAGAAGGACTGAGGAATGAAAGGGAGAGAAATGGAAACAAGATGAAGAAACCCTCACAAATTGTCATTTTGGGAAATAAACAAAGGAAAGACGACAAGAAGAATGCCTCCACATGATGGGATGCTCGAATCTATGATGCTTCAAACCGAAGGAGGTTAGCAAAAGACCTCTAGGACCACGTAACAATCTATTGAAGAAGAATGGGGCGATGAAATCGCCAAAAGGAAAAATGATGCGAAGGAAGTATGGAAAAATAACGTTTCGGGGGTTTTGTACGATTTAAAGGAGCGACGACGTTGTCCCTCAATGAAGACTTTCATAATTATACAAAAGTGGTCACAAGGGACCACTTGCGTGTCATATAAGTTACTGGAGCCTTTTTTGGTTAGTGGTCACCTAAGGTGATTTTCCGGGTAAATTCCTCATCTATCTATCTATCTCTCTCAAAATCCATCCACACCATATGGAGTTTTTATTGTATAATATTCTATTGTAGTCAAGCTTATTAGGTCCACTTAGATGCATGCCTATAAGTTAGGGTATGATAGAAGGTAAGATCTCCTCATGGATAAGGGTCAGTTAGATGCATGCCTATAAGTTAGGGTATGATAGAAGGTAAGATCTCCTCATGGATAAGGGTCAGGCTAAAAACTAGCCCTATTTAATTATATTTGTCCCTGATTTAACAGTCTTAAAGTTTAAGACTCTTTAACCATGAAATTTTTTTCCCACTTGTTGAGGTTCAATCAAAAAATTAAGTAGAGGTTCCATCTGTGTAAGATTGAGCCCAGTGCCAAATCATAGGGGATTAGTGGGCCCCATAAAGCTGGTTTGTATTTCCATTATGCTCGTAAGAGAAAACTTCTGTTTGCATCCATCATCATAATGGAGACAAATCGCTCTAGATGACGAAGCTAAGTTAGCGCAACATGTTTGGTGACGGACGGGATTTAGAAGGCATAATTTCTTGGAGAATCCCTCATCCATGACGAGGCCCAATTAAGTAAGTTGTCCACATCAGACTTGATGGGTCACACTTATAAGAAAACAGGTGATGCATGAATATGAATACTGTAAAGATACGACAAAAGGGTCAATGGTTAAGGCCCATAGATCGATACATCAAATAGGTGTCGACCATCCCCTCTATTAAGATCTTGATCTGATCATTGAAATAATTTCAGACTAGATATATTGAGCAGAATGAGCCCCTTCACATTTCAATTGCATATTGTTCTTTTAATATAATTCAAAGAACTCATGTTTTAAGAATTTGTAATTCTCCAAAAGTAGTCCGGTATGGTGGAATTCTTTAATCCTCCTTTTCACTAGACAATGTAGAATTCCAAGGATTGGAATTTGGAAATTTCAAAGGATCAAAGTGACCTTTTTAGGTGACTAGAATTTAGAATTCTAACAAGGAAATATGAAATTTAAAAATGCCAATGGAACAAATATATCATTGTTAAGAAATCCCCGACATCACAAATTCCTATCAGCAGTTCTACTAAAAATGGGGCTTAGTCACACCTAGGATAATGTGGTGGGATTGATTTTTCATTATTTTCCCTTGTAACTTTTTTTTCCTACGCTGCATGCATCTAAGTGGGACCCATATAGTGAACTGAATGAGAGAACTATGCAATCAATACTTCCTAAGGTGAGGTGGAGGGATGGGGTGATATGGAAATCAAGAGGGAGACAAAGGCATGGTATGTGAAGAAAGAAAAAAAGGAGCTGTTGAATGTGCAAATAGAGAAAAGGGACATGGGAAGGTATTTTAACATTACAACCGTTGCAAGATCGTTTCATTCCACACCTCTCTCTCTATATATATATATATATATATATGGGAAATATTCATTTGCATTCATCCCTCACCATATTACGGTGATGAACAACATAGTGGGGCTGACTTTATTATACATCGAAACCATCTACCCACATAGGACCCCAGAAATATAATGGATCCACGAGTTTTCATATATCCGAATGGATTGGACCGTTCAATCGAGGGTAAAAAAAAAACTCTTTAATATTAAGTTTCTAAATCCGTGGGCCACGAATGAAGGGGTTAGAGGCATGGGATTGACCCCAAACTTGATATATGGGGCCCATCCAAGATGTCTCTTTCCATTCCCTCAAGTCCCATGATTATTGGGGCCCTAGCTGGGCCTAATAAAGTTTGTCCCTCACCATACAATGAGGAATGGATGCACATGAACATATATATATATATATATGGAGATGCTCCTAGGAGAGTTATTCTTGAGGGACTATGAGAGTAAGGGTGGGGGCCCTCACAACCATATCCAATGCCAAAACCTAAATTTGAGGGCCCTCGCCACTTACTCTCATAGTACCGTGATAATAACTCTTATAGAAGCATCTCATATATATATATATATAAACTCTATTTCAAAAGGAGAGTTTATGCCTCTATCTAATTGCCAAAGATTTGTTAGTATTTTAAGAGATCTACTTTGTAGGATAATATTTAGGAGAGAGAATCAGATATGTGTATCATTGATAACATGTGTCACACTTTTATTGGCTAAAAGAGGGGTGTTAAAAAAATGTCAAGAGAGTTTCGTAGCGTAACTCATATATATATATAGATAATATTTATGTGCATCCAACATAGTAGGGTTGACTTTATAATACATCCGAATCATCCACACACATGGAACCCCCTTAAATACACTAGACCAATTGAATTTTCACCTATCCAAATGGATTAGACCGTTTGATCGAGGGTCAAATTTTTTTCCTTTAATATAAAGTCCTTAAATTTGTGGGCCATTGATGAAGCAGTTAAAGGCATGGGATTGACCCCAAATTTGATATACGGTCTTATCCAAGATGTCTCTTTCCATCCCCCATAAGTTCCATGATCAGTGGGCGGGTCCCATTAAGTTTGTCCCTCACCAAGGATGCACAAGAATATCCCCATATATATATATATATGGGGATGATATATATATGGGGAT
Source organism: Litsea cubeba (assembly GCA_012931725.1). Taxonomy (NCBI): domain Eukaryota; kingdom Viridiplantae; phylum Streptophyta; class Magnoliopsida; order Laurales; family Lauraceae; genus Litsea; species Litsea cubeba. Next base: position 31,949,529 of record CM022950.1, read on the forward strand.
ATATATATATCCCCATATATATATATATATGTAGAGGAACATTGATATGCATCTTTCCCTCACCAGAGGGTGAGGGACACTTCTCTTTTTGGAAATTTTCAAGTACAAAATGTACTTTTCAAGTACATAGGGTGAGGTACAAAATGTACTTTTCATATGTAAAAAGGAGAGTGTCCCACACTCTACGGAGAGGGAAAGATGCGTATGAACATTCCCCATATATATATATCCCCTCTTGTAACCTCCCCCGTAGTTTTATAGTTCTTTTAGACAAGGACTAATAAAATTATCTCCTTATCTAGTCGCCTTTCCAAGGAAAAATTTTTGGTTCCACTATTGGCACCACCTTTTACAGGTCCGAACCCTTAGTGCTCACTAACCGCCTATAAATCGATACTCAACCTCAGACCTCAGTACGTATGTACAGAGACACGATGTACACGATGTCTCTCTCTTGCCCCATCCACAGCCCTTTAGTGGATACTACAATGTGCAAAGTTGTTCTCTAAGCACCTCTTATTACAAGGAACATATGTTTGCTCTTTCTGGGGGCAATTTTTATAAAGTAAACATCAAAGGAAAGTGGAGTGAAAGGTCGGGGGTTCTCTACCAAGTGGTCAATCCCCACGTCCAATCAAAACAAAGGGAATTAATGGATATATCTGTGTGTATGCAGATTGGATTCGTGTACCGTGAATACCACAGGTCACCTGGGTACTACGACGGGCGCTACTGGACCATGTGGAAGCTACCCATGTTTGGCTGCACTGATTCGATCCAGGTTCTCAAGGAGCTAGAAGCGGCGAAGAAGGAGTACCCAAACTACTACATAAGAATCATCGGCTTCGACAATAAGCGCCAAGTGCAATGCATCAGTTTCATTGCCTACAAGCCCCCCCCTCCCCCTCCAGGCTCCGTACCTCCTCCGCCTCCCCCATCAGCCTACATGCCTCCCCCTCCCCCTCCACCACCCCCACTATACTGAAGGACATTGCCTTAAGATCCATGGTCCCGTAGGTTTCGATGGTCTGTGGTTTTTGTGTTTTGAATTAAGTTTCTGACTTTATTTTGGAGAGAACGAGCATAAAGTCATCAATGTTTTCTTTTTAGCGAACAATGAAACTCCGGCCATATTTTATGGTCGGTTACTTTTTTTGCTGTTTGGGCTTTGACTTGCTCTGTTATTTCGTCTGTGTGTGGTTTGGGCTTTGGCTTGTTATCCTACTTTGAAGCTTGGTGCATGTAGTGAGTGATCATTGAATGGTAATCTTTTTGTGTCCAGTTCGATCAATGATGTTTGGGTCATCACATCAGAGACGTGGAATGTCACGACCCGAGCCCGAGATAAACATTTAAATCGAGTTAAATTCCGGTGTCGCGACCATATTTATTCCCGTGAAATTTACTCATAAACTTCACAAGGGATAACAAATCATACATTATGTGGAATATTAACAAAATTTTATTTACATTAAACATTATCTCACAAGTTCTCATTCAGCTCGTCCTTCTGGAGAAACTATATTAGTTGTTTCCATTGGCGCAGTAACCACTAAAGGACTAGCAATAGCAGCTGTGTCTGTAATGTCATCAATAACATTGTGAATTCACAATTCAGCACTGTATAAATAGTTCTACGATTTTATATGCTAATCATATTTTCAATGTGTCTAATTAATCATTGGACTTAAATAAATAAACAGTATCAATTGTCTAATTCAATGTTAGACAAAAATCAATAACAAGAACAATACCAATGACATTAACAGTATGAGACTTTATTAAACTTTTGGCAACTACCATAGTATTTCTTTTCACATCGCATCTTCCTAAACAAAAAGGAAGGAATCGCATCTTTCATACGAAAGAAATTACATATCGCATCTCCCCAAACAAAAGGAAGGAATCACTTATCGCATCTCCCTAACAAAAGGAGGAATCACTTATCGCATCTCTCTAACAAGAGGAGGAATCTAATCTTTCATAAACATAAAGAAAGGAACCATATCGCATCTTCCATACGGAAGGAATCATATCGCATCCTCCATACGGAAGGAATCATATCATTAAGTGGTGCCAGACTTAATTTTTAAAATTTACTGACCGTCGGTCAGCTCGTCGGTTAACCGACACTTGTCGGTTAAGTTGTCGGTCAAGTCTCGGTTCGAAAATCAGAGACACAATTTTCCTCCAAATTGCACTATCGGTAGGTCGTCGGTTCACGCGACGGTTGACCGATATATGCTTGTCGACAGACCGAAATGAGTCGATCAGGGTCTCGGTTCAAAAACCAGAAACACGATTCTTTCCACATTACAACGTCGGTTCGTGTGTCGGTCAGCTTGTCGGCTGACCGACCTCTACACAGAATTTCTATAGAATTCGTTTTAGAATTCTATTCTTCTCCCATTCACTCACAATCTGCACACACCTTATGGAACCTCCTGTTCCCATCCTTAAACATCATTATAAATCAAATAACACTTCTATTCCCTTATTCAATATATCAATTTCCATTCTATCATTAAATGGGTTCAATACAGCATTTCTTATAAAATAGAACATAAACTATAACAGTGATCATATGAAACATTGAGATCTATTTATACTTGCCTTAACTTGATGCTAACACAAAACCCCTTTATCTTTTGAGCTTCTAATCGATTCAACCAATTATTCAAGTCACCAAAATTCTCCTTCTTACACACTCTGATGATGAAAGAAGAAGAAACGAAGAAGGAAGAAAGCAAGAGAACCAACTCCCAGCAAAGAAAACAGATGGAACTGGGTTGGTATACCACGCATGACATCTGGGACACATGTTGGGACTATTGCTGAATCACATATGGATCCCTTCTCTGGCTGCCAGCTCTTAAAGCTTTGTCAACAAGTTTCCAACTCATGGTTCCTGCTGGCATATCCTCATATTTCCAGCTCTTACCACTACACCATTTCAGGGCTTTTACAGCGTGCAATGCGCGCCGTAAATGTATGTTTACGGCTCACGGGGGTCGTGCCGTAAAAGCGCCTGCCATAAAAGGGTTGAACTATTTACAGCGTGCATATACAGGCCGTAAATAGGATCAATACAGGCTGAAAATGATGCTCTTAGGACTTTTTGGACCAGATTTATGGCCTCCTAAGCAGGCCGTAAATACTAAACTTTTACGACGCAAACTGAGTGCCGTTAAAGCATTGGTGTGCTTAAGTTTATGGCACACGTAGTAAGCCGTGAATACTTAAAACGAAAAATATTTTACACAGCTTGCATTTGTGGGCTGTAAATGGGTTGTGTACAATCTGATTAACGGCTCCAAATGCAAGCCGTAATTAAGTATATGTTTTTACAACTTGCAAATGCAGGCCATTAAAGAATCAGCGAGTTTCAATTTACGGCTCGCAAGATGCGCCTTAATTATTATTTTTTTTAAAAAAAAATTAATTATTTTTTAATTAAAAAAAATTAAATCCACATTTTTTTATTGCTACAAATACAAATTAATAAACTAAAATAAAAAATGTAAACAGAATATGCAAATAAACACTAGACCTGCAGTTAAAAACAAAAACACTGGACTTGCAGTCTATACAAGCTAGATAGGCCATGTAAAAAAAAAAATACATGAAAATGATCATCCATTCAAATCAATACCAAAACAATGAGGGAATTCTTGTTTGTTCATTTACAAGATTCACACACTTTTCGTCTTCTTCCATTGGGATTTATTCGCGAAGGTACCTACCATTACATGAAAGTAAACTCCATCGTTGTCGTGTCGTCATTGAATCATAAGGAAAAAAACACATGAAAAGGATCAACCTTTCAAATCTTCCACTCTACAAACATAGCATCGTCAATGTAGGTCTCATAAGTGCCCTCTTTCGAAACAAGTTCAGCAGAAGCTTAAAATGCGTGGTAGTATATAGTCCCAAATACATGTCTTGGTTCAATTGTTGGGCCTACACAAACGTAAAGACAGATCAAAGATCACACCATAGAAGAGACAGAAATCAAATATATGCTCTTGGGACCCTAATATCACCTCGGGTGAATCAAATGCCATGCCAAGTAAGATAAAAGTATCTACAAGGCCCTGTACTCCTATGCCAATTGACCTGTGTCTCATATTTGATCTCCAAGACACATTCTGGTATCCTGTGCTCCCATTGGCATCAACATAGCCACTGCCCATGTAACCAGCACCAGCCCCTTGTTGGTCTGCTGTGCTACCACCACCACTGTTATTACTTGGAGCACCAGTACCTCAGCTTGCTGCAGCACCATAACCAGTATATGACCCCTCATTCCCACGATAACCACCATATCCATAACCTTGATTCCCATAGCCAGTAGCCCCACTTGTAGACTGACCTGTTGGTGCGGAAACATTCCCACCACTAACAGCACCACCCCCCACACCAGAAGCACTCCATGCAGCCACTGCTCCATAGCCTGTATTCGCACCATAACCGGCAGAGCCATATCCAGAAGGGGCTTGATTGTTCCATGGGCTTCTTGGCACACCAGGCAGTCCATTAACATAACCAGCATTTGGAGCAACTGGGTTTCCATAAGCCCCAGCAGGGTAGTGTACCCACCATTAGCACCACCATATCCACCATAACCAACACCATTATTTGCTGCACCATATCCACAGGCAGGTGAACCATAGCCAGCAGAACCATATGCTAGAAAACCACCACATGCCTGGGGCTGCATATACCTATTAGCATCCATTTTGCCATCATAGGCATTATTGTTCATACCAGATCCCCCATAGTCCTGATAGCCCCCACCACCCATTGAGCGGACGCCACTGCCAGGGTTTGCTTCTTTTGGAAGGGCACGTTTTATCCACAATTTCACAAAATATCCAACAGTTATAACTAGTGCAATTCTACCAAACATCCAACAATAACTAGTGCAACTCCAAAGAAAAACAGAGATATTAAGTCATTAGCCAATAATACAATTACAGGTCAACAACAACACATAAGAAAAACTGCATAGAATATATATAAGTTGTCGTCCACTTGATTTGCAAGTTACACAAGTCACCCTCTTACATAAAAAAGGCCATGTTTTAAGGGTAACCAGGTTGACTACGAAATTATCAAGCCCTTATAGTGTCACATGGTAAGGAAATGGAACTGTGTTGCATGAAAACAAAGGACAACAATTGTTATTGACATCTTTGAGAGAGGTGAAAACTACCATATCTGAATAGCATCAATATCATAGTATTAAAAGTAGCTAGTCATAAACTAATAGCATTACAAGTAGCCGGATCAAAGATTTGAGCATACCAACAGTTTTTAGTAGCACCTGCCCATACAATCCAATGACAATTCTACCTACAAATATTCAAATGCAAATCACAAGTGAGGAATAAATTCAAAACACTAGAATAAAATTGCATTTTGTACTAGATATGGTAATCATTTGACACATCATGAAATATGATACAGCTACATTGCCAAATCATATCCAAAGGCATCCCAAATGATATCTTCACTGCTATGAAGCAAGACCCACATAAGACTAAAAGCATCATGAGAGTAGAAAGAATCAACAATAAGAGACTCCAACTACAGGTTTTCCTTCAGAAATTTATTGCATTGCTTTTGTATTTAGTCATCACTTTCTCTCCCCTCACTGTTCCAGGGTGTTCCAACTTCCAAGGAAATTGCTACAAAATGGGTTTTACACAACTTCAAATCACATCTTGTGAGAAAGTGTTGAATAATAAAAGGAATAAATCAGCAATAAAATAGTGCCCAACCAAATGGCCAGATGATCGGGCTCTAAGACGGAAGGAGACATGAATGTCCAAAAGATCATTTAGAAAACACAAGTGCAAAAAAATAAATAAATATGGCATTTAAACTACATAGTTAAACTAGAAATCACAAATAAACAAACCTCATTAGCCCCTCATTATCATGCAATGAATAGAATAAAATACTTCCAAGTCACACTTTGGATGCGAAGTAAAGGTGCAACACTCCAATTGATTGCATCAGAAAAGGCAGAAGTTCAAATGGTAAGAGAATGGGCTTTGAATATGTATGTGTTATGTTATTGTCAAGTGCATGCATGTGTCAAAAGTGAGGCTGGTGAAAGATGTGAGGAAAGGCACACATGGTGTAATAATGAAATGAATAAATCCTCACCCCCTGATGACGAATCTTTCAATTTAAATGAATTCACCATATCATAGATTGATCCAAGGATAGACTTTGAAACATATGAATTCTGCCTCTCCAAAAAATGTGGGAACTTCTCTGCTAACATTCTACTATATACCAAAATTCAAATGCCAATGAAAATTTAAATATTCAAAAATCCTTACAACATTAAAATCACTTTACCATTTTTTCCTTGTTTCTCCTTTATCCAAACCCAAAATAAATAAATAACACACCCACAGAGGCAATAAGTTTCATCTTAGTGAACAAATTAAAGGAGAAGAAACGCACCCAGATAGCAAGAGTATCACTTAGGAGTTCTCATTTGTGTATAAAACTAAATAACAATCAATATATGGAAACTTGAAAACAATCAACTTGCGTTCTTGCAAAAAATCTATTGTGGAATGTGGTCCACAATCTAAATGCAAACTAAATACAAATTTCCATGAACTTATGGCCTGCACAAATGGTAACATTATTATAAACAACAAGCACAGAAATTATGGTTCATTTCTTTCTGAGCACTGGCGCTCGCGGAAATCGCTGAGCCCGTGTTCAGATTTGAATACCATCTGCTCTCTTTGATGAATCCAATCTTGACCTTTCAAAAACAGAGAATCTCATCTCATGGATGCGGTCTCAAAACATTTGTGTCTAGCGGTACTAGTACGCCCTTTCAGGGTCTACTGTATTGCGACCGGTACATTTGTAACTCCAACTTTATATTCTTCTTACCTCGAGCAAGCTCTGTTTCTCGATAAGTCGAATTTAAGTTCACAATTGCTTCTAGCAGTCACTGGGACGCTCATTCTGGGCTTACCATACTTGCGATCAGAACAATTGTACCCTCTATGGCATTTTGCCTTCCTCATATTGCTTGGGTCATCTCCCTCGAGCAATTTGGAAAGACGAAACCATAGAACTTCCCATTTATGATCATTGTTCTTGTGATTACTAATGGATGTGGTCTTGTTTCAGAAACTTTTCAAAAACTAACAATGGCAGCTTCACTAACCATTACTTTCGATGAAAGCAAGCACCAAGTCATGCTTCAACAGAAGCAAACTACGCGCACCTACAAGCGCCCCATCAGCTGCCGAAGCGTCAACTCCCTCGGCAACTCTCTAAGCTCCGGGTCGACCTCGACTCCCAGGACTATCGTCTTTGGGACGCTGGGACCATTCCCACTTCCCGAGGAACAAACTGCTCCCTCCAAGAAGCAGAAACTCGCCTCTCAATGTGTCACTATCATGACACCAAAGGCGAGCACCAGAAGGCCTGAAGCCCGTGGCAGCCCCATGAAGCCTCGACCAACAAACGACCAGGTCTATCCCAAGACTTGGTCCCCAAGACCTTCACCAAAATAGAGATCGTCCCAAACATCTACCAAGCCAGCATTCCTGGCCCCACTCAAGGAGAACCAGTTCTACCCTCTTGCTTACATGAAAGAGGAGAGACCCATCTCCAACCTGACTTCCAAGTTATCCCAACATGAGCCGGCTTGTTCCTATAAGCCCAAAATCAAATCATGCATCACAAGGCCTCTGCAAGCACCTGCTAAGGCCTACAAGCCCGTAGTTCAACCCTTCATCTCTACAGGGGCCGAACTCCAAAAATTCAAAGCTTCGCTGCAACAGGCGAAGGACAGGGTTTGCATCCTGTCCTTGCCCAGCTACAAAGAAGACAGGCTTGGCTGCTGCGCCTGAGGGAGCACATCCTTCATCGTCAAAGCCCAGCCAGAGCTGACCGAAGCTCAAATTGCTCGTCGTATACGCCGCGGCGCATCGTATCGGCAAAAGAGACTAGAAAAGCAAAGGACCCAGCCTCCTACACTTCAAGTCTCTCCCAAATGGGTCAAAAAAGATAGACCCAACCAAGTTGCTACCGTCCATATGGTTGGAAAAACCAGAAGGCGCCAAAAGTCAGCAACAAAAATCCATGTCCGACGTCCGATGACCCGCAGCGTCTCCAGGATAAGAAGACATTCAGAAGAACCCCCTCCTCCTTCAAGCAAAGGATGGCAGAGTGATCCTTCCTCAAGCTCTTCTTAAAAAAGAATGAGCCCCAGCTCAATCACCTGGACCGTTTCTTCGTTCGAATCACGAAGGATGAACGTCTTGGCTACAAATTCTGAGCCACCACCCCGCAATCCACCTCAAGATGATGCGATCACCCGCATCCAGCAGTTGGAACAAGGCCAACAGAGGATTGAAACTCTGATGGAAAACCTTCTCCTCGCCTTCCAAAATTAGGTGAACAATGAACCTCCTCCGAATCATCAAGACGATGAGGTAAATGGAGAAGAAAATGAGTCACGCGCCCTTACCAAAAAGGACGTAGACAGTATCCTCGCAAAAGCAAAAGAAGAGGATATACTCAAGGAGCATGGGATCAAGCCACCATATCCCTTATGGATGGACTCGGTCCCGTTCCCCACCAAATTCAGGCATCCTACTCTCCAAACATATACGGGGAAAGGATCAGCCAGACAGCACGTCATCCACTTCAAGATCCTGACAGGAGCTATTGCGGATCAAGATGTACTCAAGATCCGCCTCTTTGCAAGTACCCTTAAAGGTACGGCCTTCGATTGGTACTCCACTCTGTCGGAGGACTCTATCCAAAACTAGGCCATGCTAGAGACACATTTCCTGACTCACTTCAAAGGTGAGGATCATCCCGCTACTATGGCTCAGCTGTGCAGCCTAAAACAGGGGGAGAATGAGTCAACATATGACTTCATTCACAGGTGGAAAGCAATGGCGTACAAATGTTCTGATTTACTGCCACAAGCGTCGCTAGTCGACATCTGCCGAAACAACATGGGAGCCAGAATCCGCTTCATGATCATCGGCCACAAATCAAAAAACCTGGGAGAACTCCTAGAAGCTTCCATGGAAGCTGAAACGGTGATTAAAGACTTCAACAGTCAGAAATCATCAAAAAAAGAGCCAACCGCCATTGCAACCTCTAAACCAAAGAAGAAAGAGGTCCTCAATGTGCAGACCAAGTCAGCTCCTCAGCCACCAAAGAAAGCTGAAAACAAAGCTGCGGGTAAGAGACCTGAACTCTCAGATACCTTCAAAGAACGAGTAGAGAAAAAATACCCGTTTGATGAAGATGTTGATGAAATCTTCGGGGCTCTTGTGGCAAACGGCATGCTCACCTTGCCTGAACCAAAAAGTCCGGGTGATGTTGGCAAAACCAACGATCCTCGGTACTGTCCATACCACCAGATGATTTCGCATCCTCTCAATCAATGCTTTGTTGTGAGGGAGAAAATAAACGAGATGTGGAAAAACGGAGTTATCACCTTTGACAAAAACTATGGGCCTGCCTCCGTCAACATGGTGACATGTGGACAAACATCAAAATCACCGAAGAAGAAGATCACTACTTCCTTCAAGGTGATAAACTCAATCCAAGCATCCGAGGAACTGGTTCCTTACCCGACACCAGACGGACAACCCATATGGGTACATCCCGATCTCCTGGAAGATGAAAATTGGGAGGTTGTGAAAACAAAGCCTACAGTTCAGCAGCGAAGGCAGGCTAGGAAACATCTCTTCAAGCTCAAACGGCAAGAGAAGACCCAGCTAAAATAAGAAGTCAAAGAAAAGGCAGAGGCTTCCTCTACCGCTTCACTGGAGGCAACAAAAACATCCCTTCCAGAGACTTCAAAGGGGGTAAGAAAATTCACTCTCAGTGATTTCATGCCAACTCAATTCAAAGAAGCCACACAGGAGGCATCATACTTTTGCAATTTGGTAGTTGGATTCTCCATTGATGGATACGAGTCCAGCGACACCGATGATGGATTCGAATCCAACTACACAGACGAATGGGAGGAATCCCTTAAAACAGGAGAGTATCTCTCCGATGAAGAATGGGTTCCTGAGTCTCATCTTATGCCAGTAATCTGGTATAACCCTCTACAGCCACAAGGATCCTGGTCTGATGATGAAGAAGACCAAGAGGCTGTACAAGAAAATGCTGCTGACCCAGCACCTCTCATTACTCTAGTGGAAATCAACCATGTTGGGCCACAAAGAGATGATGAAGAAGAAGATTTGGCTCCCATGCCTGATCTTGAAGAATATGCAAGGATCTTGCAGCGTCTCGCTCTAGAACAAGAGCAAGACCGCGTCAACGAGCCTCCTCGTAATCCAGAGCCTGAAGTCCCTGAAGACCATCAGGTACATCCTCCCTTGACTCCTGAAAATGGAGAAGATTGCTGGATAGACGATCCTCGTACATCCGAGGATGAGTCTGTCTCTGATCAGGCAACGTCTCCCGTCAGAGCTTCCTGTAATGTGATAATTCGGGATTATAGCTCTTCCGAAGCATCGTCTGATGAGAGCACTTACACTCCGGCGACGCCTAGCAATGTATCTTCTGGAGCCACCTCATCTCACGTGACTTTCACTGAGATGACACCCTCTCAGGTTTCTTCTCCTGAGACTGTGACTTCAAAGTTCACACCCTTCCTGACTGAAGAATTCCCAGCTATTGATGCTTGGGACGATGAATTGGTCAACGAAGAAGAAAGGTTACTGGATGCTATTTAGGACTTGTTCCCGGAAAATGCTCCGTGCAACACAATCACTGAGGATGGCAACTCCGCTGCTGATACATCCTCAGCAAATGAAAAACGACAGCCTCTTGATCCTGAAGACAATCTTCCAAACGAAGACCCTTCTCAAGAAGCTCTCGAAGTTGGTAGAGGCACCCGCTCTGGCCGGGACTACCACAAAAATTACAACCAATCTTCCTTTACATATGTAAATCCTTCGGGAAAAGATGTTGTAAGCGCCCCTAGTGGCAACAATGATGAACATGTAGGCCCTAAGGAGGCTTTCAAGTATGACTTGATTGAACACTTCAAGCACATACCTGCACGTCTGCATATCCTGGATTTGTTGCGAATGTCTCCGCACACTCGTGATAATCTCATTTCAGAATTACAAAAGCTGAATGAGGATGTCGACAAACATGCCCCGCAAGTCCTCCAAATTGAAATGGATTACCTTTCCAAAATAAAGGTATGCCTCAACTATCCTTATATAGTTCTGTGGCACAAGCTATTTTGAAGAAAATGGGCTATAACGCTCAAAACCCAGTCGGTTTGGGAGAAGGACGCGGTATTCTCATGCCATTGGGGCCCGTCTTGACCAAAAGCCAGCTGGAAGATTGGAGACTCTACGGCTATGTAGAAAAGTCTTCACACGGGTTAGGGTATGGTCCCGACACTCCCCTGAGACAGTTGACACAAAGGCTTAAAAGTCAATATACTGACCAAGCCTCAACATCTCAAGTCCATGAAGACATCGATCTCCCTGGATATCTCTTCGATGAATACATCAAGTCCATGAAGACATCAAAATAGCAGTTCACAAACTCAATCTTCAAGAAGACATCAAGCCTGTCAAGCAAGGCCAAAGAAGATTCTGTCCAGATGTGATGGATAAAATTGAACAAGAAGCTCAAAAACCCAAAAGCGTCGGCTTCATCCGTGAGGAACAACATCCTGAATGGTTGGCCAACATTGTCCCCGTGATAAAGAGAAACGGGCAGATCATGGTCTGTATTGACTATAGAGACCTGAATGGCGCATGCCCTAAAGATGAATTTTCGCTCCCCATACCAGAGGTAATGATTGATAATACCTGTGGATTCGAGCAAATGACATTCATGGATGGTTTCTCTGGCTACAATCAGATAAAGATGCATCCTGAAGATGAAAAACATACATCTTTTTGGACCCCATTTGGCGTGTATTGTTACACTGTCATGCCATTTGGTTTGAAAAATGCTGGTGCCACATATCAGAGGGCTATGATGAAAATATTCCAAGATATGCAGCACAAGATGGTTGAATGTTACGTTGATGACCTCGCCGTCAAAAGCAAAAGAAAAGAAGATCATCTCGAAGACCTTCGAGAAGTCTTCCTCCGGCTTCGCAAACACAAACTGCGGATGAATCCTTTGAAATGCTTTTTCGGCGTCTCGTCGGGTAAGTTCCTCGGATTCTTAGTTTGGAAAGCTGGAATAGAGCTTGACCCTATAAAAGTCAAAGCCATTCTAGAAATGCCCTCTCTAAGAACTGTTGACACCAAAAATGTCACTTTGCCTTTTCAAGATCCAAAGAGCTACATGAAGTCACAACCTGCCATAAATAGGCAATGCTGCTTCCAAAAATCAAATCTTGTCAGAATCAAACAAAAACTGCAAGATTCTTCCAGACAGCCAAAAGAGGAGTACACAAGAAGTTTCGGGCCATTTCAAAATCATTTGGCCTAACTTCGTTTCTCCGACAGCTGAAAAGGAGCTCTCGGCGGCAAAGCTCTCCGGGACCATGGTTTCCAAGACAGAGCCTATGGATCATCTTAAAATGACTCCAATAGGTTCCCTGTCAAATTTCAAGTGAATCGGACATCGGTTGACCGCACATCAAACCGCGACATCTTCATCGCGACAAAAAGCAAGTCTACAGGTGATAGGACCCCAAACGGCTTCAAAACTCAAACAAAAGCCTATGGTTGGTCTTATTTATTGCTCAGGAGGCTTCACACCAAATTTCAGGTCATTCCGACATCGTTTGACCCAGTTTCAGCTTCTGACGGAAAATCGGCAGCTCTGCGCGACAAAGTCTTCGGCTTTCTCGGGAAATTGGAAACTTTGCAAAATAAAATGCAAGGATTCTCGTCAGGTTTCCTACAAAGAAATTAGGCCAATAAATGGTCAAAATGTCAAGGAAAAGTACAGGAGAAAAAAGAGTCGAAAAACAGCAAAAACGGACGCAAAACGAGACACGAAAGGGGGAAAACCCCCCCAGGGTCACAGACCCCTGCGACCCTGGGCCAGGGTCGCAGGCGACCTTGGAACCCGGGGTCGCCGGGAAGGCCCCGGAAACCCCGGTTTTCGCCGTTTTTTCGCGATTCGAGGAGCCCAGCGTCTGGTACTTTCCAAAATTCATGCTTTTGAGACACCAAGTCCTCTGACATCCGTCCAAAACACGGGTCAATCATCAAAAGTATCGAAAACAATATTGATCGCCACCCGGTCAACCAAAAAAAAGTGTGCTTTCTACCCGACCGATCGAGAAATCGACAGGACAGATGGCACCGACCCGCTGTTGGCAACAAACACCTGAAATTACATGATCATCTGATGTCGATCTACATGAAGATCCATCGATGATCATCAACAGAAGAATCCCAAAAGACGTGGCACGGCCCGCGACTCTTCAGCTGCTCGGCGACCACTTAATGCGATTAATTGACTAGCTTTATTACAGTCATTAATCCATTTCTTTGGACGGCCCAATCAGAAGCAAGCATTCGGGAGTTACAAGTCAAGAGATTCATGGCATTTAACCCATGAAACTCCTCCCATCATGGCGATTAAAGGCGATTAAATGCCCTCAATCTCCTCCAGCCAATCAGAAGCCAAGAAAAAGGAGTTACAAAATAAACAATTCAATTTTGTAACTCCTCCCATTATGCGGCTTAATGACAATAAAAGCCCATAAACCCACCTAAAAGGCTACCTAAAAGCCTATAAATAGGAGGGCTCTCCAAGAAGAAAGGACATCAACAGACAGCAGACAGAAATCAGAAACATTAGAGAAAAAAGCACAAGCACACAGACAGAAATCCAGAGAAAGGAAAAAGAGAGAAAACTCTGCGGAAATTCTACACCGGCCACCGCAACAAGGTGACAAAAGTCCCTTGGGGGGTACCCCCCCCCAAGGGCCTTGCCTTCTCCTCCTGCCTCCAATGGCTTAGATATGGCTTTTCAGCCCGTCTACTCGGCTTTTCATTGGACATAGGACCTCCTTTTGGTCTTTGTCCACTAAAAACCTGAGGTTATAGCCAAGCCAAGCGAATCAATAGCATCCTCTGTTCTCATCTGCATGGATGATGGCGAAGCCCACATATGGCTTGCGACCGTCAATCTAAACGAGTCCCCCACAATCTCCTGAGAAGTTAGATCCTCCTTTTCTTGCTTTTCATTGTAGTTTGTATTTTTTCAAAAGAGACAAAAATCACAACTCTTGTCTTTCATTATTGATAAGAATTGTAAATCGGCTATAAACGCCAAAATCGGCTATAAACGCCAAAAATCGGCTATAAACGCCAAAATCGGCTATAAATGGCAAAAAAAATCGCCTTTCACGGCAAACCAAGAAAAATGTCTCTTTTCTTAAATATATGTGCAATGGAAAACTTGAAAGAAGTTGATTTCCTTTTTACTTGCGAAGGTTGATCTCCGGATCACCACTTGCAATTCCAAGTAAAAATAGAAAATATGGCACACCCACAAAAAAAGAAATGTTGATGCACGCCCCCCTTTGCCCCCCGGTTACGAAAGGGTCGGAACCAAACGGACTCCCACGTCCGCCGACCTCGGTAGGAACCCGGGGCATCCGGGAGCGCGGTCCATCAAGCTGGCATCACCCGGTGGGACTCGTTTATTTGAGAACACGATGCTAGAAATGAAATATTTGCATATCATATATTTTGCTCTATGCTTATATTTCTTTTCTCGATTCCTGGGCTACTTCATAATTGGTGGCCTATGTTGAATTCCGCATCTAAGAAAAATGAAATGAGATTTTTTGTTTGGAAATTTCTAATTCTTTGAATTTATTTCCACTCTTTCTCTTTTCAAAAAAAAAAAAAGAAAAAAAAAACAAAAAAAATCAGATTTTTCAGTTTGGATTCAAAATTGAGAAACTTTGATCCTCTCCCTTCTGGGCACTGGCGCTCACGGAAATCGTTGAGACCGTGTTCGGATCGGGGATTGGGCCATTGTTTCTCTTCGATGAGTTCATTAAAGATCTAAAAAAAAAAAATGAGATGAGATTTTTTGTTTGGAAATTTCTAATTCTTTGAATTTATTTCCACTCTTTCTCTTTTCGAAAAAAAAAAAAAACAAAAAAAAAAATCAGATTTTTCATTTTTGGATTCAAAATTGAGAAACTTTGATCCTTTCCCTTCTGGGCACTGGCGCTCACGGAAATCGTTGAGACCGTGTTCGGATCGGGGGTTGGGCCATTGTTTCTCTTCGATGAGTTCATTAAAAATCTAAAAAATATATATATATATATAAAAAGTATAAAAAAAAATTTTAGATTTCTCAATTTGGATTCAAAATTGAGAAACCTTGATCCGTTCCTATCGTTCACTGGCGCTCACGGAAATCGTTGAGACCGTGTTCGACTAAGGTTTTGGGCCATTGTTTCTCTTCGATGAGTTCATAAAAATAAAAATAAAAAAAAATAAAAAAAAAGACATAGACCACAAAGGTTAAACCAACTGTGTTCTTTGATCATGGTTGATTCAAAGAAAAGCCTTGTCCAGAGTGTGGAGACAACTTGACTGTTCTAGGCAAGGGTCCTCCAAACGGGTTCATTAAGTAATCCTACCCTTACCTGGGGGCAATTCTATCAATCAAGATTTCATAAGACCGGGTTAGCAGGCCTATGTGTACTCTCTCGTCTTTTAAATAAATAAAAAATAAATAAATAAATTTTTTTTAAAAATAAAAATAAAAATTTTAAAATAAAAAATAAAAAATAAAAACTTTTTCAAAAAAAAAATCTTAAAAAAAAAATAATAATAATAAAAAATAAAAAAAAAAGAATTTTAAAAAAAAAAAATCTTCAAAATCTTAAAAAAAAAATCAAAAAAAAAATCTTCAAAAAAAAAAAAACTTCCGTCATTTTGGGTTTAGATTGGAGAAATCTTGGTCTTCTCCTTTCTGAGCACTGGCGCTCACGGAAATCGTTGAGACCGTGTTCAGAATGGAATGCCTTTTGCTCTCTTTGATGAACCCGATATTGACTTTTCAAAAAAAAAAAAACTCGTCATCTTTAGATTCAGATCCGAGAAATTATGGTTCATTTCTTTCTGAGCACTGGCGCTCGCGGAAATCGCTGAGCCCGTGTTCAAATCGGAATACCATCTGCTCTCTTTGATGAATCCAATCTTGACCTTTCAAAACAGAGAATCTCATCTCATTGATGCGGTCTCAAAACATTTGTGTCTAGCGGTACTAGTACGCCCTTTCAGGGTCTACTGTATTGCGACCGGCACATCTGTAACTCCAACTTTATATTCTTCTTACCTCGAGCAAGCTCTGCTTCTCGATAAGTCGAATTTAAGTTCACAATTGCTTCTAGCAGTCACTGGGATGCCCATTCCGGGCTTACCATACCTGCGATCAGAACAATTGTACCTTCTATGGCATTTTGCCTTCCTCATATTGCTTGGGTCATCTACCTCGAGCAATTTGAAAAGACGAAACCATAGAACTTCCCATTTATGATCATTATATTCTTGTGATTACTAATGGATGTGGTCTTGTTTCAGAAATTTTCGAAAACTAACAATGGCAGCTTCACTAACCATTACTTTCGATGAAAACAAGCACCAACTCATGCTTCAACAGAAGCAAACCACGCGCACCTACAAGCGTCCAATCAGCTGCCGAAGCGTCAACTCCCTCGGCAACTCTCTGAACTCCGGGTCGACCTCGACTCCCCGGACTATCGTCTTTGGGACGCTGGGACCATTCCCACTTCCTGAGGAACAAACTGCTCCCTCCAAGAAGCAGAAACTCGCCTCTCAACGTGTCACTACCATGACACCAAAGGCGAGCACCAGAAGGCCTGAAGCCCGTGGCAGCCCCACGAAGCCTCGACCTGCAAACAACCAGGTCTACTCCAAGACTTGGTCCCCAAAACCTTCACCAAAACAGAGAAGGTCCCAGACATCCACTAAGCCAGCATTCCTGGCCCCACTCAAAGAGAACCAGTTCTATCCTCTTGCCTACATGAAAGAGGAGAGACCCATCTCCGACTCGACTTCCAAGTCATCCCAGCATGAGCCGGCTTGTTCCTACAAGCCCAAAATCAAGTCATGCATCACAAGGCCTCCACAAGCACCTGCTAAGGCCTACAAACCTGCAGTTCGACCCTTCATCTCTACAGGGGCCGAACTTCAAAAATTCAAAGCTTCGCTGCAAACAGGCGAAGGACAGGGTTCGCATCCTGTCCTTGCCCAGCTACAGAGAAGACAGGCTCGGCTGCTGCGCCCGAGGGAGCACATCCTTCATCGTCAAAGCCCAGTCAGAGCTGACCGAAGCTCAAATTGCTCGCCATATACGCCGCCGCGCGTCATACCGGGAAAAGAGACTAGAGAAGCAAAGGACCCAGCCTCCCACACTTCAAGTCTCTCCTAAATGGGTCGAAAAAGAAAGACCCAACCAAGTTGCTGCCGTCCATATGGTTGGAAAAACCAAAAGGCGCCAAAAATCAGCAACAAAAATCCATGTCCGACGTCCGATGACCCGCAGCGTCTCAAGGACAAGAAGACATTCAGAAGAATCCCCTGCTCCTTCAAGCAAAGGACAGCAGAGTGATCCTTCCTCAAGCTCTTCTTCAAAACGAATGAGCCCCAGCTCAGTCACCAGGACGGTTTCTTCGTTCGAATCACGAAGGATGAATGTCTTGGCTACAAATTCTGAGCCACCACCCCGCAATCCACCTCCAGAAGATGCGATCACCCGCATCCAGCAGTTGGAACAGGACCAGCAGAGGATTGAAACTTTGATGGAAAACCTTCTCCTCGCCTTCCAAAATCAGGCGAACAATGAACCTCCTCCGAATCATCAAGACGACGAGGTAAATAGAGAAGAAAATGAGTCACGCGCCCTTACCAAAAAGGACGTAGACGGTATCCTCGCCAAAGCAAAAGAAGAGGATATACTCAAAGAGCATGGGATCAAGCCACCATATCCCTTATGGATGGACTCGGTCCCGTTCCCCACCAAATTCAAGCATCCTACTCTCCAAACATATACGGGGAAAGGATCAGCCAGACAGCACGTCATCCACTTCAAGATCCTGACGGGAGCTATCGCGGATCAAGATGCACTCAAGATCCGCCTCTTTGCAAGTACCTTAAAAGGTACGGCCTTCGATTGGTACTCCACTCTGCCGGAGGACTCAATCCAAAACTGGGCCATGCTAGAGACACGCTTCCTCACTCACTTCAAAGGTGAAGATCATCCCGCTACTATGGCTCAGCTGTGCAGCCTAAAACAGGGGGAGAATGAGTCAACATATGACTTCATTCACAAGTGGAAAGCAATGGCATACAAATGCTCTGATGTATTGCCACAAGCGTCGCTAGTCGACATCTGCCGAAACAACATGAGAGCCAGAATCCGCTCCATGATCATCGGCAACAAATCAAAAAACCTGGGAGAACTCCTAGAAGCTTCCATGGAAGCTGAAACGGTGATTAAATAACCTCAACAGTCAGAAATCATCAAGAAAAGAGCCAACCGCCATTACGACCTCAAAACCAAAGAAGAAAGAGGTCCTCAATGTGCAGACCAAGTCAGCTCCTCAGCCACCAAAGAAAGCTGAAAACAAAGCTGCTGGTAAGAGACCTGAACTCTCTGATGCCTTCAAAGAACGAGTAGAGAAGAAATACCCGTTTGATGAAGATATTGATGAAATCTTCGGGGCTCTTGTGGCAAACGGCAAGCTCACCTTGCCTGAACCAAAAAGACCGGGTGATGTTGGCAAAACCAACAATCCTCGGTACTGTCCATACCACCAGATGATCTCGCATCCTCTCAATCAATGCTTCGTTGTGAGAGAGAAAATAAATGAGATGTGGAAAAACGGAGTCATCACCTTTGACAAAAACTATGGGTCTGCCTCCATCAACATGGTGACATGTGGACAAACATCAAGATCACCAAAGAAGAAGATCACTACTTCCTTCAAGGTGATAAACTCAATCGAAGCGTCCGAGAAACTGGTTCCTTACCCGACACCAGACGGACAACCGATATGGGTACATCCCGATCTCCTGAAAGATGAAAATTGGGAGGTCATGAAAACAAAGCCTACAGCTCAACAGCGAAGGCAGGCTAGGAAACATCTCCTCAAGCTCAAACGGCAAGAGAAGACCCAGCCAAAACTAGAGGTCAAAGAAAAGGCAGAGGCTTCCTCTACCACTTCACTGGAGGTAACAAAAACATCCCTTCTAGAGACTTCAAAGGGGGTAAGGAAATTCACTCTCAGTGATTTCATGCCACCTCAATTCAAAGAAGCCATGCAGGAGGCATCATACTCTTGCAATTCGGTAGTTGGATTCTCCATTGATGGATACGAATCCAGCGACACCGATGATGGATTCGAATCCAACTACACAGATGAGTGGGAGGAATCCCTTGAAACAGGAGAATATCTCTCCGATGAAGAATGGGTTCCTGAGTCTCATCTTATGCCAGTAATCTGGTATAACCCCCTACAGCCACAAGGATCCTGGTCTGATGAAGAAGAAGACCAAGAAGCTGTACAAGAAAATATTGCTGACCCAGCACCTCTCATTACTCCAGTGGAAATCAACAATGTTGAGCCACAAAGAGATGATGAAGAAGAAGATCCGGCTCCCATGCCTGATCTTGAAGAATATGCAAGGATCTTGCAGCGACTCGCTCTAGAACAAGAGCAAGAACGCGTCAACGAGCCTCCTCGCAATCCAGAGCCTGAAGTCCCTGAAGACCACCAGGGTATATCAAGGAAATGCATATGCATAGAGTTCATTTCGACCCAGGTTCTGCACTCAACCTTATCTCCACATCGGCTCTTGAAGAGTTGGGTATCCCACCCAGCAAACTGAGCCACACATCTGTATCTATCTTTGGATACGATGGGAGTACTCAAAGGCCTATCGGCAAAATCAGGTTCAAATTGCAGATAGGTGATCTTATCTCTGAGGTCACAGTGTATGCAATAAAGACCCCTTCATGCTACAACATCCTTCTCGGACGCCCTTGGATCCATGAGAATGGTGTTGTCCCTTCAACTCTACATCAATGCATCAAGTTTGTTGGCGACGACGGCATGATACATCGAGTCTTTGCGGACAGAAAACCCTTCAAAGGTAAAGAGATCCACTTCGCAGACTCACAGATGTATGAAGGTGAAAAAGAAGAAGATGAAAAGCATACAGCATCCTTTGCCGAAAATCTCCAGAAAGATAAAGGCAAAGCTCCTCAACAATCACCGGAAGAAAACAAACCATCCGGTAAATCTGAGGAAAGCACGCAAACTCCCTTCATCATCTCCCTCAAATCTTCAAAGCCTTTGGTCATCACAACTAAAGTGAAGAAGGCAAAACAAAAGCCTGGGGTATGGACATCATAGGTCCTATTTCTCCCCCTTCAAGCAAAGGTCATCGCTTCATCTTCGCCGCTACGGATTACTTCTCCAAGTGGTCAGAAGCATTTGCGTTTAACGAAATGAAGACCTCATCAGTCCTTCAGTTCCTACGCACCAACATCATTTGTCGTTTCGGCATACCCAAAAGATTCGTCCATGATAACGGACCACAGTTCCGAGATCATCGATTCTACAGGTTCTGCGACAAATACAAAATCCAAAGCTGTCCTTCGACTCCATACAATCCGGCAGCAAACGGGTTAGCAGAAGCTTTCAACAAGACACTCTGCAAAATCCTCAAAAAAATGGTCTCTAGTCACAAAAGAGATTGGAGCGACAAAATGTCTGAAGCTTTGTGGGCCTATCGAACCACCGTTCGAGGACCAACCCATAGCACACCATTCTCCTTGGTCTATGGATGCGAAGCTGTCGTGCCCTTGGAAGTACAAATTCCTTCCTTGAGGGTATCCTTGCAAAATGACATGACTCAAGAAAGCAATGTCAAATTGCGGCTCCATGAGCTGGACAATCTCGATGAGAAACGGCTCGAAGCTCAACAAAGCATTGAACTTTACCAAGCACGTATGGCAGGATCTTTCGATAAAAAGGTCAGGCAACATGCCTACAAAAAGAATGACTTGGTTCTTGCGGTAAAAAGACCAATGGTCTTCGCTCACAAGTCCAAAGGCAAATTTGAGCCGAAATGGGAGGGACCCTACGTCATCGACAAAGTTTTCTCCAACGGCGCATACGCACTCCTAAACATGGAAGGTGACAGATGTATGCTGCCCATCAACGGCAAGTTCTTAAAGCGGTACTACCCTTGAAGACTTACCCAACTGGGTAAGAGCAATGCCTGTACGGCCAAAACCGGTTTCCAGGTACACGCTCGCTAAACCCACACTTTTTTAGAATTTTCATGTCAAATATTGAAATTTCTAGAAATCTAAAACAATGCTTACTTTCATCGTTTCATTGTTCAAAAAAAAAATCCAAGTTTAGGAACCTTTCCCTAACTTGACCAAAATTTTCAACCCTTGAACCCAAAATTCATGGTTTGAAACAAAATCCGGATTCAGGGATTTCCACCCTAGTCCACCCTGCCTTTTACCGCCAAAATGGTTTTAGGTCAAAACTTATGACCCTCGTGTCTTTAAACAAAAAAAAAAGGTTTTTCAAAAAAAAAAAACCGCGAGGAAGCGACGCTTAGTCGATACTCGCACAAATCGGAAGCAAGCGAACCACGTTCGACACTTCCAAAATCGCAGGGAAGCGACATTTCGTCGATACTTGCAAAATCCAAAATCGTGGAAACGCAACATTTCAGTTGATATCCACAACCCAAATTTCAAAGGTTCGAAAAAAAAAAAAACCTAAAAAACTGTGGAAACGCAACATTTCAGTTGATATCCATAACCCAAAGGTTCGAGAAAACCACAAATTTCAAAAATCGTGGGGAAACGACATCAAGTCAGTACCCGCAAAACCAAAATTTTTGAAAAGCAAGGATGCGACATTCCATCGATACTTGCACCCAAATCCGCGAGGATGCGACATTCCATCGATACTCGCAACCGAATGAGCAAGGATGCGACATTCCATCGATACTTGCAAGAACATTCAGCAGGGAGGCGACTTTTAGTCGATACTTGCATTTTTTGAAAACCAAACCGGCTATAAATGACATCAAAACAGGCTATAAATGCCACAAACAGGCTATAAATGCCACAAACCGGCTATCAATGCCACCAAAAACAAAACCGGCTATCAATGCCACAAACAAAAAAAACTTGGATTTCAAAAAAACCGGCTATCAATGCCACCAAAAACCGGCTATCAATGCCATCAAAACAAACCGGCTATCAATGCCACCAAAATTGGCTATAGATGCCACACACAAAAAAAAAAAAAAAGCTCGGCTATCAATGCCACAAGAAAAGCTGGCTCTCATGCCAAAATTGGCTTCCATGCCACAAACAAAAACCTGGCTTTTTTGCCAAAACAATCACTTGACAAAAGATTTTCACAAAATGACGACCTTTTGATAAAATCCCATTTAGCAATTACTTTTATCACAAAAAGATTCAAGTGAGCGTAGGGATAACAAAAAAAAAAAAGAGCATCCCATTTAGCAATTACTTTTATCACAAAAAGATTCAAGTGAGCGTAGGGATAACAAAAAAAAAGAGTACAAAAAAAATACAAGTGGTACCAAAAAAAAAAAAAAAAGAGAAGAGAGAGAAGGATGGTTTCTGTAAAAAAAAATATATATATATACAGGAGCTCAATCAAAAATGGTCTCCAGCCAAGAGTTCAGCTCCCCAAGCAAACTTTTAGCCTCAGCCGTCAAAGATTCCAAGGCACGCTTCTTCAGGAACCTGCCATGAGATGCTGGAGTGGGCTGTACCCCTTCTTTCACACCAGGAAGCTTACCTCGAGCAGTTTGCCATTGTTCCTCCTCATCAGACTTCCTTTTGAGAACCCGTTCGGCATCTGCAACCTGGTGAATCAAAGCACTCTCCCTGTCGCGAGCCTCTATTATGGCAGTCCACTTGGCAGTGACTTGTGCCTGCAAATGCTCAAGACGTTTCCTGGCCTCATCGACCTCCCTGTCAAGGATGTTAAGGTCATGTGTCAGCCTGATGATGGCTATCTCTTCTAAGTTCCTCTTTCGGACTGCATGCTTCTTGCTTTCTGTAGCCTCATCCAGGTCAGACTTAGCCTTATCAGCAGGGTCCAGGAACATCTCCTTGAAGAACTGGTCATCAGCCAAACTCACGGTCTCAAACCACTTGTCACCCAGTGCAATGATCCTATCAACGATCGCCCTGGCACCTGTGACATCCAGACCAGCCTCTCCAGCATCACTGAGAATCTCCTGGACATGCTGGATCATGCCAAATCCGGCTTCCAAGTGCCCAGAAAAGAGAGTCTCAATCCAAGAGCTCAGAACTCGCATCACCACCTTCTTCGCAAAAAGAAGAGATGGCCCAGCTGAGGATTCGCCCAACTTCGTTGGTCGGCTACTCATATCATCATCTGTTGGAAGAGTAGCAAAAGAACTCTTTCCAGTTGAAGCTGCTCCTGCTCGGGAAGGAATCTCAGCGCGAGGAATCTCCTCAACATTGTCAGAACTGGTCCCAGGAGTTTCTACCTCTGGATCAACCTCTGGCATCTCTTGCTCTGGAAGCGACGGATCCTCCTCTGCCACTTCAAAACCTGCAAAAGAAACACAAAAAAGGTATGAATATGACCCTGTTTGAAAATCAATATCAGGGTTATAATTACAAAATACCTTCTTCGACGACTGGCGGAACACTTTCTTCCTCCATGAACTCATCGGAAGCATCATCAACATTTGCGTCCATCGATGGTTCAAAGTCATCAGAACCCTGTGGCAAGTCAGCTGACAAAAAAAAATGTGTGTTAGCAAACCGAGTCACAAACAAAAAAAAAAGGGAGCAAAAGAAGTCGTACCAATTGGAGATTCTGGATTTACTCCAGAGCCCCTCGGTTCTTCTTCAGGTGCCTCAACAGGATCCATCACCACGTCATCGGTTGGGACCTCAGGCATCACCAAGTCTTCCTCTGCTAAAAAAAAAAAGAAGAAAAGCAGAAAACAAGAAGCAAATCATAACATGGAAAAAATCCCATGAAAAGAAATGGAAAGAGAAAAAGGAAGAATTATACCTTCACCGACGGTCTCTTCTTCTCGGCTTCTCTTCTCTGGAGGCTCGTCAGCATCCACTGGCACATCCTCATTAATAGTAAGAGGAACTTCCAAGTTAGGAGAGTCCTCATGCTGCCCCTTGCTGTGATGATGACTCCTCCCCCTCTTACTCCGGCGGGTTCGCTTCTTAGAAGAACCTACCCCGCTGTCAGAGTCAGGTTTCCCACTTGACTCATCACTGGATGGTCTGCTCTTGCCAGTAGACTCCACGGAAGCTTGCCTCTATGCCGCTTGCATCCAAGCGCCAAGTTCGGCTTCCTCCTGTTCTAGCTGCTCCAAAGCCTCATCAGGTATCTCTCGAAAAGCTTCAGAACCAATGACGCCCTGGTCACCGAGAAAGCCTATCTTGTGCTTCTCTCCAGAAAGGAAGGCCCAAACTTCCTCTCGCCGGACGCCATCCGACTTCCCAAGGCCCTTTCCAGATGCCAGCTTCACATCAAGCTCCTTCTTGGAAAGCCCCCGATATGCCGAAAAGCTCTCCGCGAACCACTTCGCAAAGCCGGCAGTCATGGCTGTAGTGTCTTCAGCACTATAGAAAGCCCATGCATTTCTCCCGTCCTGTAAGCCTCCAAAGCGCTTCACCATGCTTGAAGGCGCTCCAACAACGCCTTGAGAAAAGCCCAGCTGCAAAGCAAAGCGAGAGGGTACATACGGCTGGATGTCGACGAAAAGATGTCTGCGGTACACCATCGTGCCGACACGTATGCTGAAAAGCCACTCTCTCTCTGCATTTGTCAAGGAATAATGCCTTCCCGACCCCGCCCTGGTAGAGTCTCGGGAGGCACCAAAATCAAAAGCCTTCTTTCGCAACTCCGGAGAAAGCTTCACTGAAGATTGCCCCATCTCGACGTCCTTGAACCGTCGGATCCTCATGCGGGCAAACAAAAGTGATTCGGACACGACTTTGCCCTTAGCCAGTCGAATCATCAGAGGATCATCATCCTGAGCAGCACCCAGCCGATGGAAGCCAGGACAGTGGTATACATACCACGAATAAAAGATATGGGCTGAAAATACCCTATTCATGGGAAGCCCAAGCCGAACCAAAAAAGCAGCAGCCTGCAGTTCGGTACACAGGTAGGAGTAAAGAGCTGTCACCAAAGCAAGCTGCTCTCCAAACGCCATCTGACAAGCCGGAAAAATACAATGCGGCCTGATGTGCGTTCCATCTCCTCCAGCAAAAATAGCCTCACCAAGCCAATAAGTGAGGTAAACAGCGAGATCTCTCCGCAGTGCAATATCAGGACATATGGCGTTTGTACTTGCACAGAAATCTCTCAACTCTTCTTGCATGGCCAAGATCTTCTTTGAACTTGGATCCTGAGCTCCGGCTTCCCGGGTCACGCTATCAGAAGACTCCCTGCTATTAGAAAAATTGGGGAATGAAGAGCTAAAACTCTTCCAACTGCTGGATCTAACTTTCAAACCCTCCTTCTCCTTCAAAAAATCATAGAAGGCGACGAGCTGAAAGTATAGAAGCCTGAACTCCTCAGACTGCCCCACGAGGACTCTGTCAATCGGCACAAACTCCTCATAGAGTTTGCCGAGGATGGGCAATCCGGTAATAGCGCTCAGCTCCTTCAAAGAAAAACCAATCTCACCATTCGTCACAACGAAGGTATTGGTTTGTGGGAGGAATGACTCCAGCATAGCCATGAAGGCCTCGTCGGAAAAGATCACGGTCTCCCTAAAGGAGCGGACCGCATCAAAAATCCCGGCTTCCTTCAAAACGGCGCCACCAATCAGCAGGACGCGATCAGTCCACGACTTCCACTCGGAGTCAGCATTGAAGCGGCCACGAAGTCGGAAAGGCTTGATCCAATTGCTGCCGTCACCGCTGAAAATACCAAGGCCCACCGGTCTCAAATCAACCGACGGATAATCAGAGCCCTGGTAGCCGCTGGATGGCATCAACAGGTCCATGTCAACAGGCGACCTCTCCGTATATCCAGGAGAACCGCCAACAAAAACCCCGGTCTTGATTACATTTGTCCTTCTCACCCAGCTTGGGGGATCTTCCCTCTTAGGACACGTGGGGGCAAGGCTCAGAATCGAGACGGTGCGATCAAACGTCGACCGGGTAGCAACAGTCTAATTCTCACC
This sequence comes from Litsea cubeba, assembly GCA_012931725.1. NCBI lineage: Eukaryota > Viridiplantae > Streptophyta > Magnoliopsida > Laurales > Lauraceae > Litsea > Litsea cubeba. The sequence goes on from CM022950.1 coordinate 31,975,802, forward strand.
ATCTGCTGTGAAAGAAAACTGAAAACATCTCCTCTGGTATGTCATGTCATCAAGGACTGCATCACCAAAGAAGAAGGTAGGCTTGGGCAAAACGCTCTGATCTTCCATCACCCATGGACGACTGCTTACCATGATCTTATAGAATTCCTCTCCCTTGAGAGCAATCAGTCGCTGCCTCATCTCATCTCTGTTGAGGGAGTCGCACTCTTCCAGATTTCTCTCAACATACTGGACCTTCTCAAAAGCCTACTGAACGGCCGGATTAGAAGATCTAGAAGATCGACGAGGTACGCTTGTAGCAGGCTCTTTACCCTTGTTCGCTCTGGAGGAACCACCTGAAAAGGATGGAAAAGAAAAAGATCAAACATCAAAATGACAGAATCTCGCTAAAAAGAAATCTGGCGAAATTTTGACATTATGACGGGGCAATTCCGAAGAAAATGAACTATCCCGAAAGAAATAAGAAAGCTTGAAGATGGGCTCAACATCGCTGCGAGCTCCGAAACTCCAAACTTTCGAAACCTCAAAGTCTCCGCAAAATCAAGAAGGGCTCAACATCACTGCGAGCTCCAAATTCCCAAATTTGCGAAAACTTTCAGGTATGCTATCACATCATGCTACAAATTTAATTTACAAATTGAATGCATGCATGAACATCTTGGTTTGCGAAAAAAAAATGCATTATCATGATGAGCAAAAAAAAAAAAGAGAAAAGAAACTTTCTCTAAAAAAAAAAGAGGGGAAAGAAAACAAAAAAAAAAGAAAAGAAAAGAAACTTTCTCTAAAAAAAAGAGGGGAAAGAAAACAAAAAAAAAAAAGAAAAGAAAAGAAACTTTCTCTAAAAAAAAGAGAGGGGAAAGAAAACAAAAAAAAGAAAGAAAAGAAACTCTCTCAAAAAAAAAGGGGGAGGAAGAAAAAAAAAGAAGAGGACTGGCCCACAGGCCGTGGCCCACATGCCACGTGGCCGTACGGCCAGATCCGTACGGATCTGTCCGTACGGCCCAAAAAAAAAAAAACATGAAAAAAAAAAGAAAAGAAAGCAAAAAAAAAAAAATAAACGTGTGAAAAAAAAAGGGGAGGCAAACACGTGGAAAAGAAACAAAAAAAAAGAAGAAAAGAAAGAAAGAACTTTATTTTTTCCTACAATGGAGTTTTCTTGAAAAAAAAGGAGAACTTACTTGAAGCCATTGATGGAGAAGAAGAAGAAAAGTCTTGAAGATCTTGAAGAAGAAAAGCTCTTGGTCTTGAAGCCCTCTTGAGATTATTGCAAAAGAAAGTAATAAGAGCAAGAGATCCAACCTTCTCCTTGCTTTTATAGAGGAGAGCAAACCAAAGAAGGAAAGAAGAAAGAGGTAAGTGTTACTAATTAGTAACCTTACCAAAAGAAAGAGATTAGAAAGATTCTTTCCCAAAAGAAAGATATCTTGAAGGATTTTCTCCCAAAAAGAAATCTATGACGGATTCTTTCCCAAAAGAAAGATATCTTGAGATATTCTATCCCAAAATAAAGGGATCATGAGAGATTCTCTCCAAGTAAAGATATTCTTGGATATTCTCTATCCAAATGAGATATTTTTGGATATTCTTTACAAAAATGACACCATATGAGATCTAAGCCATTTCAAAAGCTTAAGGTCCCATGGGTTAGCCCATATGAGCCAGGTTTGACCACTAGGCACTTAAAAAAAAAAAAATTTGGGCTTTTAGTCAAAGAGAAATCCCTCTTACCAAGAGCATACAAAAATGGTTCCATGCCTCTTTTGAAATGATTGGACCATACAAAAGAAAATTCCAAGCCCCATGAGCTTCCAAAAATCAAACCATCCAGCCTCATTTACCAAATTGAGCCAAAATCTTTAAATTGACATTCCACAAAAATCAAACCAAATCCTGGTCCCCTAACTTGCCACATATAGCCTGTTAGGTCACAAGACCAAAACCAAAAACCAAAACCTGATCCCCTAACTTGCCACATACAGCCTGTTAGGTCACAAGATCAAAACCAAAATTGATCCCCCAACATTCCACATACAGCTTGTTGGGTCACACGATCAAAACCAAACCCGACCCCCTAACCTGCCACATATAGCCTGTTAGGTCACAAGGTCAAAACCCAAATCCACATCCCTGATGTCATCTTCAAAACTTTGCCTCGAGATGGTACGTGATCCCTTTCACTACCATAAAATTCCCCTGGAAGCTCAAAAGGCCACAAATACCAAAAAGAAAGACTGCTCAAAGACTCTTGGTCAAGTCACAGGCTCTCCTTCAAAAATCTCTTCGAGGCACATCGACTACAAAAGTTAAGCAACTCGCCGCTGTACCTCGAGGGGGCATTTGTTGACACCAAAAATGTCACTTTGCCTTTCAAGATCCAAAGAGCTACATGAAGTCACAACCTGCCATAAATAGGCAATGCTGCTTCCAAAAATCAAATCTTGTCAGAATCAAACAAAAACTGCAAGATTCTTCCAGACAGCCAAAAGAGGAGTACACAAGAAGTTTCGGGCCTAACTTCGTTTCTCCGACAGCTGAAAAGGAGCTCTCGGCGGCAAAGCTCTCCGGGATCATGGTTTCCAAGACAGAGCCTATGGATCATCTTAAAATGACTCCAATAGGTTCCCTGTCAAATTTCAAGTCAATCGGACATCGGTTGACCGCACATCAAACCGCGACATCTTCATCGCGACAAAAAGCAAGTCTACAGGTGATAGGACCCCAAACGGCTTCAAAACTCAAACAAAAGCCTATGGTTGGTCTTATTTATTGCTCAGGAGGCTTCACACCAAATTTCAGGTCATTCCGACATTGTTTGACCCAGTTTCAGCTTCTGACGGAAAATCGGCAGCTCTGCGCGACAAAGTCTTCGGCTTTCTCAGGAAATTGGAAACTTTGCAAAATAAAATGCAAGGATTCTCGTCAGGTTTCCTACAAAGAAATTAGGCCAATAAATGGTCAAAATGTCAAGGAAAAGTACAGGAGAAAAAAGAGTCGAAAAACAGCAAAAACGGACGCAAAACGGGACACGAAAGGGGGAAAACCCCCCCAGGGTCGCAGACCCCTGCGACCTTGGAACCCGGGGTCGCAGGGAAGGCCCCGGAAACCCCGGTTTTCGCCGTTTTTTCGCGATTCGAGGAGCCCAGCCTCTGGTACTTTCCAAAATTCATGCTTTTGAGACACCAAGTCCTCTGACATCCGTCCAAAACACGGGTCAATCATCAAAAGTATCGAAAACAATATTGATCGCCACCCGGTCAACCAAAAAAAAGTGTGCTTTCTACCCGACCGATCGAGAAATCGACAGGACAGATGGCACCGACCCGCTGTTGGCAACAAACACCTGAAATTACATGATCATCTGATGTCGATCTACATGAAGATCCATCGATGATCATCAACAGAAGAATCCCAAAAGACGTGGCACGGCCCGCGACTCTTCAGCTGCTCGGCGACCACTTAATGCGATTAATTGACTAGCTTTATTACAGTCATTAATCCATTTCTTTGGACGGCCCAATCAGAAGCAAGCATTCGGGAGTTACAAGTCAAGAGATTCATGGCATTTAACCCATGAAACTCCTCCCATCATGGCGATTAAAGGCGATTAAATGCCCTCAATCTCCTCCAGCCAATCAGAAGCCAAGAAAAAGGAGTTACAAAATAAACAATTCAATTTTGTAACTCCTCCCATTATGCGGCTTAATGACAATAAAAGCCCATAAACCCACCTAAAAGGCTACCTAAAAGCCTATAAATAGGAGGGCTCTCCAAGAAGAAAGGACATCAACAGACAGCAGACAGAAATCAGAAACATCAGAGAAAAAAGCACAAGCTCACAAACAGAAATCCAGAGAAAGGAAAAAGAGAGAAAACTCTGCGGAAATTCTACACCGGCCACTGCAACAAGGTGACAAAAGTCCCTTGGGGGGTACCCCCCCCCCCAAGGGCCTTGCCTTCTCCTCCTGCCTCCAATGGCTTAGATATGGCTTTTCAGCCCGTCTACTCGGCTTTTCATTGGACATAGGACCTCCTTTTGGTCTTTGTCCTCTAAAAACCTGAGGTTATAGCCAAGCCAAGCGAATCAATAGCATCCTCTGTTCTCATCTGCATGGATGATGGCGAAGCCCACATATGGCTTGCGACCGTCAATCTAAACGAGTCCCCCACAATCTCCTGAGAAGTTAGATCCTCCTTTTCTTGCTTTTCATTGTAGTTTGTATTTTTTCAAAAGAGACAAAAATCACAACTCTTGTCTTTCATTATTGATAAGAATTGTAAATCGGCTATAAACGCCAAAATCGGCTATAAACGCCAAAAATCGGCTATAAACGCCAAAATCGGCTATAAACGCCAAAAATCGGCTATAAACGCCAAAATCGGCTATAAATGGCAAAAAAAATCGCCTTTCACGGCAAACCAAGAAAAATGTCTCTTTTCTTAAATATATGTGCAATGGAAAACTTGAAAGAAGTTGATTTCCTTTTTACTTGCGAAGGTTGATCTCCGGATCACCACTTGCAATTCCAAGTAAAAATAGAAAATCTGGCACACCCACAAAAAAAGAAATGTTGATGCACGCCCCCCTTTGCCCCCCGGTTACGAAAGGGTCGGAACCAAACGGACTCCCACGTCCGCCGACCTCGGTAGGAACCCGGGGCATCCGGGAGCGCGGTCCATCAAGAACCTTGAGAGAACTCAAAGGCTTTAAGGGAGATTGGCCTACTCAGACGGTTCATCTCCAATCTATCGGGGAACTGCCGTTCATTCTCCCGGTTGATGAAAAAAGGTGTAAACTTTGTCTGGGATGCTGACTGTTAAACTGCTTTCCAAGACATCAAGTCATACCTGACAAAACCTCCAGTGTTAGCTGCTCCTACCACTGGAAAACCATTCATCTTGTACACAAGAGCCCTTGATCACTCTTTAGGAGCTCTGCTTGCGCAAGAAAATGATCAAAGAAAAGAAGCTGCTCTATATTACCTCAGCCGCATGCTAGTAGGTGCAGAGCATCGCTACTCTCCAGTTGAAAAAGAATGTCTTGCAGTGATGTTCGTCGTACAAAAGCTGCACCACTACTTGCTTTCCAACACAGTATACCTGGTCTCGAGGGTCAACCTCTTGAAGGTCCTTGTCACAAATGCAGGTTCTCTTAATGTTCGACTGGCAAAATGGTCCATCCTTCTGTCACAATTTGATATTAGGTATGTACCACAAAAGGCAATCAAAGGGCAAGCTCTAGCGGACTTCCTCACAGAGCATCCATTGCCTAAAGATTCTCCTTCTCACTCAGCTTGGAGGATCTTCTTTCTTAGAGCACGTGGGGGCAAGGCTCATGATCGAGACGGTGCGATCAAACGTCGACCGGGTAACAACAGCCTTCTTCTCACCATCTGCTGTGAAAGAGAATTGAAAACATCTCCTCTGGTATGTCATGTCATCAGGGACGACATCACCAAAGAAGAAGGTAGGCTTGGGCAAAGCACTCTGATCTTCCATCACCCATGGACGACTGCTTACCATGATCTTATAGAATTCCTCTCCCTTGAGAGCGATCAGTCGCTGCCTCATCTCATCTCTGTTGAGATAGTCGCATTCTTCCAAATCTCTCTCAACATACTGGACCTTCTAAAAGGCCTGCTGAACGGCCGGATTAAAAGATCTAGTAGATCGACGAGGTATGCTTGTAGCAAGCTCTTTACCCTTGTTCGTTCTGGAGGAACCACCTGAAAAGGATGGAAAAGAAAAAGATCAAACATCAAAATGACAGAATCTCTCTAAAAAAGATCTGGCGAAATCTTGACATGATGACGGAGCAATTCCGAAGAAAAGGAATTATCCCGAAAGAAATAGAAAGCTTGAAGATGGGCTCAACATTGCTGCGAGCTCCGAAACTCCAAACTTTCGAAACCTCAAAGTCTCCGCAAAATCCGGAAGGGCTCAACATCGCTGCGAACTCCAAATTCTCAAATTTGCGAAAACTTTCAGGCATGCTATCACATCATGCTACAAATTTATAATAGAATGCATGCATGAACATCTCGGTTTGCAAAAAAAAAAGGGGCATTATCATGATGAGCAAAAAAAAAAGAAGAAAAAGAAACTTTCTAAAAAAAAAAGGGGATAGAAAACAAAAAAAAAAGAAGAAAAGAAAAAAAAGGGGATGGCCCACAGGCCGTGGATCACAAGCCACGTGGCCGTACGGCCAGATCCGTACGGCCCAAAAAAAAAAAAAACAAAAACATGCAAAAAAAAAAGAAAAGAAAAGAAAAGGAGAAAACACGTGCAAAAAAAAAAGAAAAAAAAACACGTGGAGGAAAAAAAAAAGAGAAAAGAAAAAGAAAGAAACAAAAAAAAAGAAGAAAGAACTTTTTTTTCCTACAATGGGGTTTTCTTGAAAAAGGGAACTTACTTGAAGCCATTGATATAGAGGAAGAAGAAAAGTCTTGAAGATCTTGAAAAAGAAGAACTCTTGGTCTTGAAGCCCTCTTAGGATTGTTGCAAAATAAAGCAATAGGAGCAAGAGATCCAACCTCCTCCTTGCTTTTATAGAAGAGAGCAAACCAAAGAAGGAAAGAAGAAAGAGGTAAGTGTTACTAATTAGTAACCTTACCAAAAGAAAGAGATTTGAAAGATTTTTTCCCAAAAGAAAGATATCTTGAGGGATTCTCTCCCAAAAAGAAATCAATGAGAGAATTTCTCCCAAAAGATAGGATCAATGAAGCATTCTTTCCCAAAAGAAAGATATCTTGAGATATTCTCTCCCAAAACAAAGGGAACATGAGAGATTCTCTCCAAGTAAAGATATTCTTAGATATTTTCTATCCAAATGAGATATTTTTGGATATTCTTTATAAAAATGACACCATAGGAGATCTAAGCCATTTCAAAAGCTTAAGGTCCCATCGGTTAGCCTATATGAGCCAGGTTTGACCACCTAGGCACAGAAAAAAAAAATTTGGGCTTTTAGTCAAAGAGAAATCCCTCTTACCAAGAGTATACAAAAATGGTTCTATGCCTCTTTTGAGTTGATTCGACCATACAAAAAAGAATTCCAAGCCCCATGAGCTTCCAAAAATCAAACCATCCAGCCTCATATACCAAATTGAGCCAAAGTCTTGAAATTGACATTCCACAAAAATCAAACCAAATCCTGGTCCCCTAACTTGCCACATACAGCCTGTTAGGTCACAATATCAAAACCAAAATTGATCCCCCAACATTCCACATACAGCTTGTTGGGTCACACGGTCAAAACCAAACCCGACCCCCTAACCTGCCGAATACAGCCTGTTAGGTCACAAGGTCAAAACCCAAATCCACATCCCTGATGTCATCTTCAAAACTTTGCCTCGAGATGGTATGTGATCCCTTTTACTACCATAAAATTCCCCTGGAAGCTCAAAAGGCTACAAATACCAAAAAGAAAGACTGCTCAAAGACTCTTGGTCCAATCACAGGCTCTCCTTCAAAAATCTCTTCGAGGCACATCGACTACAAATGATAAGCAACTCGTCGCTGTACCTCGAGGGGGCATTTGTTGACACCAAAAATGTCACTTTGCCTCTTCAAGATCCAAAGAGCTACATGAAGTCGCAACCTGCCATAAATAGGCAATGCTACTTCCAAAAAATCAAATCTTGTCAGAATCAAATAAAAACTACAAGATCCTTCAAGACAGCCAAAAGAGGAGTACACAAGAAGTTTCGGGCCATTTCAAAATCATTTGGCCTAACGTCGCTTCTTCGGCAGCTGAAAAGGAGCTCCCGGAGGCGAAAGCATCGGAGACACTAAATCTTCGATCAGAACCGATGGATGGTCTCAAAATACATCCAAAAGGCTCCACGCCAAGTTCCGAGTCAAACCAACAACGTTTGACCCTACATCAACCCTCGAATAGCTAAATAAAGCCTCTCGGCAGTGAGAACCACCGAGGCCATCACTCATCAGATAGAGCACATGAACGGCTTCAAAATGCTTACAAAGGGCTACTGTCAAATTTCAGGTCATTTCGACAACATTTGACCATAGTTTGATGCTCGGAAGCCAAATCAGGCCTCTCGGCGGCAAAGCTCCCCGGGACCATGGTTTCCAAGACAGAAATGACTCCAATAGGTTCCCTGTCAAATTTCAAGTCAATCGGACATCGGTTGACCGCACATCAAACCGCGACATCTTCATCGCGACAAAAGCAAGTCTGCTGGTGATAGGAACCCAATCGGCTTCAAAACTCAAACAGAAGCCTATGGTTGGTCTTATTTATTGCTCAAGAGGCTTCACCTCAAATTTCAGGTCATTCCGACATCGTTTGACCCAGTTTCACCTTCTGACGGAAAAACGGCAGCTCTGCGCGACAAAGTCTTCGGTTTTCTCGGAAAATTGGAAACTTTGCAAAATAAAATGCAAGGATTCTCATCAGGTTTTCTACAGGGAAATCAGGCCAATAAATGATCAAAATGTCAAGGAAAAATGCAGAAGAAAAAAGAATAAAAAAATAGTAAAAACGGACACAAAACGGGACAAAAGGGGGAAAAACCCCCCAGGGTCGCAGGCCCCTGCGACCCTGGGGCCCGGGATCGCCCGGTGGGCCCCGAAAACCCCGTTTTTCGCTATTCGAAGCGTCCATCAATGGTATTTTCCAAAATTCATACTTTTGAGGCACCAAATCCTCTGACATCTATCAAAAGCATGGGTTAATCATCAAGAGTATCGAGAAAAACATTGATCGCCACTCGGTCAACAAAAAAAAAGTGTGCTTTCTACCCGACCGATCGAGAAATCGACAGGACAGATGGTACCGACCCGCTATTGGCAACCAACACCTGAAGTTACATGGTCATTCGATGTCGATCTACATGAAGATCCATCGATGATTATCGCCAGAAGAATCCCAAAAGACGCGGCACGGCCCGCGACTCTTCAATTGCTCCGCGACCACTTAATGCGATTAATTGACTAGCTTTATTACAGTCATTAATCCATTTCTTTGGTCGGACCAATCAGAAGGAAGCATCCGGGAGTTACAAGTCAAGAGATTCATGGCATTTAACTCATGAAACTCCTCCCATCATGGCGATTAAAGGCGATTAAATGCCCTCAATCTCCTCCAGCCAATTAGAAACCAAGAAAAAGGAGTTACAAAATAAAGAATTCAATCTTGTAACTCCTCCCTTTATGTAGCTTTATGACAATTAAGGCTCATAAACCCTCCTAAACGGCTACCTAAAAGCCTATAAATAGGAGAGCATTCCAAAGAATTCCAGATCGGAAAAACGAGACAGATCCCAGATCAGAAAAAAGCACAGAAATTCAGAGAAAGAAATAGAAATCTCTGTGGAAGTTCTACACCGACTACCGCTACAAGGTGACAAAAGTCCCTTGGGGGGTACCCCACCCCAAGGTCCTTGCCTTCTCCTTTTGCCTCCAAATGGCTTAGACGTGGCTTTTCAGCCCGTCTACTCGGCTTTTTATTTGACATAGGACCTCCTTTTGGTCTTTGTTCTCTAAAAACCTGAGGTTATAGCCAAGCCAAGCGAATCAATAGCATCCTCTGTTCTCATCTGCATGGATGATGGCGAAGTCCACATATGGCTTGCGACCGTCAATCTGAATGGGTCCCCCACAATCTCCTGAGAAGTTAGATCCTCCTTTTCTTGCTTTTCATTGTAGTTTGTATTGTTTTAAAAGAGACAAAAATCACAACTCTTATCTTTCATTATTGATAAGGATTATAAAACAGCTATAAACGCCAAAATCGGCTATAAACGCCAAAAATCGGCTATAAACTCCAAAATTGGCTATAAATGCAAAAAAAATCGCCTTTCACGGCAAATCAAGAAAATGTCTCTTTTCTTAAATATATGTGCAATGGAAAACTTGAAATAAGTTGATTTTTTTTTACTTGCGAAGGTTGATCTCCGGATCACCACTTGAAATTCCAAGTAAAATAGAAAATCTGGCACACCCACACAAAAGAAATGTTGACCCACGCCCCTTGCCCCCCGGTTACGAAAGGGTCAGACCCAACGGACTCCCACGTCTGCCGACCTCGGTAGGACCAGGCGCCAGGAGCGCGGTCCATCAAAGCCTGTAACGCGGAGGGGGATAGAGGCCAACCCGGACCAGATCACAGCAATCCTGGGAATCCAAAGCCCATCTACCACCAAGGAGGTCCAAAAGCTAACTGGCATGGCTGCAGCACTCAATCGCTTCATCAGCAGATCATCAGATAAGTGTCGGCCTTTCTTTCAGCTTCTGAAAAAGAATTTAAAATTCCAATGGACCCCTGAGTGCGACCAAGCATTGGAAGCACTCAAAACTTATTTATCTTCACCACCTTTACTCTCTACCCTAACTCAGGAAGAGATATTGTATCCGTATCTGACAGTCTCTGAACATGCAGTGAGCTCCGTCCTTGTCAGGGAGGACGATGGAGTACAAAAACTAATCTACTATACGAGCAAGATTCTCCTTGATGTCGAGACCAGATACCTTTTGCTCGAGAAGCTTGCGCTGGCACTCGTTAGTGCCTCCCACAAGCACTCTCATTAATTTCAATCCCACACCATTGTGGTTATCACGGAGCACCCACTCCGATCTATATTCAAGAAAGCTGACTTTTCAGGGTTAATCTCAAAATGGGTAGTCGAACTGGGGCAGTATGACATCCAGTACCGTCCCAGGACTGCGATCGAAGCCCAAATTCTGGCAGACTTCATTGTAGAGTTCGTCTCTCCAAGCTCGGCTTCGACGCAGCCTGGCACCGAACTGGGGGGCATACGGCATGAGCATGAAGTCACCGAGGTCGAATAATTTTCTCAGAGCCAAGTTCCTATCACGGCATGGAGGGTCTTCGTCGACGGCTCGTCCACCTCCAAGAGAGCTGGCGCCGGCATAGTCCTCCAATCGCCAGAAGGACTGGTCATAGCCTTCACCTTGGACTTCAAAGCGACAAACAATGAAGCAGAGTACGAAGCTCTGATAGCAGGGCTGAATAGCGCCCGAATCCTCGGAGCCCAGCAATTGGTGGTCTTTAGCGATTCACAACTGGTAACTAGCCAGCTCACTGGAGACTACCAAGCCAGGGACGACAGGATGGCGGCCTACTTAGTCCTCGCGAAGAAACTGCTCTCTCACTTCCTGACAGCCGGGGTAAGGCAAATCTCCAGAGATACCAACACGCATGCTGATGCGCTTGCAAACATGGCCTCCGCTCTCAAAGCAGGAAAGAAAAGGACCGTTGAGGTTGGATCGATACCAAGATCAAGCCTAGAGCTCCATTCATCTCGGCAAGTCCTGCACGTTGATCTCGGCCCAAGCTAGATGGACCCAATCATCTCTTACCTAAAGGACGACCAGCTCCCCGAAGACAAGAATGAAGCCCACCGAATCAGACTCAAGGCAGCGCGATTCTGGCTATCCCCTGAAGGCAAGCTTTACAAAAAATCCTTCATAGGTCCCTACCTCCAATGTGTTCATCCAAGCAAGGTGGACGACTTTCTGTATGAGATCCACAAAGGAATCTGCGGTAGTCACATCGGAGGGCGGTCACTGGCCTACAGAGCTATAAGCCAAGGTTACTGGTGGCCGTATATGCAGAAGGATGCGCAGGTATACGCTAGGAAATGAGAAAAATGTCAGAAGTTCTCCCATTCTCTTCATCAGCCAGCACAAGACTTGAGTCCCCTCTCCAGTCCATGGCCTTTCGTTCAATCGGGCTGGACATTGTGGGACCTCTCCACCGAGCTCCAGGGAACAAGAGATGGCTGATAGTCGCTACAGATTACTTCACGAAGTGGGTAGAAGCTGAACCGCTGTCCTACATCACTGAAAGGGACTCCAAGAATTTCGTATGGAAGAACATCATAACGAGGTTTGGCATCCCCAGGATCCTGATTTCGGACAACAGGACTCAGTTCGACTCCAACTTCTTCAAAGACTTCTGTCAAAAGCATGGCATCAGGAATCACTACTCCACTCCGGCGTACCCGCAGAGAAATGGTCAGGCCGAAATTTCTAACAAAGTACTGCTTGACGGCCTGAAGAAGCGATTGGACAAAACGAAAGGGAGATGGGTAGAAGAGCTTCCTATCGTGTTGTGGGCATACAGGACGACTCCGAGACGATCCACCTCGGCGACACCCTTCTCTCTAGCCTATGGGATGGAGGCTGTCATTCCCTTAGAAATTGGCCTCCCTACCCTGAGAATAGAGCTTGTCGACTAAGGCCGAAACGAGATGAACTTGGCAATGGAGCTGGACCTAGCCGATGAGCGCCGAGATGCAGTGGCCATACGACAGGCCGACTATCAGCAACGGCTAGCCAGAGGATACAATGAAAAGGTTAGGGAAAGAAGTTTCTCAGTAGGAGAACTGGTCCTAAAGCAGAACTCCAAATGAAGGTAAATTGGCCCCAAACTGGCATGGCCCGTTCCGGGTGGTTTCAATGGCAGGACGATCTTCTTATAAACTTGAAGACTTAGAAGGCAGGCGGTTGCTGAGACCATGGAATGCATCTCACTTGAAGAAGTTCTATTTCTAAGATGTAATGAAAGTCTCATGATCAATAAAAGCAGCATTTGCCCTTTCATCAATCTGTTACATCTTATCTGAGTTCGGCAGCTCCAGATTCATACACCCTGGGATTGACTTCGAATTCATACATCCAGTCTTCCCTAAACTTTGGGTTCACGCGCCCATGGACTGACTTAGGATTTATACATCCAGTCGCTCCTAAAACCCTGGGTTCATACACCTTGGGACTGACTTCGGATTCATACATCCAGTCTTCCCTAAATTTTGGGTTCACGTGCCCATGGACTGACTTAGGATTTATACATCCAGTCGCTCCTAAAACCCTGGGTTCATACACCTTGGGACTGACTTCGGATTCATACATCCAGTCTTCCCTAAATTTTGGGTTCACGTGCCCATGGACTGACTTAGGATTTATACATCCAGTCGCTCCTAAAACCTTCGGTTCATACACCTTGGGACTGACTTCGGATTCATACATCCGGTCTTCCCTAAATTTTGGGTTCACGTGCCCATGGACTGAGTTAGGATTTATACATCCAGTCGCTCCTAAAACCCTAGGTTCATATACCCTGGGACTGACTTCGGATTTACACATCCAGTCTTCCCTAAACTCTGTATTCATACACGGCCCGAGATCGATCCCGGACTCAAGCTCGCGCAGCCGAGATCCTCGAGACTCTGGGTTCATCTCGGCTAATAACAGTCTTTGAAAGACATAGCGGTGCAAGCACAAAAGTGGAGAAAAATAACACATAAAGAAGAAAAGAGCAGTGCAAGCACAGAAGTGCAGAAAAGCAGCACAAAAATACAGAAAAAAGCAATACAAACAAAAAGTGCAGAAAAATATTACAGAAAAGAAAAAGAATGCAAAAATGCATAATGTACAGTACATCTGATCAGAAACTTCTTTCTTTTATTGAATGTAATTTCTTCATTACATGGGTTACAGAAAAGAAAAAGCAGAGTACAGTAAGGAGGCTCGCAGTCCTCTAAAAACAGAAAATGAAGGGCAACTTCGAGGTCTAGATCTTCACCGGCCCGCTGCTTGGAGATTCTGATCTTCACTGGTCCGCAACCCGGAAGCTTCTCGATCGGATCCTCAGTGCCAGGAGCTTTACAATACGCTTTGGTTGGTGAGACCAAAATTTGCAAATAAGCTCAAGCTCCTGGTCCACTGCCTTGGAGATCTTCAGCCCAAAGGCTTCTCGATCTGGTCCTCAATGCCACACAAGACCGTGCAGGATCAGGACAAGACCCTGCAGAATCAAGTGCGCAACCAACTCCCAGAGAATAATCACCTCCCAGCCGCATAGGCAATAATTGATATCCTCGCAGCCGCATAGGCGGGAGTTGGCCGTGGACCCGCGTTCAGAGGACGCGTAGTCCACGGGGACCGTCTTCAGAGAACGCGCAGACCACGACTTCCGGCGACAACCCCTCCCAGAGGAAACTGTCTTCAGTCGCAGAAGGATTGGTTAGAGCAAAGGTTCCTAAACGAGTTCTACAAGGCGAAACTGCCAGAACTTCTGGCAGACGCAGACAGATCCACATCAATAGGAGAAATAAAAAAGAAGAAGGTTTTCTGGTTCGGGTTCTTTTTTCTCTCATGGCAGGCCTGCTGCCTCTATTTGTAGAAGGAGGAAGGGCTCGATAATCAAAGACCCATCAATGAGGCGAGGTCTCCCATGCCTCGCGTGGAGTGCACGTCTCTTACAAGTTGACTAGCGGCTCCGATGGCGACACGTGGGGCCATTTGCTCGTTTTCCGCATCGACCGTACCACTGCACTTATTGTTATTTATGGGCCTCGGAATGCGGGATATCGATGCAGACAACCATGAAGACCGTTCGGCACTCTCTCCAACTTAAGACTCTCACGTCACTTCACGTCACTCAGCCGGACTCAAGAACAAAAGAGCGGAAATAAAAAAGATGGAGAAAGAGAAGGCACAAGTGAATAAGCTTTGCTTTGCATTAAAAGAGAAGAAGACTACGTGCAAGTTCACTTTACATCGACAAAAAACAGAAAAGTTACAAGCCTGAAAGTAGGAAAAATACAAGAGAGCTACAGGGGCTTAGGCGACTCCACCAGCACTATTACTGTCTCCGATGGACCGGCGGTCTCGGCGATAACCGTAGCCTTCTCTGGTGCATCGCCCGCAGGAGGGTCAGAAGGAGCGTTGCCTGCAGAAGATGCAGCCGGAGCGTCACCAGCTGGAAGAATAGTTAGAGCACCGATCGGAAGAGGGCCAGCTGTAGGAGCATCCACCTGGACAGTCTCGGCTAGCGGAGCGGGACTCGGCTCGGGTTCTGGACCAGAATACTTTGGCAGGTTATGATAGACCGGGTGGTCTTCAGGAACCCCTGCACGCTTCAGTGCGGCCAGGCACCCCTCCTCGAACAGAATGGAGGTGATCTCCTCCACCTGCCTCTCGTACTCCTCTGTGGCCTGGTCCACCCCCTTCTGAAAGGAAGATTGGGCCTCAGTCTGCAGAGAAGACTTGAGGTCAACGTTCTCCTTCTTCAGTTTGGCGTTTTCTTTCTGGAGCCTCTCGACTTCGGCACGCCTAGCTAGCACTTCAGCACGCTGCCTCATCGACTCTTCTGCCGAATCAGCCTTCATTCTGGCCAGCTCCGTCTCCAGCTCGGCCAGCCTTTTCGTCTTGACCCATATCTCACCCCTCAACTGATGGGTTGACGAGGTGAGATCATTGATGCTGACTAGCGCCACGTCCAGCTTTGCAGTTGCCTCGGCGCTGTTCTTCCTCAGGTCCGCCAGCTCCCTCTTCAATTTATCCCTCTCAGACTCCAGTTGGGTGATCTTGGAGACGTTCTTGTCGCCCCTTTCTACTACCAACTGGAGCCTCGATCTGCACATTCTGTAAAAGAAAACAAGCCAGATGGAAGCAGCCGAAATGAAATACATCAAAAGAACATCAAGGGTACTTACCAGGAGAGCAGCCTGGATCGCCGAGCCCAGCAGACTCTCGTTGTCATACTTCGCGTGCAGCTCCATGTCACGCGGCAGGGCACAGGCTTTGGCGAGGGCCCCGATGACGAGAGAATTCCCCTTCACCCTGTCCTCCACATTCAAAGGTTTCCCAGGCAAAGTCTCCAATCTAGGCCTCCACGCCGCCGGGGCAGCGCGAGGTCCGGAGGCTGATCTGGACCCTTGCCCTGTGGTGACACTGAGGTCGCGAGCAGTCTTGGCAGCAACCTTGCTCGCCGGCGCACTCTTCTCGGGCGGAGCCTTGCCTCCGGAAGCACGCACAGGCGTCTTGCTTTTCAAGGCCTGTTCATCCCCTGAGTCTTTCTCCCCCATCTTGGACCTCTTCCTGGCCGGAGACCCCTCTTTCGGGGGATTCGGTGAGCACCTCCGCACTCCCTCGCTCGGTGTAGTGGCAGGGGCAGAAGTAACAGCAACGCACCACGAGCCCGGAGCCACACGGGTGCTGGCAGTTGAAGGCATTGCAGAAGAAGAGGATCTGCACCTAAACTTGGCCTCCAGATCCTTGGTTCCTGGCAATCTTGAGCTACCCTTCATCCTTCCTTCTTGGTCAGATGAGTAACCCTCCACGACCTCCCTTAGACTCGGCGACCCCGAATTGGAAGAAGTAGATGCCTCAGCACCAGACGCAGCTCGGCTCGCAGCAGGATCGATCAGAGGAACGCCCGCAGGCACGGCCACAGTAACAGGACGGAGATCAGGCTGCAGCTCGTCCTCTGACACCACCCCAGTCCTCCTATAATGGCCGCGGTACCTCGGCGTGTAGCCTAGCAGTTTCCAGGCCGATCTGTTCTCGTGCCCGGCGTAAGTTTTGACCTTCCTGTGGTCAGCGACGTTCTTTCTCCAACCGTCGCTTACCACTCGGCACCGCCTCGCTCGCAGTTCTGCACAGTAAACAACTAGAGTATCAGTTCGGCAATACAAAAGATAAGCAAAAGGAGCAAAATGAAGAGTCGGTGTTTACTTGGGACGGCCCGGAGATGGCGAGGGACCCTGAGCGTCCTGTCCTCACCAGCGCCGAACTCCCATTCCCCCGAAACACAGAAGAGATCTTCCTCGGCGTTTTTACTAGAATCCTCCATGGCCAGGACGAAACCTTTTCGGAGCTACTTCACCCGAAGATAATAGTTGTCTCCCCCAGCCTTGCAGATGTCATACACATCCTCGATATCGTGGACGCCCAAGTTGATCCCCAAGATCTCATTCAATTTCGTCGTGCCCGTAATGACTTTGAAGCCATTGGGCATCAGCTGGCAAGGGGTGATGGACCAGGCGCTAAGGCAGGCTCTAAGCAGGGGATGCAGAGGGAATCTTACCCCACCTTCGATCATAGAGATCAAAGGGAACGGCATCCAGCCGCTGGACCAGCAGTGCAGGGCATGGTCGCAGGGAGTCGCCGGCCTGAGGCGGACCCCCTCCAGGATATTGAACATAGCCCTAAACCTAGCCATGCCCTCAGGCGTATCTAATTGAAACCTAGGGGTGGCCATCTCTACAAGAAAAAGAAGGCGAAAAGAAACCCTAAAGGCAGAAACCCTAAAAATGACAGGGGCACGAAAGCACTTACTGAAGCAGAAGGGCGAATCGGGAATCAATCTGGGCACGCCTTACGGTCGTCCTCGCCAGAGCACTATGGAAAGATCTTGAGAAGACAGACAAAGATCAGAGCAGGAATCAAAGGCAAGGGCAAAGAAAATCAGAAGAGAAGATAAAGAAAGAAGAACGGAGGAAGACAACCCTATTTATAGGGGAAGGAGGCTCTCTTTGGGCGCCATTTACGAATTCGAAAAGATAAGTTTCGCAATCCGTGCCTGTCCCATCAATTTGACGGCACGATCAGTAAAGAAGCGACGCGTGTAGCCACCGGTTCATTTCCCGAGGCGAACAGGATGCGACATTTATTACCTCGGAGAAGTTGAAGTGGCGCCAAGCAATGATCATAGCATCTCCAGACGGACTCTCTAGCTTCTGACCCCTAAAGGTTAGGGCACTTAAGAAGTCACAAGCTAGGGGGCAATTGTGTGGGGAGATTTTTAAGACTCCAAGATTATGCTAATCTCCGCTATAAGATGTCAATTAGCACCCTCACGTGTCATCCACGTGCCATCCAGACACACCTCGGTTGCCGGTACAGAGGCCTCAGCCGAAACCAGGCAGACTTTGGCTGCTCAGCTACCAAGGATCCACTTCGGCTAAAGAGCTTGACCCCAGCCAAAGGAGCCAGGACGGAAGCCGAAATGAAGAAGAATCCCCTCTCGTGCCCCACGCCCGCCACGTCATCAGACACGTGGCAGAATAGGGGCGCGAGCCAAAGGGACAGATGCGACATCCCAGCCGTCCACAATCTTCGCCAGATCACTGACAGGGCGGCATCCAGCGGCTATAGCCAAATTAGGGCAAGGCCCGAGGATGGATCCGATGGGACCTCTACCGTCAATGGCGTCTAACATGATCTGGCCCAACATGACATGCATTTAATGCAATGTGGGCTGATCGGACTGGCAATAAATGCAATGTGGGCTGAAATGGACCCGCATTTATTACTTTGTGGGTTGATAAGAACTTTCCTATCAAATCAAGGGACCCACTCCAAAATATCATCCAAAATATCATCAAGAGTCCTCTATAAATAGGACCCCATTCCATAACCAAGGTACGCAACCTACACACTTGAGAGTTGTTACTCTGCCTCTCTTCTTCCTCTCCTTCCTTAGTTCAAGTTCATACACTAACTTAGGCATCGGAGAGCCTTGCGCCACCCAGGCCAGGGTTCTCTGACCGTTTGTTCTTCCCTTTCAGGCTTTGAGGCAGCTCATCTTCTTAATCTCTTTGGATAAGTCCTATCAGGCACCCCTAATCTTGTGAGTCATCATTTTTACACTTACAGTGTGAAATTCACTTTCTACAGAATCTTCTTTAGAACTATTCAATCTTTCCTCAAGTGATTGAAGAGATCCCATCAATTCATTAATAGAAAGAAGGGTCAAGTCCTTGGACGATCAATTGCAGCAACAACATGGTCATATTTTGTCAGGGAACTCCATAGATTTATTTCTACAACCCGTTGATCATATAAGTTTTCACCATATATAGGCTCTTATCTGATTCACAATTTCTGAGAGTTTAGAGAAGTAATCATGCATAGTTTCACTTTCTTTCTTATACTGAGTTTCAAATTTTCTTCGAAGTGTTTGGAGTTTAATTTTCAATACCTGATATGCTTGTCGCAATGTATCCCATGCCTCTTTTGATTTTGTGGCTGCTGAAACTCGCGAAAAAATTGACTCATATACGGCTTGCTGGACGAAAAAGAGAGCCTTGGAATCCCTCTTAATGGTGTCCATATTTTCGGTAGGTGTCCCGGCTTCATCATAGCCTTTCTCGACCAATTCCCATAGATCTTGAGATCTAAATAGGGTCTTCATCTTTGTGCTAGCTGCACTAGTCATAACCAACACCTTTGAAGAAAGGAATTGACGGTTGTGATAGAGTTATTGCTCCACTATTATTGGCCATCGGTGGTTGGGCCATGGCACTAGATTCTCCAACCGGGCTCTGATAATACTTTTATTAGATGAACATGTTACTGGTGGGTCTTCTCCCCCTTCTCTTCTCAACGGTTAGTTTGAGAAAAGGAAATCTCAAGACTCAATATACAACCACATAAACACAATGACAATTGGATGAAGATATATTTTATTGTTGCTATATCAAATGCATTACAAGATTCTCCTTAATTAGACAATATTCACATCACCATGTAAATGCCCACTACACCATTATGGTAAATATTGTAAATGCCCACTAATGTGCAAGTTTCATATTTGAAAATGCTTATAAATGATCACTGTGTGGGGAGATTTTCAAGACACCAAGATTATACTGATCTCGGTGATAAGACGTCAATTAGCGCACCCACGTGCCGTCCAGATACACCTCGGCAGCAGGGTCAGAGCCTTGGCCGAAACCAGCCTGACTTCGGCTGTCCATGCTGAGCTCGGCTACGAAGGCTGACCTCGGCTGTACGCCTGACCCCAAACTGAGGAAGCCGGGTTGGCAGCCGAGATGAAGAAAAAACCATGGTCTAGCCCCTACACCCGCCACGTCATCAGACATGTGGCATAGTATGGGCACGTGCCATTGGAACAGATGGGCCACCCCAGCCGTCCATAATCTTTGCCAGATCGCTGACAAGGCGACATCCAGCAGCTGTAGCCAAATCAGGGCAGAGCCTGAGGATGGATCCGATCGGACCTCTACCGCCAAAGGCTTACAACACGATCTGGCCCAACATGACATGCATTTAATGCGACGTGGGCTGATCGGACTGGCAATAAATGCTTTGTGGGCTATGATGGACCCGCACTTATTACTTTGTGGGCTAATGAGATCATTCCTATCAAATCTAGGGGCACACTCCAAGATATCAGGTAGAATCCTCTATAAATAGGATGGCATTCCATAACAAAGGTACGCATACAAATTCCCTATTGAGCCGTTACTCTGCCTCTCTTCTTCTTCTACCTCTGATTAGTTCATACACTAACTTAGGCATCGGAGAGCCTTGCGCGACTCAGGCCAGGGTCCTCTGACCGTTTGTTCCTCCCCTTTCAGGATTTGAGGCAGCTGACCTTCATCATACGTTTGGATAAGTCCTACCAGGCACCCCATATTTGAAAGTCCAAGGAGCCGTAACCCTAGAGGGGGGTGAATAGGGTGATCTACACTTAATGACTAATTATGGCCAATTTTAATTTCTTTAAAATAAACTAGTCACATGTGATGATTAACATACAATATGCGGAAGCTTAAACAAAACAATCACCACCACACAAGGATTTATAGTGGTTCGGCCTCAATGCCTACATCCACTACCGGTTTGTGACTCAACACCCCACCGGATTTCCACTAATATGCTTTTCAAAAGGCTAAGCAATAACCTCTACAATATGCTTTCCAAGGATAAGCAATAACCTTACAATGTTGTTTTTCTAGGCTAAACAACAACCTATACACAATGCTTTTATATGGCTAAGCAATAACCTTACAATCAAATGATTTCTCTAAAGAAATTGTTTTCACAAAACACTCTAAGAGATTACAATTAAGCTCAAATAAAATTGCCTCTAAATAGGCGAATATGAAAATGAAAAACTAACTCACACAACACTCTAAGTAATGCAAAGATGAATGCTCATGAAGTGTGTGTGTGAATACTTCAATCAAGTTGAAAATGAAAGCTCAATCAATTTATGCTAAAAGCATTTAAAAGTTTAATGCACATAAAAAGATATGATTGAAGTAATATGCAAATCACATGTACCAAATACAAACTTGTAGAAGATACAAAAAACAAGGGTTCACAAGTTGTATGAAATTAATTTAGTCTAAACAAGTGATGCATGTGCAATGTTGTTTTCAAAACCAAACTAATTCAACAAAGGTTTAAATGAATGAAAACAACAAGGAAAGATTCAAAACAAGTTAATGAATCATGACATAAAAGAAATCAAAGATTTTGGCAATGCATGGTTAACAAAGTTTATAAAACAAACTTGTTTTGAAATCAAGGTGAAGAATCCTATGACTTTATTCAAAGATTAAGGAAGTAGTGGATTCAACACATCATAGTTTATATGCTAAAATCATTTACCAATAGTTTAACAAAGCATAAAACAATGATTAATAAAAGGCAAAGCTTACTTGGTGGTTTAACTTCATTAATCCAAGCTTTAGCTTTCCTTAATGACCATTAGCCTTCCTTAGCTTGATCCCCTTTCTTTTGCTTCAAAATGCCTCAAGAAGGGCTTCAAAGATCATCACTAATGGCTAAGGAATGAGTTTCTTTTTTATAGAAAAAGTGGTCCAACGGCTCCTTGTCGGTCGACCCACAGGTTGGTGTCGGTCAACCTACACCTCAACGGTCAGATTCCAACGGTCAAGAAATTTTTCGTTGTGCAGGTGTGGGTCAGCCGACAGGAACCGACAAGCTGACCGACAGTACAAATTTGTTCAGAAAATTGCTCTCTGGAATTCTAACCGAGAGGCTTTCGGTCAGCTTTTGAACCATGGTCGGTTAGCCGACACCTGACCGACATGCTAACCGACAGTGTGGCTAAAATCCCAACTTTTGCACATTTCAAAGTATTTTCATGTAGGGATTTTTGGGCCATTAAACCAAGCTTGGAAACATGATTTTAAATCATCTAAGTGCTTTTAAAATCATGAAACATAAAAAGCCAAATATAATTTGAAACTTTAAAACATAGGCTAGCTTGATTTGTAAAAATTCTTTTCAAAAACAAATGCATCCAAGTTTTAAATCCAAAACATGCACAAGCTATAAGATTTACAATATTTAAAAATAATGCATATAGAAAATCAGATTTCAAGATATTTAACTCAATGCTTGTGTGAAAAATCATGAGAAGCTAAAATGATAATGCATCCATCAAATTGCAATACAAAAAATCCCTAACAATCTGCCCCTTTGCAATTTGATGGCAAACCTTTTATATGTTGGCAAACTTTGCTCAACACTAAATTTTCACACAGTCTTCAGCTCCTCCTTGGCTGGACAATCCTTGAAATCTTCTTGGATGCTTCTTCACTTTAGCTTAGGCTCTAGCTCTTTTTCTTCGTTCTCCTTGATGCTTGGAGCTTGATCAATCTTCAAGCTTTCTCATCATCTTCCTTTCTTTAAACCAAGCATCTTCTTTAGCTTCCAAGCTCTTTCTTCTATCATCTTCTCCCCCTATGACCATGCATTTTTTCCCTTTGGGTAGCTTGATCACTCTTTCTCCCCTTTTGCCATTAAACTTGAGAACTTTCTCCCCCTTAATATTATTCTCCCCCTTTACCATTAAATTGCAAAGGTATCAATTGAAGAGAGGTACCTACACACATGAAACAAGGAAAATAACTTTAGTAGCACCTGTTAACAAAAGAAATCGAAAATGAAATATATAACAGGGCATCATGCATGGGTAGATAGGCTATAAGGGTACAGAGCCAATATAAGGGTGAATTTGATCAACTCTAATGCTTCCTTAGAAGGTTTACTCCCCCTCAATCCATACTCTTCTTTTGTCAAACTTTTGACAAGGATTTAACTAATAGGTGCAAGAAGAAGATGGTTTAACCAATTGAGGGTTAACTTCAAGAGAAGAATTAGATATCAATTGATAATGATAATTGACTATTAAAGTACAAATTGATCAAATTACCAATATAAAGATGCCAATTGACGGATAAGCTATAGGATAATTAAAGAGCAAGGTCAAAAGGAGATAAACTATCATGGATATCAATTGAAATAAATAAAAATATCAATTGAGATTCAAGGATAAAACTATTAACTCAATCACTTTAAATTTGAGTTAAGGAATACACCTATTAGGGTTCATCCAAATTAGAGCTATCCATGATGAGATGGGGTTTACTCAAACATAGCATCAAACAATTTAACTATGAAAATCATAAGCTATGTAAAGTTCTGAGTTCATTTCATACAATCATTATATATAACTATCATGCACAAGATGAATGAAATGAAGTTCAATCACGAAGCCAAACCTCACCATTAACCAACCAAAATTATGAAAACATAAACATTGTGGTCAAGAGATTTACTTATATGAGCATGAGAGGTGGCAATCATGAAGATTGTGATGCTCACGGAATGTGACATAGAACAAAAGACATATAACTATCAAGTTCAATCCAATGTACACAAGGTCTGTCACAAACTCAAGATATGATACCAATTGGATATAGATACTAATTAAAAATGATACCAATTGATTACCAATTGATTACCAATTGAATATGAAACGTGATTAGGAGCAAGCATGTGACAAACACAAAATTCCAACAAGCATCATAAGTGAATATTCATCACTAGTAATAATATAACTAAAGAGCATAGTGATGAACATCATAAATTGCAATAAAATAATATAACTTTGTAAAGCATGCAATTTTCAAAGTGTCAAAATCATATGAATTCAACATCTAAGAAATCCAACAAACGATAGATAAAATTATGAAATACAAGGAATGAGTTTCAAAGAAGTTCATATGATCAAGCACACTACTATGAAGTTGAAACATGTATAAAGAAATGATACCAATAAGAAAAATACACATGAATCAACAACATAACCATCCATTTCAAAAGAAATAACTAGAAAACACAAAGGATGGATTTGAGAGTTCTAGTATGGTTTTTACAAATATAAATAAGATCACAACCATACAAGAAACTAATAGACATTTGCATATAAAAAGAATGAAACTAAAAGATGCAAATTGCCTATAACAAAATTCATTTCCATTTAAGTTAAGATAACTAAATGCATGAGGAAATGAAAACTAGGAACATGCTTTGATGAGTATAACTAAAGAAGTTTTAAAGCAATTCCTTTCATACTATCTTCAAATAATTTGAAATAAACAAAATCCAACAATGAGCATAAAGAGAATGAATTGAAGATAACACATTATCAACCATCAATTTGTATTCTAAACAATATAACTACAAAGATTCATACAAATTGATTTAAAAACTATTCAACTTGCATTTTAAATGACATAACACATACAAGTTGGTTTTTCAAAAATAATAATTTTCCATATGAAAATATAACTTAGAGAACTATGGAAAATCCAAATTGTTTCAAATCATTTGTTTTTCAAAACACATCTTACTAAGACATCCAAACAAATGATTTTACAATATCAATCGATTATGAAAAATCTAGCTATAAAAGCTTTTGAAATCATAATCAATTGAACATGTAGAAATGCAATACAAATGATATAACTTAATGAGATCAAAAAGCAAATCTAACATGATGAAAATATAATCAAAAGATTTTAAAAACCATGATGTTTAACTAGTATGGTACATGAAGACAAAATCAATTGATCATAAGTAAACAATGCATTTAAAGTAATGTAACTAAGAAATAACAAAATGCAAATGCAACATGACCAACAAAAAGATTTACCTATAAAGGATAGGTTGGTCAATAAGGTCCAAGGCCTTAAGGTTTATCTAAGTATATAACTTTAGGAATCCACCTAAGGTCTTGGGAGGGTTGGTCTTTGAGGTCTATCTTAAATGTCTCACCAACTATAGGAGATTTGATTTGATAAATGTTTAACTTAGTCTTGTCACCTTGATATTTAGATTTGACTAAATTTAGCTTAGATTGGTGATTAGTCTTTTGGGGCTGGTGAGTTTTCTTCTTAGGGGATTGGTTTCCTTTTCTTTTCTTCTTATTTCCTCCATTTATTTGACTTTTGAATTTGAGATTTAACTTTGCAACTTTATTCAAAAGTTCTTTCATTTGTTGAGTTATGGGAGGAAGATTGAGAAGCTTTTTGTTAATAGATTCTTTTAGAGTTGGTTTAACTTGTTTAACCTTTTTAGAATCTATTTTAGGAGACTCCTTTTTCATAGGTTTTACTTGTTTACTCTTCTTGGAGTCTTCCTTGGTTTTTAGTGTCTTATCCATCATAGAGATTGATTTTACTTTCTTTGGTTAAAAAATGGATTTAGACACATTGCTTCTCCTTTGTTTACACTCAAACCGAAAATGTCCTTCAATGCCACAATAATTATATTTAGTCAATGGCAAGGAAGTGTGAGTGCTAGAGAAAGAGGACTCACCTTTCACAAATGTGTTGGGGATTAAAGGATCATGAGAAATATTCCTATTAAATCCAAGACCCGTCCTATCTCTTTGTGATTTACCCAATTTAAATAACTTTTCAATTTTTTCTTCATTTTGGGTAAATTTGCACTCATACTTTTGTTTGTAGGTTTCAAGTTGAGTGACTTGGTTTTTAAGGGTTGAATTTTCATTTTTAACTTTTGTTAGTTCATGTTCAATTCCCTTAAATTTGTTTAGCTCTTCATGGGCAAGTTTTAATTCAAATTTAACTTCATTGATAGCATTAGATCCAAGTTCTAGAGTTTTTATCTTAGTTTGTGCATTAGATAAATTTTCCATAGAAATGGTTAACTTGGATTCTAAATTGTTCATGTTTTCATCTTGCCTTTTTAATTGATCTCTTAGTTTAGAAATTTCCTTATTAAGATTATCACAATCTATCTTTGATTCTCTTATGTCATCTTTAATATTAGATAGATTATGTAAAGAGATCATGAACTTAGATTCTACACAATTTATTAATTCATCTTTTTCTTTAAGTTCATTTTTAGAAGAGACTAATTCTTGGTTTAGACTTTTTGATTCTTGTTGTAATCTTTTATTCTTTTTAACAAGCTCTATGGAAAATGTACATAATTCATCATAGGCTTGTTGAATGTCAACTTCATTTTCATTAATTTTTTCTTCTTTTAATTTAAGTTTAGATTCAAGTTGAGATAATTTAAATTCAATGTTTGAATCTTCAAAAGGTGGAAGAAGGAGGGGTCTAGAAAAATCTACACAAGAATCTATAAAGTCTATCATAGTGGAATCCATTCTAATGATTTTCATAGAAAAACACTACTAGGGTTCTAACTCAAGGATCTAGATAGAGAGGATCAACTCCGGGTGTTTAAACCCTAAATGGAGTAACTTGGCTCTGATACCAATTGAAAGTCCAAGGGATCCTAACCCTAGAGGGGGGGTGAATAGGGTGATCTACACTTAATGACTAATTATGGCCAATTTTAATTTCTTTAAAATAAACTAGTCACATGTGATGATTAACATACAATATGCGGAAGCTTAAACAAAACAATCACCACCACACAAGGATTTATAGTGGTTCGGCCTCAATGCCTATATCCACTACCGGTTTGTGACTCAACACCCCACCGGATTTCCACTAATATGCTTTTCAAAAGGCTAAGCAATAACCTCTACAATATGCTTTCCAAGGATAAGCAATAACCTTACAATGTTGTTTTTCTAGGCTAAACAACAACCTATACACAATGCTTTTATATGGCTAAGCAATAACCTTACAATCAAATGATTTCTCTAAAGAAAGTGTTTTCACAAAACACTCTAAGAGATTACAATTAAGCTCAAATAAAATTGCCTCTAAATAGGCGAATATGAAAATGAAAAGCTAACTCACACAACACTCTAAGTAATGCAAAGATGAATGCTCATGAAGTGTGTGTGTGAATACTTCAATCAAGTTGAAAATGAAAGCTCAGTCAATTTATGCTAAAAGCATTTAAAAGTTTAATGCACATAAAAAGATATGATTGAAGTAATATGCAAATCACATGTACCAAATACAAACTTGTAGAAGATACAAAAAACAAGGGTTCACAAGTTGTATGAAATTAATTTAGTCTAAACAAGTGATGCAAGTGCAATGTTGTTTTCAAAACCAAACTAATTCAACAAAGGTTTAAATGAATGAAAACAACAAGGAAAGATTCAAAACAAGTTAATGAATCATGACATAAAAGACATCAAAGATTTTGGCAATGCATGATTAACAAAGTTTATAAAACAAACTTGTTTTGAAATCAAGGTGAAGAATCCTATGACTTTAATCAAAGATTAAGGAAGTAGAGGATTCAACACATCATAGTTTATATGCTAAAATCATTTACCAATAGTTTAACAAAGCATAAAAAAATGATTAATAAAAGGCAAAGCTTACTTGGTGGTTTAACTTCATTAATCCAAGCTTTAGCTTTCCTTAATGACCATTAGCCTTCCTTAGCTTGATCCCCTTTATTTTGCTTCAAAATGCCTCAAGAAGGGCTTCAAAGATCATCACTAATGGCTAAGGAATGAGTTTCTTTTTATAGAAAAAGTGGTCCAACGGCTCCTTGTCGGTCGACCCACAGGTTAGTGTCGGTCAACCGACACTTCAACGGTCAAATTCCAACGGTCAAGAAATTTTTCGTTGTGCAGGTGTGGGTCAGCCGACAGGAACCGACAAGCTGACCGACAGTACAAATTTATTCAGAAAATAGCTCTCTGGAATTCTAACCGAGAGGCTTTCGGTCAGCTTCTGAACCATGGTCGGTTAGCTGACACCTGACCGACATCCTAACCGACAGTGTGGCTAAAATCCCAACTTTTGCACATTTCAAAGTATTTTCATGTAGGGATTTTTGGGCCATTAAACCAAGCTTGGAAACATGATTTTAAATCATCTAAGTGCTTTTAAAATCATGAAACATAAAAAGCCAAATATAATTTGAAACTTTAAAACATAGGCTAGCTTGATTTGTAAAAATTATTTACAAAAACAAATGCATCCAAGATTTAAATCCAAAACATGTTTAAACTATAAGATTTACAATATTTAAAAATAATGCATGTAGAAAATCAGATTTCAAGGTATTTAACTCAATGCTTGTGTGAAAAATCATGAGATGCTAAAATGATAATGCATCCATCAAATTGCAATACACAAAATCCCTAACAATAATCTTGTGAGTTATAATTTCTGCACTTACAATTGGCGCTGTCTGTGGGAAAGTATTAGCCCAATCTTCCCAAATACCATGCCTCCGAAAGCTAAGAAAGACGGAGAATCTTCGAGAGCAGTGGTCCAGCTACTGGGCCCGTCGCCGGACGCCCCTCCTTAGATGTGGTCCGGGGCAGGACCTGGCGCAGCTGCCGGCGAAGAGCGCCCGGACACACACCTCTTCGTCCAAATTCCATTCCTAGAGCGAGTCGAGGATTCATCCCCGGGCGAGGAAGTTATGCCTCCCCGGCGGGACGAACGGCAACAGGAGCGTCCCCAGAGGGACAAGTCTGTAGCAGTCAGCAAGTCCCACCATTCATGCCACCTTACTGGCGAAGGGAATGTCGCGGCTCGAAACATCCTTATCCAGGAGCAAGAGAAGTTAATCCGCCAGCTCCAGCAGCAACTAAGAGCCGGAGGAGCGACCTCGTTAAGGCAACCCTCAGGGCGCCAAGGCGAGAGGAGGGCCACCCAGAGCAGGGCAATCCCTTCCTCCCACAAGGATTTTAGAACCTATCTGGATGAAAAGCACAGCCGGGCCCACAACGAAGGTTCGAGTAATAGTCGAAGCCATCACGGCCGAGACAGCTGAGCCCGCAACCATCACAGTCGAAGTCACTCGAAGAGGAAGTCAGAGACACTGTCACCAGAGAAGGACGACAAGCAAGAATGGCTCGACAAGCGCATCAAGCTGGCGGTTCAGCGCAACTTGGAGATGGCCGGACTCGCCCGAGACCAACAGGATATTTGTGGCCCTGCCAATCTGAGGGTCTCCCCCGTTACTCGGGAGATCAAAGAGACTCCCCTGCCCAAGAAGTTCTCCGTCCCGCGATTCGTCCTCTACAACGGAATCTCGGATCCCGCCGCTCACCTCCGACACTTCTCCCAGAGGATGTCTATCTGGGGGGACGAGGGCCACCTTAACTGTAAAATCTTCTCTTCCAGTCTGGGTGACCTCCCCCTGAAATGGTTATGCGCCTTCCCAGAGAGATTTATCTCGAGTTGGAGGCAGCTCTAGCTCTCCTTCCTGAAGAAATTTCAAGCCTACAGTGTCGTTCCCAAGACCGATGCTGATATACTGGCCCTAAAGATTAAGCAGGGCGAGAACATCACCCAGTTCGCCAAGCGATTCTGGGCGACGTATAGCCAAATCGAAGTCTCCAAAGATGAAGTGGTAGTTTTCGCTTTCCAGAATGCTCTGTTGCCAGGAAATGAGCTTAGGAAAGACCTGGCCGGAGACCCTGTTACCTCTGTGCCTTCGTTGATGTCCAAGGTTAAACGCTATATTGCCCGGGAAGAATATGATATTCGGGCCCGGGAGAGCCGCGGCTCAGGACATAATGATAAGGGCGACTAGCCTCATAAAAAGCCCTTCCGAAGAGAAGAGCCGAACCAAGCTTGGGTCTTGACCTCGGCAAAAGCCCCAGCGACCAAATCTCGGGGCAGCAGGAAGCCTAGGCCTCCCTCCGATTCCTACCAAGCTGTGAATACCATCTTCAAGGAACCGATCAATCATATAATGAATAAGATCAAACAGCGACCTTACTTCAGCTGGCCCCAGCCTATGCAGGGTGATCCCTCCTCCCGTGACCAGGGCAGGTTTTGTGCCTACCACAAGCAAAATGGGCATAAAATCGAGGAGTGCAGGATCCGGAAGTCATACCTGGAGAAGCTCGCCAAGGAAGGCCACCTGAAGGATTACATCAAAACAGGAGATGCTGGCAATGGCCGGATTCATCAAAGCGGTGACAAGGACCCAGACAGCGACGAATCAGAGAAGATCATCAACGTCATCCACATGGCACACTCAGTACCTTCCGCCTCCCCTAGGAGCAGCGCCCAGGCTCGTATCGAGGCTAGGCAGGCCTCTCATGGGAAGGAAGTAATGAGGCTGAGCTCGGGCCAGCGTCAAAGAGAGCACGGCGCGAGCGCCCAGCTATCTATTTTTCGGAAAAGGACATTAAAGGAGTTCAGCTCCCCCATAACAATCCTCTGCTCCTAACATTGAAGCTGCGGGACTTCACGGTGAAGAGAATCCTCATTGACTCCGGCAGCTCATCCGAAATCCTCTACTTCGGATGTTTCAAAAAGATAGGTCTCTCGGAGGCTGATTTAAAAGAGGCTCGTATGGCTCTAATAGAATTCAGCGCCAAACTGGTCTACCCCAAAGGAATGATCACTTTGGAGACCCGAGTGGGTGGAGCCTCTATGATGACCGACTTCCTAGTAGTAGACGCCCCCTCCCCCTACAATGCCATTATGTGTAGGACTGGGCTCCACAATATGGAAGCAGTTCCCTACACTTTCCACCAGAAGCTGAAGTTCTTGCTTGAGAACAAGGAGGGCAAGATGGAAGTGATCACTGTGGACGGAGATCAGCAACTGGCCAAGCAGTGCATGATGGTCGTAGTTCCTAGAGAAAAAGAGATGGGGCAAGTGCATATGGCAGAGCTTGAAAGGGAGCTCGATGAAATCGGCCGAGACCCTGAGAAGAAGAGCATCGAGGATCTGGCCGAGATCAGGATCGATCCGCTCGACCCAGACAGATTCTTCCTGCTCGGTAGTCAGCTTACCGACCCCGAGGGGACCGAGCTCTCAAAATTCTTGATGCAAAATAGAGATGTCTTCGCCTAGAGTCCGAGCGAAATGCTTGGGATCGACCCTGAAGTTATGTGTCACAAGCTGACCGTAGATCCCAACCACAAGCCCATGATGCAAAAGGCCCGCAGAACAGGTTTGCCGCAGACAGAAACCGTGGTCGAAGAGGTCGACAGGTTGATAGAGGCTGAAGCGATCAGAGAAGTCCAGTACTCGGTTTGGTTAGCTAACATGGTGGTCATCAAGAAGAAAACCGGTAAGTGGAGGGCGTGCGTCGATTTCACCGACCTCAACAAAGCTTGCCCGAATGACAGCTTCCTGCTTCCAAAAATTGAGCAAATGATCGACGCCACTGCTGGCCATGATAGGATGAGCTTCCTCGACGTTTATCGAGGTTATCACCAGATCTCGATGTTTGGGTCAGACGAAGAGAAGACTGCGTTCATCACCCCCCGTGGCACTTATTTTTATAAGGTGATGCCTTTTGGTTTGAAAAACGCGGGGGCGACTTACCAGCGACTCGTCACGAAGATGTTCCAGGCTCAGCTCGGCACGACCGTCGAAGTATATATTAATGACATGGTCGTCAAATCCAAGCAGTCTCAAGACCATCTGGCAGATTTCGCTCAAGTCTTCAGCATACTCAGGGAATTCAAGCTCAAGTTGAATGCCTCCAAATGCACTTTCGGCGTCGCTTCCAGTAAATTCCTCAGAAGTTTGGTGACGCGGAGAGGGATAGAAGCCAATGCAGACCAGATTACGGCGA
Organism: Litsea cubeba; assembly: GCA_012931725.1. Taxonomy (NCBI): domain Eukaryota; kingdom Viridiplantae; phylum Streptophyta; class Magnoliopsida; order Laurales; family Lauraceae; genus Litsea; species Litsea cubeba. The sequence continues at coordinate 32,007,164 of CM022950.1, forward strand.
TCTTGGGAGTCCAGAGTCTGACGACTACAAAGGAGGTCTAAAAGCTAACTGGAATGGCCGCCGCACTCAACCGATTCATCAGCAGATCATCGGATAAGTGCAGGCCTTTCTTTCAGCTTTTAAGGAAAAACTTAAAATTCCAATGGACCCCTAAGTGCGGCCAAGCACTGCAAGCACTCAAAACCTATCTTTCTTCACCACCCTTACTCTCCACCCCAACTCAGGGGGAGACGTTGTATTTGTATCTGGCAGTCTCAGATCATACGGTGAGCTCTGTCCTCGTTAAAGAGGAAAATAAATTACAAAAACCAATCTATTACACGAGCAAGAGCCTTTTTGACGCCGAGACCAGGTACCTCTTACTCGAGAAGCTCGCGCTGGCACTCGTCAGTGCCTCTCGCAAGCTCTCTCATTACTTTCAGTCCCATACCATTGTGGTTGTTACGGAGCACCCACTCCGGTCTATTTTCCGAAAAGCTGACTTTTCAGGTAGGATCTCCAAGTGGGCGGTCGAATTGGGGCTGGATGATATCCAATATCAACCCAGGACTGCGATCAAAGCCCAGATCTTGGCAGATTTCATTGTTGAGTTCGTTTCTCCGAGATTGGCTTCAACCCAGCCCGGCATCGAACTAGGGGGCATAGGGCACGAAAGTGTAGCTACCGAGGTCGATGAACTATCTCAGAGCCAAGCCCTTAACTCGGCATGGAAAGTCTTCGTTGACGGCTCATCTACTTCCAAGAGAGCTGGCGCGGGCCTAGTCCTCCAATCGCCAGAAGGATTGGTCATAGAACAAGCTCTGACCCTGGACTTCAAAGCAACAAACAATGAAGCTGAGTATGAGGCTCTGATTATGGGACTAAACAGCGCCTAAATCCTCATAGCCCAGCAATTGGTGGTCTTTAGTGATTCACAATTGGTCACAAGCCAGCTAACTAGGGATTACCAAGCCCGGGACGACAGGATGGCGGCCTATCTAGCCCTCGCAAAGAAACTTCTTACTCATTTCCAGACAGCCGAAGTCAGGCAAATCTCCAGGGATACTAACACGCACGCTGATGCGCTCGCGAACCTGGCCTCCGCTGTCGAAGCAGGAAAGAAAAGAACTATTGAGGTCGGGTCGATACCGAGATCAAGCTTAGAGCTCCATCAATCTCGGCAGGTTCTATGCCTTGATCTTGGCCCAAGTTGGATGGACCCGATCACTTCCTACCTCAAAGATGATAAGCTCCCCGAAGACAAAAATGAAGCTCACAGGATTAGACTCAAGGCAGCTCGATTCTGGCTGTCTCCCGAAGGTAAGCTCTACAAAAAATCCTTCACAGGTCCATACACATCATTAAACACTAACTCCAATAAATCTTTGGCCCTACTGCCCTTAGATGAATAAGGGTCTATTGGTCATTTTGCTTTCCAAACAGGATTTGCAGACAGGCATTGATTCTACCACCAATGAAGGCAAGATACGATCTTTCACTAGCCTGTCAATCCTGTTTAGGTTTATATGACCTAGCCTTTTAGGTGCCAAAGTTTGTTGGATTAGATGAAGGTGACTACCTCTTTAAAGATGGTCTATCATTAACATCAGTGTCATGCATCTCATACATTGTGGGAGTTAATTCTAATTTTAACGAACTTTGATCCACACCAATCCAAGGACATTCGCACTCCCCTAGGAGGCATGCCCTAAGGGATTGGGATTCCGATGTATTCTGAATTCAGTGCTTATGAGGATTCCCATATGAATTTGGTAGAATACTAAACCCTAATGTCATTTATATTCTTTCATCGAATGTATGGTTATGTGCTTTAATTTATACAGTATGAATTCGAATACTTTCAATCCACTTGAGACCATCCTCAACCAGAACAAGTTGATGGGATCCAACTATGTAGACTGGAAAAGGAGCCTGGATATTATCTTGACATCTTCAAGTTGCAAATATGTCCTTCTAATACCCTCCCTTCCTGAGCCTGAGCTTGATGCACCACAGATTGTGAAAAACTTTTACACCAAGTGGACCAAAGACAATGAGAAGGCCAGATGTTTTATTCAGGCATCCATGTCTACTGTTTTGCAAGAACAACATCATTCCTATAAGTCAGCATACGATATTATATCGAACTTAAAAGAGATGTTTGCAGACCAGGTCAGGCCTGCTAGGCAGGCTGCTGTAAAAGTGCTGATGGAGACAAAGATGGTTGAGGGAACCCCAGTACAAAAACATTTGTTACAAATGAAGTTGGCATTGAATGAGTTAGATGTATTGGGGACTACGTTTGATACAGAAACGCAGATCGACATGATCATTCAATCACAACCAGACTCATTCAAACATTTCGAGATCAATTATAATAAATTAGAAATGACCATAGATGAGCTGTCTCGCCAGCTGGTAGTGTTTGAGGAAATCATGAAGAAAAGACCAACTTCCCTCATGACAGAAAAGTCATTTGCTAAGTCTAAACCGAAAGGTAAAGACCGGGATAGCAAGAAGAAATCAGTCATCAAGGGTCCTAAGGTGGAGTATGGTTCCACTAGTGGTGTGGCCAAGGTCAAAGGTACGGGAGCAAAGGGAAAGTGTTTCCACTGTGGTATGATAGGACATTGGAAGAGGAATTGTCCACGATTTCTGTCAAAGGAAAAGACCTCAGGTATGATTGAGTCATTTGTTTCTGAAGATAGTTTTTCAACTAGTACTTCAGAATCTTGGTTTGTACACTTTGGTGTAACTAATTACATCAGTAATATGTTGTAGGAGTTACAGGTAACCAGGAGGATTAATGATGGAGAAATCAGTATTAACCTGGGATCAGAAGCCAAGGCAGAAGCAGTGTCAGTAGGAGTAGTAACTTAGTTATTTTCAGATATTAAGTTGATTTTGTCAGATACATTATATGTACCGTTTTAAGACGGAATTTTAATTTCTAGTATGATGAATAAGAGTTATTCAGTTACTTTTGGTAATTAAATCGTCTTAAAGAGGAGCTGTACTCTTATATATTCTGACAAGATAATCAATGGCTTTTATTTGTTAACTCCCACAATGTATGAGATGCATGACACTGATGTTAATGATAGACCATCTTTAAAGAGGTAGTCACCTTCATCTAATCCAACAAACTTTGGCACCTAAGAGGCTAGGTCATATAAACCTAAACAGGATTGACAGGCTAGTGAAAGATGGTATCTTGCCTTCATTGGTGGTAGAATCAATGCATGTCTGCAAATCCTGTTTGGAAAACAAAATGACCAATAGACCCTTATTCATCTAAGGGCAGTAGGGCCAAAGATTTATTGGAGTTAGTGTTTACTGATGTGTATGGACCCATAATATTAGAACGAGAGATTGATACGGGTATTTCATCACTTTCACTGATGATTACTCGAGATATGAATACATATACCTTATGCACCGCAAGTCCGAGATTTTTTTTTGAATAGTTCAAAGAGTTTCGAGCGGAAGCGGAAAAGCAATTAGGTAAAAGTATAAATACTCTTCGATGAGATCGATGAGGCGAATATCTCTCCGCTAATTTTATGGGATACTTATCAGAAAATGGGATTTGATCCCAGTAGTCTGCTCCTGGTTTGCCTCAACAGAACGGAGTAGTAGAAAAAAGGAACAAGACTCTTTTAGATATGATCAAGTCTATGATTGAGTTTCTACTGATTACCTATATTTTGGGATATGGAAACTGAAATATATATACTAAACCTCATTCCATCTAAGTCTATACTTGAGACTCCCAAGGAGTTATGGACAGGGTGAAAGCCTAGTCTACAACGTTTTCAGGGTTGTCCGGCACACGTGCTGAAGGATTAGACGGATTAGTTGGAATAGAAGTTGGAAGTATATATGTTTATATTCTATCCCAAAAAGGAACTAAAGGTTGGTTGCTCTATGATCCCAGAGAGCAAAAAGTGCTTCACAGCACCAATGCGGTTTTCTGGAGGGAGATTATAAGATTAACTGGAAATCTTTAGAAATGGTTATCTTGGAAGAAATTCAAGAAAGAACAATTCCAAATCCAAGAATAACCAAACTTTAAGAAAATCCGCCCATACTTGACCCAGTAGTTACACCAGTGCCTTGTCGTAGTGGGAGTATTGTCAGGACCCTTGACAAGTTCTCGATTTTGGGAAAGTCTTACAGGGAAATCCCGGTGTAACCGGAACAAGATCCCTGGAACTATGATAAAGCAGTTAATGACATAGTTTTCGGGACGTTGGTTAGATGCTATGAAAGCTGAGGTGGAGTCTTTGTACTCTAATCAGGTCTGGATACTTGTGGACTTGCCTGCCAATAGCAAACCTATTTGGTGCAAGTGAGTCTACAAAAGAGAAAAAGAAAGCCAGATGGAAGAGTTCCTTCTGGGTACTCTTATCCATTGTGGTTCATCTCGGTGACGAGATTTGGCAAATGGATGTCAGACAGCGTCTCACGACGGCAATCTTGAGGAAAACATCTATATGATGCAGCCAGATGGTTCTATAGCTAATAACCAAGTGCAAAGAGTTTGCAGGCTGCATAAGTCTATTTATGGATTAAAGCAGGTATCCCAAAACAGGAACATCCGTATTGACAAGGAAATCAAGTCACTTGATTTTTGTCAGTATCCGGATAAGTCATGTGTGTACATGAAAAGTCAAAGAAGGCAGGGTAGTTTTTTCTAGTCGACGACATCCTTCTCCTATGGAGTGATATAGGGATATCGTCAACAGTAAAAGTTTTGGTTAGCTAAGACTTTTGATAATAAAGGACTTTGGAAAAGCCAAGTGCATCCTAGGAATCAATTTCCATTGAGACCGGAAAAATAGGATAATAGGCTTATCCCAATGATGTGTACATAGATAAGGTTCTGGTATGGTAAGCTATGCTTTGTACTAGACCGGATATCTGTCACGTAGTAGGCCTAGTCAGCAAATATCAGTCTAGCCCAGGTCCTTATCATTGAACAACTGTAAGATGTGTTCTCAAACACTTGAGAAGAACTAGAGATCACATGTTGAGTTACAGCAGTGATGAGTTGATTCCAGTCGGTTACATAGATACTGACTTCAAGTCAGATCAGGATTCTAGGAAATCAACTTCTGGGTATGTGCTTATGTTGTAGCAGCTTGAGAAGTAGCTAAGGTAGCAGATTGACTCAAAAGATTCCTTATGGAATTTGTAGTGGTATTTTTGGCAGGACAGCCGATTACAGTTTACTGTGATGACAGCAGGGCAGTCACTAAGTCCAAATAACTCAAGAGCCAAAACGCATGTACAGAGGGAGTTATACATGGTCAGATAGATTGTGCAGAGAGGTGATGTACGATCACCAAGATAGTCTCTGCAGACAATCCGGTAGATCCATTTACTAAGCCTTTGACTACCAAAGTCTTTGAGCTATAAGTAGACGAGATGTGCATGAGATGCAACTCTACCTGGCATTGAGCCCAAGTGGGAGAATGTTAGTTTTATGGACTCAATCCAGTAGATGATATAATAAATTGATTAAATTCTTTATTTATTCATATATTCATGCTTTCCTTTCATGAGATGAATGGTAATTTATTATATACTTGCACATAACCAATACGAATGACATGATGGTTCATGAGATGAACCGGAATCCACAAGTATATTAGATGTAACACATGTGTATGGATGAGATCCACATACGGGAGACATGTGTGACAAATCTTATACTTAAAATATATTCACAACTAGTGATGAGACTGGACATCTCATACTGACAAGGTTGCAGCACTTTGATCACTATGAGATAGAGTGATTTGTCTCGATCATCAGAATGGAAGATTCTGGATCATAGTGCTGGTACATTGGATGTATTGAAGGACCATGAGAAGCACCTTATAAACACTGTCTTTATTTTAAGGTCTGCTCTCATAATTCCCTAGCAATAGGCTCTCAATCCTGAGACATTAATGAACTCAAGTTTCTATCTATTCATTTGCTTTGAGTCACCAATGAGTGAGGCCAACTGTAGGTCAACACCTCGGTGATTTGGGTACATGGCAGTAGAGCTGTGGGAACATTCAATGGTCAAGATGGAATCTATCTCTAATATCCCCTTGTGCCAATTTATGGATTTATCATTGGTAAGTGCACACCCATTCCAATTAAGAGTTAATTGGAAAGGTACCTATGATCATTATAATTAATTGGGGCTCAAGGATAATAAGATATGGATCTAGTTTGGAAGACAAGTCCAATTGATCCATGGATATTGATAGAGGGGTCTACTTGTGGTAATGTGGAAGTTTAGGGTCTTCAATGTAATATTCCTAAGACTGGAGTTCAATTGCATTTATATAGTGGAGTTATTTGCAATTAATTGTGGGCCCGGATTACACATGAGATGTGGGGTCGCGAGTCCCAGTTGGAGCCAGCTTTCTAAGGAATCCCTAGTGGTCCCCACGCTAGCCCAATTATTAGAAAGTATCTAATTCTAGTAGAACTCTAAAAGGAAAGTTACTATTTCTATTTGAAGTAAGACTTCTAATAGTGGTAATAGTAGACTTACTAATTTTAGTAGAAGTGAGACTTCTATTTTAATTAGAAAGGAATTAGAAAGTTACTAATCATATTTGAAGTGAGACTTCTAATTATGATATGGTAAGTTACTAATTAATGGAAGTAAGACTTCTATTGTAATTAGTAAAGAGGAGGCAACTTGCAAAAGCTATAAATAAGAGAAGAAGAGGCCTTGGACGTCCATGCACTCTCCATACATTGGGATTCACGCCCATGCCTCCTTAGTGCAAGTGTTACATGAGTTATTCCTCCTCTCCCTCTTCTAGTTCTCTTTCTAGTTCCTCACTAGAGTTCCTAGTAGTTTTCTCTTGGAGATCCCACCATCTTCTTGAGAAAAAGGAGAATCTAATACGGGTCATAGCGTGGAAGATCAAGAGGTCTTGGAGATTCCTATTTGATTAGTGAAAGCGTTTCATCATCAAAGAAAGACGCAACTTCTCCATTAGAGCACAACCGAGCTCCAAAGTAATAATCTACTTCCTTGCATGTTGTAGATTTATTTTTAGCTTATATGTTGCTGGTTCTATCTTCTAGAAAGATTGTATTTACTGATCATGATGGCAGAGATTGAGGACATAGATCTTGGATTGGGTTTTATAGCCTTCTGGATAGTTGATCCCTGCATCAAGTGGATCAAAAGTTTTTGAAACCTATCTTAGAGGCCCACCCTATTTCCAACAGGTCCCTACCTCCAATGCGTTGATCCGAGCAAGGTTGACGACTTTTTGTACGAGATTAACGAAGGAATTTATGGAAGCCACATCGGAGGACGGTCGCTGGCATATCGAGCTATCAGCCAAGGTTACTGGTGGCCGTACATGTAGAAGGACGCGCATATATACGCAAGGAAATGTGAAAAGTGCCAGAAGTTCTCACATTCCCTTCATCAGCCAGCGCAGGACCTGCGCCCCCTCTCTAACCTGTTGACACCAAAAATGTCACTTTACCTCTTCAAGATCCAAAGAGCTACATGAAGTCGCAACCTGCCCTAAATAGGCAATGCTACTTTCAAAAAATCAAATCTTTTCAGAATCAAACAAAAACTGTAAGATTCTTCAAGACAGCTAAAAGAGGAGTACACAAGAAGTTTCGGGCCATTTCAAAATCATTTGGCCTAACTTCGCTTCTCCAACAGCCGAAAAGGAGCTCTCGGCGGCAAAAGCATCGGAGACACCAAATCTTCGATCAGAGCCGATGGATGGTCTCAAAATACTTCCAAAAGGCTCCACGTCAAGTTCCGAGTCAAACCGACAACGTTTGACCCTACATCAACCCTCGAACAGCTAAATCAAGCCTCTCGGCGGCGAGAACCACCGAGGCCATTACTCATCAGATAGAGCACATGGACGGCTTCAAAATGCTTATAAAGGGCTACACGTCAAATTTCAGGTCATTTCGACAACATTTGACCATAGTTTGACGCTCGGAAGCCAAATCAGGCCTCTCGGCGGCAAAGCTCTCCAGGACCATGGTTTCCAAGATAGAGCCTATGGATCATCTTAAAATGACTCCAATAGGTTCCCTGTCAAATTTCAAGTCAATCGGACATCGGTTGACCGCACATCAAACCGCGACATCTTCATCGCGACAAAAGCAAGTCTACTGGTGATAGGACCCCAAACGGCTTCAAAACTGAAGCAAAAGCCGATGGTTGGTCTTATTTATTGCTCAGGAGGCTTCACACCAAATTTCAGGTCATTCCGACATCGTTTGGCCCAGTTTCAGCCGACAGATCGAGAAATCGACAGGACAGATGGCACCGACCCGCTGTTGGCAACAAACACCTGAAATTACATGGTCATCTGATGTCGATCTACATGAAGATCCATCGATGATCATCACCAGAAGAATCCCAAAAGACGCGGCACGGCCCGCGACTCTTCAGATGCTCGGCGACCACTTAATGCGATTAATTGACTAGCTTTATTACAGTCATTAATCCATTTCTTTGGACGGACCAATCAGAAGCAAGCATCCGGGAGTTATAAGTCAAAAGATTCATGGCATTTAACCCATGAAACTCCTCCCATCACGGCGATTAAAGGCGATTAAATGCCCTCAATCTCCTCCGGCCAATCAGAAGCTAAGAAAAAGGAGTTACAAAATAAAGAATTCAATTTTGTAACTCCTCTCTTTATGTAGCTTTATGACAATCAAGGCTCATAAACCCTCCTAAATGGCTACCTAAAAGCCTATAAATAGGAGAGCTCTCCAAGAAGAATAATCACAGACAGCAGACACACAGACAATAGACTGCAGAAAATCCGGAAACTTAGACAGAAAGAGGCATCAGAAATCTAAGAGAGAAAACTCTACGGAAATCCTACACCGACCATCGCTACAAGGTGACAAAAGTCCCTTGGGGGGTACCCCCCCCCCCAAGGTCCTTGCCTTCTCCTTCTGCCGCCAATGGCTTAGACATTGCTTTTCAAGCCCGTCTACTCGGCTTTTCATTGGACATAGGACCTCCTTTTGGTCTTTGTTCTCTAAAAACCTGAGGTTATAGCCAAGCCAAGCGAATCAAAAGCATCCTCTGTTCTCATCTGCATGGATGATGGCGAAGCCCACATATGGCTTGCGACCGTCAATCTAAACGGGTCCCCCACAATCTCCTGAGACCGTCAATCTAGTTTGTATTTTTCCAAAATTGGCTATAAACGCCAAAAAAATTGCCTTTCATGGCAAACCAAGAAAATGTCTCTTTTCTTAAATATATGTGCAATGGAAAACTTGAAAGAAGTTGATTTCCTTTTTACTTGCGAAGGTTGATCTCCGGATCACCACTTGCGATTCCAAGTAAAATAGAAAATCTGGCACACCCACACAAAAAAAGAAATGTTGATGCACGCCCTTGCCCCCCGGTTACAAAAGGGTCGGACCCGACGGACTCCCACGTCCGCCGACCTCGGTAGAACCGAGCAGGAGCGCGGTCCATCAAGCTGGCACACCCGGTGGGACTCGTTTATTTGAGAACACGATGCTAGAAATGAAATATTTGCATATCATATATTTTGCTCTATGCTTATATTTCTTTTCTCGATTCCTTGGCTACTTTATAATTGGTGGCCTATGTTGGATTCCGCATCTAAAAAAAAATGAGATGAGATTTTTTTGGAAATTTTTAATTCTTTGAATTTATTTCCACTCTTTCTCTTTTCAAAAAAAAAAAAAAACAAAAAACAAATTAGATTTTTCAGTTTTGGATTCAAAATTGAGAAACCTTGATCCGTTCCTATCGTTCATCGCGCTTGCAGAAATGTTGAGCCTGTTCGACTAAGGTTTTGGGCCATCGTTTCTCTTCGATGAGTTCATTAAAGATCTAAAAAAAAATGAGATGAGATTTTTTGTTTGGGAATTTCTAATTCTTTGAATTTATTTTCACTCTTTCTCTTTTCAAAAACAAAAAAACAAAAAAATCAGATTTTTCAGTTTGGATTCAAAATTGAGAAACCTTGATCCGTTCCTATCGTTCATCGCGCTTGCAGAAATGTTGAGCCTGTTCGACTAAGGTTTTGGGCCATCGTTTCTCTTCGATGAGTTCATTAAAGATCTAAAAAAAAAATGAGATGAGATTTTCTGTTTGGAAATTTCTAATTCTTTGAATTTATTTCCACTCTTTCTCTTTTCAAAAACAAAAAAACAAAAAAATCAGATTTTTCAGTTTGGATTCAAAATTGAGAAACCTTGATCCGTTCCTATCGTTCATCGCGCTTGCAGAAATGTTGAGCCTGTTCGACTAAGGTTTTGGGCCATCGTTTCTCTTCGATGAGTTCATTAAAGATCTAAAAAAAATATAAAAAATATATATATAAAAAAAATTTAGATTTCTCATTTTGGATTCAAAATTGAGAAACCTTGATCCGTTCCTATCGTTCATCGCACTTGCAGAAATGTTGAGCCTGTTCGACTAAGGTTTTGGGCCATCGTTTCTCTTCGATGAGTTCATTAAAAATAAAAAAATATATATATATATATATATAAAAATAAAAAAAAGACATAGACCACTAAGGTTAAACCAACTGTGTTCTTTGATCATGGTTGATTCAAAGAAAAGCCTTGTCCAGAGTGTGGAGACAGCTTGATTGTTCTAGGCAAGGGTCCTCCAAACGGGTTCATTAAGTAATCCTACCCTTACCTGGGGGCAATTCTATCAATCAAGATTTCATAAGACCGGGTTAGGAGGCCTATGTGTACTCTCTTGTCTTTTAAATAAATTTTTTAAAAAAATAATAAATGTTTTTTAAAAAAATAAAAATTTTAAAATAAAAAATAAAAAAAAATTTCAAAAAAAAATTCTTAAAATAAAAAAAATAAAAATAAAAAATAAAAAAAAGATTTTTTTAAAAAAAAAATCTTCAAAATCTTCAAAAAAAAAACTTCCGTCATTTTGGGTTTAGATTGGAGAAATCTTGGTCTTCTCCTTTCTGAGCACAGGCGCTCGCGGAAATCGCTGAGCCCGTGTTCAGATTGGAGTGCCTTTTGCTCTCTTTGATGAACCCGATATTGGCCTTTCAAAAAAAAAATCGTCATTTTTAGATTCAGATCCGAGAAATTATGGTTCATTTCTTTCTGAGCACTGGCGCTCGCGGAAATCGCTGAGCCCGTGTTCAGATCGGAATACCATCTGCTCTCTTTGATGAATCCAATCTTGACCTTTCAAAACAGAGAATCTCATCTCATAGATGCGGTCTCAAAACATTTGTGTCTAGCGGTACTAGTACGCCCTTTCAGGGTCTACTGTATTGCGACCGGCACATCTGTAACTCCAAACTTTATATTCTTCTTACCTCGAGCAAGCTCTGCTTCTCGATAAGTCGAATTTAAGTTCACAATTACTTCTAGCAGTCACTGGGATGCCCATTCTGGGCTTACCATACCTGCGATCAGAACAATTGTACCCTCTATGGCGTTTTGCGTTCTTCATGTTGCTTGGGTCATCTTCCTCTAGCAATTTGAAAAGACGAAACCATAGAACTTCCCATTTATGATCATTATATTCTTGTGATTACTAATGGATGTGGTCTTGTTTCAGAAATTTTCGAAAACTAACAATGGCAGCTTCACTAACCATTACTTTCGATGAAAACAAGCACCAACTCATGCTTCAACAGAAGCAAACCATGCGCACTTACAAGCGCCCCATCAGCTGCCGAAGCATCAACTCCCTCGGCAATTCTCTGAACTCCGGGTCGACCTCGACTCCCCGGACTATTGTCTTTGGGACGCTGGGACCATTCCCACTTCCTGAGGAACAAACTGCTCCTTCCAAGAAGCAGAAACTCGCCTCTCAACGTGTCACTGCCGTGACACCAAAGGCGAGCACCAGAAGGCCTGAAGCCCGTGGCAGCCCCACGAAGCCTCGACCTGCAAGCAACCAGGTCTATCCCAAGACTTGGTCCCCAAGACCTTCACCAAAACAAAGAAGGTCCCAAACATCCACTAAGCTAGCATTCCTGGCCCCACTCAAGGAGAACCAGTTCTACCCTCTTGCTTACATAAAAGAGGAGAGACCCATCTCCAACCTGACTTCCAAGTCATCCTAGCATGAGCCGGATTGTTCCTACAAGCCCAAAATCAAATCATGCATCGCAAGGCCTCTACAAGCACCTGTTAAGGCTTACAAACCTGTAGTTCGACCCTTCATCTCTACAGGGGCCGAACTCCAAAAATTCAAAGCTTCGCTGCAACAGGCGAAGACAGGGTTCGCATCCTGTCCTTGCCCAGCTGCAAAGAAGACAGGCTCGGCTGCTGCGCCAGAGGGAGCACATCCTTCATCGTCAAAGCCCGGCCAGAGCTGACCGAAGCTCAAATTGCCCGTCGCATACGCCGCCGTGCGTCATACCGGCAAAAGAGACTAGAGAAGCAAAGGACCCAGCCTCCTACACTTCAAGTCTCTCCCAAATGGGTCGAAAAAGAAAGACCCAACCAAGTTGCTGCCGTCGATATGGTTGGAAAAACCAGAAGGCGCCAAAAATTAGCAACAAAAATCCATGTCCGACGTCCGATGACCCGCAGCGTCTCAAGGACAAGAAGACATTCAGAAGAATCCCCTGCTCCTTCAAGCAAAGGACAGCAGAGTGATCCTTCCTCAAGCTCTTCTTCAAAAAGAATGAGCCACAGCTCAGTCACCAGGACAGTTTCTTCATTCGAATCACGAAGGATGAATGTCTTGGCTACAAATTCTGAGCCACCACCCCGCAATCCACCTCCAGAAGATGCGATCACCCGCATCCAGCAGTTGGAATAGGGCCAGCAGAGGATTGAAACTCTGATGGAAAACCTTCTCCTCGCCTTCCAAAATCAGGCGAACAATGAACCTCCTCCGAATCATCAAAACGACGAGGTAAATGGAAAAAAAAATGAGTCACGCGCCCTTACCAAAAAGGACGTAGACAGTATCCTCGCCAAAGCAAAAGAAGAGGATATACTCAAGGAGCATGGGATCAAGCCACCATATCCCTTATGGATGGACTCGGTCCCGTTCCCCACCAAATTCAAGCATCATACTCTCTAAACATATATGGGGAAAGGATCAGCCAGACAGCACGTCATCCACTTCAAGATCCTGACGGGAGCTATCGCGGATCAAGATGCACTCAAGATCCGCCTCTTTGCAAGTACCCTAAAAGGTACGGCCTTCGATTGGACTCCACTCTGCCGGAGGACTCAATCCAAAACTGGGCCATGCTAGAGACACGCTTCCTGACTCACTTCAAAGGTGAAGATCATCCCGCTACTATGGCTCAGCTGTGCAGCCTAAAACAGGGGGAGAATGAATCAACATATGACTTCATTCACAAGTGGAAAGCAATGGCATACAAATGCTCTGATGTATTGCCACAAGCGTCGCTAGTCGACATTTGCCGAAACAACATGAGAGCCAGAATCCGCTCCATGATCATCGGCAACAAATCAAAAAACCTGGGAGAACTCCTAGAAGCTTCCATGGAAGCTGAAACGGTGATTAAAGACCTCAACAGTCAGAAATCATCAAGAAAAGAGCCAACTGCCATTGCAACCTCTAAACCAAAGAAAAAAGAGGTCCTCAATGTGCAGACCAAGTTAGCTCCTCAGCCACCAAAGAAAGCTGAAAATAAAGTTGCTGGTAAGAGACCTGAACTCTCAGATGCCTTCAAAGAACGAGTAAAGAAGAAATACCCGTTTGATGAAGATGTTGATGAAATCTTCGGGGCTCTTGTGGCAAACGGCAAGCTCACCTTGCCTGAACCAAAAAGACCAGGTGATGTTGGCAAAACCAACGATCCTGGGTACTGTCCATACCACCAGATGATCTCGCATCCTCTCAATCAATGCTTCGTTGTGAGAGAGAAAATAAATGAGATGTGGAAAAACGGAGTCATCACCTTTGACAAAAACTATGGGTCTGCCTCCGTCAACATGGTGACATGTGGACAAGCATCAAAATCACCGAAGAAGAAGATCATTACTTCCTTCAAGGTGATAAACTCAATCCAAGTGTCCGAGGAACTGGTTCCTTACCCGACACCAGACGGACAACCGATATGGGTACATCCCGATCTCCTGGAAGATGAAAATTGGGAGGTCGTCAAAACAAAGCCTACAGCTCAACAGCGAAGGCAGGCTAGGAAACATCTCCTCGAGCATCAAACGGCAAGAGAAGACCCAGCCAAAACTAGAGGTCAAAGAAAAGGCAGAGGCTTCCTCTACCGCTTCACTGGAGGCAACAAAAACATCCCTTCCAGAGACTTCAAAGGGGGTAAGGAAATTCACTCTCAGTGATTTCATGCCACCTCAATTCAAAGAAGCCATGCAGGAGGCATCATACTCTTGCAATTCGGTAGTTGGATTCTCCATTGATGGATACGAGTCCATCGACACCGATGATGGATTCGAATCCAACTACACAAATGAGTGGGAGGAGTCCCTTGAAACAGGAGAATATCTCTCCGATGAAGAATGGGTTCCTGAGTCTCATCTTATGCCAGTAATCTGGTATAACCCCCTACAGCCACAAGGATTCTGGTCTGATGATGAAGAAGACCAAGAAGCTGTACAAGAAAATGCTGCTGACCCAGCACCTCTTATTACTCTAGTGGAAATCAACCATGTTGAGCCACAAAGAGTTGATGAAGAAGAAGATCCGGCTCCCATGCCTGATCTTGAAGAATATGCAAGGATCTTGCAGCGACTCGCTCTAGAACAAGAGCAAGAACGCGTCAACGAGCCTCTTCGCAATCCAGAGCCTGAAGTCCCTGAAGACCACCAGGGTATATCAAGGAAATCCCTATGCACAGAGTTCAGATCGACCCAGGTTCTGCACTCAACCTCATCTCCACATCGGCTCTTGAAGAGTTGGGCATCCCACCCAGCAAGCTGAGCCACACATCTGTATCTATCTTGGGATACGATGGGAGTACTCAAAGGCCTATCGGCAAAATCAGATTCAAGTTGCAGATCGGTGATCTTATCTCTGAGGTCACAGTGTATGCAATAAAAACCCCTTCATGCTACAACATCCTTCTCGGACGCCCTTGGATCCACGAGAATGGCATTGTCCCTTCAACTCTACATCAATGCATCAAGTTTGTTGGCGACGACGGCATGATACATCGAGTCTTTGCGGACAGAAAACCCTTCAATGGTAAAGAAGTTGTTGACACCAAAAATGTCACTTTGCCTCTTCACGATCCAAAGAGCTACATGAAGTCGCAACCTGCCATAAATAGGCAATGCTACTTCCAAAAATCAAATCTTGTCAGAATCAAACAAAAACTACAAGATTCTTCAAGACAGCTAAAAGAGGAGTATACAAGAAGTTTCGGGCCATTTCAAAATCATTTGGCCTAACTTCGCTTCTCCGACAGCCGAAAAGGAGCTCTCGGCAGCAAAAGCATCGGAGACACCAAATCTTCGATCAGAGCCGATGGATGGTCTCAAAATACTTCCAAAAGGCTCCACGTCAAGTTTCGAGTCAAACCGACAACGTTTGACCCTACATCAACCCTCGAACAGCTAAATCAAGCCTCTCGGCGGTGAGAACCACCGAGTCCATTACTCATCAGATAGAGCACATGGACGGCTTCAAAATGCTTATAAAGGGCTACACGTCAAATTTCAGGTCATTTCGACAACATTTGACCATAGTTTGACGCTCGGAAGCCAAATCAGGCCTCTCGGCAGCAAAGCTCTCCAGGACCATGATTTCCAAGACAGAGCCTATGGATCATCTTAAAATGACTCCAATAGGTTCCCTGTCAAATTTCAAGTCAATCGGACATCGGTTGACCGCACATCAAACCGCGACATCTTCATCGCGATAAAAGCAAGTCTACTGGTGATAGGACCCCAAACGGCTTCAAAACTCAAACAAAAGCCTATGGTTGGTCTTATTTATTACTCAGGAGACTTCACACCAAATTTTAGGTCATTCCGACATCATTTGACCCAGTTTCAGCTTCTGACGGAAAATCGACAGCTCTGCGCGACAAAGTCTTCGGCTTTCTCAGGAAATTGGAAACTTTGCAAAATAAAATGCAAGGATTCTCATCAGGTTTCCTACAGTGAAATCAGGCCAATAAATGGTCAAAAATGTCAAGGAAAAATACAGAAGAAAAAAGAATCGAAAAACAGCAAAAAACGGACACAAAACGGGACAAAAGGGGGGGAAACCCCCCCAGGGTCGCCGGCGACCCTGGAGCCCGGGGTCGCCGGGAAGGCCCCGGAAACCCCTGTTTTCGCCGTTTTTTCGCGATTCGAAGCGCCCAGCCTCTGGTACTTTCCAAAATTCATTCTTTTGAGACACCAAATCCTCTGACATCTGTCCAAAACACGGGTCAATCATCAAGAGTATCGAAAACAATATTGATCGCCACCCGGTCAACCAAAAAAGTGTGCTTTCTACCAGACCGATCGAGAAATCGACAGGACAGATGGCACCGACCCGCTGTTGGCAACAAACACCAGAAATTACATGGTCATCTGATGTCGATCTACATGAAGATCCATCGATGATCATCGAAAGAAGAATCCCAAAAGACGCGGCACGGCCCGCGACTCTTCAACTGCTCGGCGACCACTTAATGCGATTAATTGACTAGCTTTATTACAGTCATTAATCCATTTCTTTGGACGGCCCAATTAGAAACAAGCATTCGCGAGTTACAAGTCAAGAGATTCATGGCATATAGCCCATGAAACTCCTCCCATCATGGCGATTAAAGGCGATTAAATGCCCTTAATCTCCTCCGGCCAATCAGAAGCCAAGAAAAAGGAGTTACAAAATAAAGAATTCAATCTTGTAACTCCTCCCTTTATGTAGCTTTATGACAATTAAAGCTCATAAACCCTCCTAAAATGGCCACCTAAAAGCCTATAAATAGGAGAGCTCTCCAAGAAGAAAGGATCATCACAAGAAAGCACAAACACACAGACAGACAAAGCACAGAAATCCAGAGAAAGAAAAAAGAGAGAAAACTCTGCGGAAGTTCTACACCGACCACCGCAACAAGGTGACAAAAGTCCCTTGGGGGGTACTGCCCCCCAAGGTCCTTGCCTTCTCCTTCTGCCGCCAATGGCTTAGACATGGCTTTTCAAGCCCGTCTACTCGGCTTTTTATTGGACATAGGACCTTCTTTTGGTCTTTGTTCTCTAAAAACCTGAGGTTATAGCCAAGCCAAGCGAATCAATAGCATCCTCTGTTGTCATCTGCATGGATGATAGCGAAGCCCACATATGGCTTGCGGCCGTCAATCTAAACAGGTCCCCCACAATCTCCTGAGAAGTTAGATCCTCCTTTTCTTTCTTTTCATTGTAGTTTGTATTTTTTCAAAAGAGACAAAAATCACAACTCTTGTCTTTCATTATTGATAAGGATTGTAAATCGGCTATAAACGCCAAAATCGGCTATAAACGCCAAAAATCGGCTATAAACGCCAAATTCACGGCAAACCAAGAAAATGTCTCTTTTCTTAAATATATGTGCAATGGAAAACTTGAAAGAAGTTGATTTCCTTTTTACTTGCGAAGGTTGATCTCCGGATCACCACTTGCAATTCCAAGTAAAATAGAAAATCTGGCACACCCTCACAAAAAAAGAAATGTTGATGCCCGCCCTTGCCCCCCGGTTACGAAAGGGTCGGAACCAAACGGACTCCCACGTCCGCCGACCTCGGTAGAACCGAGCAGGAGCGCGGTCCATCAGGCTGGCACACCCGGTGGGACCCGTTTATTTGAGAACACGATGCTAGAAATGAAATATTTGCATATCATATATTTTGCTCTATGCTTATATTTCTTTTCTCGATTCCTTGGCTACTTTATAATTGGTGGCCTATGTTGGATTCCGCATCTAAAAAAAATGAGATGAGATTTTTTTGTTTGGAAATTTTTAATTCTTTGAATTTATTTCCACTCTTTCTCTTTTAAAAAAAAAAACAAAAAATCAGATTTTTCAAATTGGATTCAAAATTGAGAAACCTTGATCCGTTCCTATCGTTCATCGCGCTTGCAGAAATGTTGAGCCTGTTCGACTAAGGTTTTGGGCCATCGTTTCTCTTCGATGAGTTCATTAAAGATCTAAAAAAAAATGAGATGAGATTTTTTGTTTGGAAATTTTTAATTCTTTGTATTTATTTCCACTCTTTCTCTTTTCAAAAAAAAAAAAAACAAAAAATCATATTTTTTCAGTTTGGATTCAAAATTGAGAAACCTTGATCCATTCCTATCGTTCATCGCGCTTGCAGAAATGTTGAGCCTGTTCGACTAAGGTTTTGGGCCATCGTTTCTCTCCGATGAGTTCATTAAAGATCTAAAAAAAATATATAAATATAAAAAATAAAAATATATAAATTTTTTTTTTAGATTTCTCATTTTGGATTCAAAATTGAGAAACCTTGATCCGTTCCTATCGTTCATCGCACTTGCAGAAATGTTTAGCCTGTTCGACTAAGGTTTTGGGCCATCGTTTCTCTTCGATGAGTTCATTAAAAATAACAAATATATATATATATATAAAGAAAAAAAAAACAAATAAAAAAGACATAGACCACTAAGGTTAAACCAACTGTGTTCTTTGATCATGGTTGATTCAAAGAAAAGCCTTGTCCAGACCGTGGAGACAGCTTGACTGTTCTAGGCAAGGGTCCTCCAAACGGGTTCATTAAGTAATCCTACCCTTACCTGGGGGCAATTCTATCAATCAAGATTTCATAAGACCAGGTTAGGAGGCCTATGTGTACTCTCTCGTCTTTTAAATAAATTCTTTAATAAAAAATAAAAAATAAAAAAATTTAAAAAAAAAACCTTAAAAAAATATAAAAAATAAATAAAAAAAAAGATTTTTTTATAAAAAAAAATCTTCAAAATCTTCAAAAAAAAAAACTTCCGTCATTTTGGGTTCAGATTGGAGAAATCTTGGTCTTCTCCTTTCTGAGCACTGGTGCTCGCGGAAATCGCTGAGCACGTGTCCAGATTGGAGTGCCTTTTGCTCTCTTTGATGAACCCGATATTGGCCTTTAAAAAAAAAAAACTCGTCATTTTTAGATTCAGATCCGAGAAATTATGGTTCATTTCTTTCTGAGCACTGGCGCTCGCGGAAATCGCTGAGCCAGTGTTCAGATCGGAATACCATCTGCTCTCTTTGATGAATCCAATCTTGACCTTTCAAAACAGAGAATCTCATCTCATAGATGCGGTCTCAAAACATTTGTGTCTAGCGGTACTAGTACGCCCTTTCAGGGTCTACTGTATTACGACCGGCACATCTGTAACTCCAACTTTATATTCTTCTTACCTCGAGCAAGCTCTGCTTCTCGATAAGTCGAATTTAAGTTCACAATTGCTTATAGCAGTCACTGGGATGCCCATTCTGGGCTTACCATACCTGCGATCAGAACAATTGTACCCTCTATGGCGTTTTGCCTTTTTCATGTTGCTTGGGTCATCTTCCTCTAGCAATTTGAAAAGATGAAACCATAGAACTTCCCATTTATGATCATTATATTCTTGTGATTACTAATGGATGTGGTCTTGTTTCAGAAATTTTCGAAAACTAACAATGACAGCTTCAATAACCATTACTTTCGATGAAAACAAGCACCAACTCATGCTTCAACAGAAGCAAACCGCGCGCACCTACAAGCGCCCCATCAGCTGCTGAAGCATCAACTCCCTCGGCAATTCTCTGAACTCCGGGTCGACCTCGACTCCCCGGACTATTGTCTTTGGGACGCTGGGACCATTCCCACTTCCTGAGGAACAAACTGCTCCTTCCAAGAAACAGAAACTCGCCTCTCAACGTGTCACTACCGTGACACCAAAGGCGAGCACCAGCAGGCCTGAAGCCCGTGGCAGCCCCACGAAGCCTCGACCTGCAAACAACCAGGTCTATCCCAAGACTTGGTCCCCAAGACCTTCACCAAAGCAAAGAAGGTCCCAAACATCCACTAAGCCAGCATTACTGGCCCCACTCTAGGAGAACCAGTTGTACCCTCTTGCCTACATGAAAGAGGAGAAACCCATCTCCAACCTGACTTCCAAGTCATCCTAGCATGAGCCGGCTTGTTCCTACAAGCCCAAAATCAAGTCATGCATCACAAGGCCTCTATAAACACCTGCTAAGGCCTACAAACCTACAGTTCGACCCTTTATCTCTACCACGGCCGAACTCCAAAAATTCAAAGCTTCGCTGCAACAGGCAAAGGACAGGGTTCGCATCCTGTCCTTGCCCAACTGTAAAGAAGACAGGCTCGGCTGCTGCGCCCGAGGGAGCACATCCTTCATCGTCAAAGCCCAGCCAGAGCTGACTGAAGCTCAAATTGCCCGTCGCATACGCCGCCGCGCGTCATACCGGCAAAAGAGACTAGAGAAGCAAAGGACCCAGCCTCCTACACTCCAAGTCTCTCCCAAATGGGTCGTAAAAGAAAGACCCAACCAAGTTGCTGCCGTCCATATGGTTGGAAAAACCAGAAGGCGCCAAAAATCAGCAACAAAAATCCATGTCCGACGTCCGATGACCCGCAGCGTCTCAAGGACAAGAAGACATTCAGAAGAATCCCCTGCTCCTTCAAGCAAAGGACAGCAGAGTGATCCTTCCTCAAGCTCTTCTTCAAAAAGAATGAGCCCCAGCTCAGTCACCAGGACAGTTTCTTCGTTCAAATCACGAAGGATGAATGTCTTGGCTACAAATTCTGAGCCACCACCCCGCAATCCACCTCCAGAAGATGCGATCACCCGCATCCAGCAGTTGGAACAGGGCCAGCAGAGGATTGAAACTCTGATGGAAAACCTTCTCCTCGCCTTCCAAAATCAAGCGAACAATGAACCTCCTCCGAATCATCAAAACGACGAGGTAAATGGAGAAGAAAATGAGTCACGCGCCCTTACCAAAAAGGACGTAAACAGTATCCTCGCCAAAGCAAAAGAAGAGGATATACTCAAGGAGCATGGGATCAAGCCACCATATCCCTTATGGATGGACTCGGTCCCGTTCCCTACAAAATTTAGGCATCCTACTCTCCAAACATATACGGGGAAAGGATCAGCCGGACAACAAGTCATCCACTTCAAAATCCTGACAGGAGCTATCGCAGATCAAGATGCACTCAAGATCCGCCTTTGTGCAAGTACCGTAAAAGGTACGGCCTTCGATTGGTACTCCACTCTGCCGGAGGACTCAATCCAAAACTGGGCCATGCTAGAGACACGCTTCCTGACTCACTTCAAAGGTGAAGATCATCCCGCTACTATGGCTCAGCTGTGCAGCCTAAAACAGGGGGAGAATGAATCAACATATGACTTCATTCACAAGTGGAAAGCAATGGCATACAAATGCTCTGATGTATTGCCACAAGCGTCGCTAGTCGACATTTGCCGAAACAACATGAGAGCCAGAATCCGCTCCATGATCATCGACAACAAATCAAAAAACTGGGAGAACTCCTAGAAGCTTCCATGGAAGTTGAAACGGTGATTAAAGACCTCAACAGTCAGAAATCATCAAGAAAAGAGCCAACCGCCATTGTAACCTCTAAACCAAAGAAAAAAGAGGTCCTCAATGTGCAGACCAAGTTAGCTCCTCAGCCACCAAAGAAAGCTGAAAATAAAGTTGCTGGTAAGAGACCTGAACTCTCAGATGCCTTCAAAGAACGAGTAGAGAAGAAATACCCGTTTGATGAAGATGTTGATGAAATCTTCGGGGCTCTTATGGCAAACAGCAAGCTCACCTTGCCTGAACCAAAAAGACCAGGTGATGTTGGCAAAACCAACGATCCTCGGTACTGTCCATACCACCAGATGATCTCGCATCCTCTCAATCAATGCTTCGTTGTGAGAGAGAAAATAAATGAGATGTGGAAAAACGGAGTCATCACCTTTGACAAAAACTATGGGTCTGCCTCCGTCAACATGGTGACATGTGGACAAACATCAAAATCACCGAAGAAGAAGATCATTACTTCCTTCAAGGTGATAAACTCAATCCAAGCGTCCGAGGACTTGGTTCCTTACCCGACACCAGACGGACAACCGACATGGGTACATCCCGATCTCCTGGAAGATGAAAATTGGGAGGTCGTGAAAACAAAGCCTACAGCTCAACAGCGAAGGCAGGCTAGGAAACATCTCCTCGAGCTCAAACGGCAAGAGAAGACCCAGCCAAAACTAGAGGTCAAAGAAAAGGCAGAGGCTTCCTCTACCGCTTCACTGGAGGCAACAAAAACATCCCTTCCAGAGACTTCAAAGGGGGTAAGGAAATTCACTCTCAGTGATTTCATGCCACCTCAATTCAAAGAAGCCATGCAGGAGGCATCATACTCTTGCAATTCGGTAGTTGGATTCTCCATTGATGGATACGAATCCAGCGACACCGATGATGGATTCGAATCCAACTACACAGATGAGTGGGAGGAGTCCCTTGAAACAGGAGAATATCTCTCCGATGAAGAATGGGTTCCTGAGTCTCATCTTATGCCAGTAATCTGGTATAACCCCCTACAGCCACAAGGATCCAGGTCTGATGATGAAGAAGACCAAGAGGCTGTACAAGAAAATGCTGCTGACCCAGCACCTCTCATTTCTCCAGTGGAAATCAACCATGTTGAGCCACAAAGAGTTGATGAAGAAGAAGATCCGGCTCCCATGCCTGATCTTGAAGAATATGCAAGGATCTTGCATCGACTCGCTATAGAACAAGAGCAAGAACGCGTCAACGAGCCTCCTCGCAATCCAGAGCCTGAAGTCCCTGAAGACCACCAGGTACATCCTCCCTTAACTCCTGAAAATGGAGAAAATTGCTGGATAGATGATCCTCTTACATCCGAGGATGAGTCTGACTCCGATCAGGCAACGTCTCCCGTCAGAGCTTCCTGTAATGTGATAATTCGGGATTATAGCTCTTCCAAAGCATCGTCTGATGAGAGCACTTACACTCCGGCGACGCCTAGCAATGTATCTTCTGAAGCCACCTCGTCTCACGTGACTTTCACTGAGATGACACCCTCTCAGGTTTCTTCTCCTGAGACTGTGACTTCAAAGTTCACACCCTTCCTGACTGAAGAATTCCCAGCTATTGATGCTTGGGATGATGAATTAGTCAACGAAGAAGAAAGGTTGCTGGATGCTGTTCAGGACTTGTTCCCGGAAAATGCTCCATGCAACACAATCACTGAGGATTGCAACTCTGCTGCTGATTCGTCCTCAGCAAATGAAAAACGACAGCCTCTTGATCCTGAAGACAATCTTCCAAACGAAGACCCTTCTCAAGAAGCTCTCGAAGTTGGTAGAGGCACCCGCTCTGGCCGGGACTACCACAAAAATTACAACCAATCTTCCTTTACATATGTAAATCCTTCAGGAAAAGATGTTGTAAGCGCCCCTAGTGGCAACAATGATGAACAAGCAGGCCCTAAGGAGGCTTTCAAGTATGACTTGATTGAACACTTCAAGCACATACCTGCACGTCTGCACATCCTAGATTTGTTACGAATGTCTCCGCACACTCGTGATAATCTCATCTCGGAATTACAAAAGCTGAATGAGGATGTCGACAAATAAGCCCCGCAAGTCCTCCAAATTGAAATGGATTACCGGGTCAAAAACTCAGAAGCCTCCTCAAAGGGAGAAAAGAAGAAAATTGAGGGATCATGCATTGATGCCTCTCGGTTAAAAAAGCAGCCAGTGCAACCATCGCCTTCACAAAGGACGACCTCCTACTTGGCGAAACCAGGCATAACCGACCCCTGTACTTCACAGGGTATATCAAGGAAATGCCTATCCACAGAGTTCAGATTGACCCAGGTTCTGCACTCAACCTCATCTCCACATCGGCTCTTGAAGAATTGGGCATCCCACCCAGCAAGCTGAGCCACACATCTGTATCTATCTTGGATACGATGGGAGTACTCAAAGGCCTATCGGCAAAATTAGGTTCAAATTGCAGATCGGTGATCTTATCTCTAAGGTCACAGTGTATGCAATAAAAACCCCTTCATGCTACAACATCCTTCTCGGACGCCCTTGGATCCATGAGAATGGTGTTGTCCCTTCAACTCTACATCAATGCATCAAGTTTGTTGGCGACGACAGCATGATACATCGAGTCTTTGCGGACAGAAAACCCTTCAAAGGTAAAGAAGTCCACTTCGCAGACTCACAGATGTATGAAGGTGAAAAAGAAGAAGAGGAGAAGCACACAGCATCCTTTGCCGAAAATCTCCAGAAAGATAAAGGCAAAGCTCCTCAACAATCACCGGAAGAAAACAAACCATCCGGTAAATCTGAAGAGAGCATTCAAACTCCCTTCATCATCTCCCTCAAACCTTCAAAGCCTTTGGTCATCACAACTAAAGTGAAGAAGGCAAAGCAAAAGCCTGGGGGCAAATTTGTTGTCTCTTTCGTGTCTATCATGCAAGACACGGACTCGGATTCAGAGCTGGAAGACGACACATCGTTAAGCCAAGCTGACACTCAGCAAGTTCAGCCTGCTCTCACTCCAATGGAGATAACTTCTGACATAGAAGATCCTACGTCAGCTTCCTTCGTTGTTCCAGCAACTTCAGCAAAGGAAAAGCCGATCTTCTTCCATAGATCGGATGCTTCTTCATCAAACTCCATGCTTGAACCTTTCCAAAATAAAAGTATGCCACAACTATCTGTTAAATTGGACCTGTTATTAAAGAATCACTGATTCACCCCCCCCCCCTCTCAGTGATCGCGATATCTAACAATTGGTATCAGAGCGTAAGGTTCCCTTGAAAAGCTTAACACGCTAAGGGTGATCTCTTGTCAAATCACATGGCAACCGATTCAGGGAATAAGAAAGCCCCTTTGTTTGATGGTTCTAATTACTCCTTCTGGAAGATCAGAATGCAGGCTTTCATTAAGTCACTTGGCTATGATGTCTGGGAGACTGTCAGAGTCGGTTACAATATTGCCATTGTACCCAATGATGCTGCAACGAAGAAGTTAGCAGACAACGACTCTAAGGCGCAGAATGCACTCTTTAGTGGCCTTGTGGACAGCGAGCTGGTCAAAGTAATTGCATGCAAAACAGCCAAGGAAATATGGGACAAGTTGAAAAGCATTCATGAAGGAGATGAGAAGATCAAAGAAGTAAAATTACAAACCCATCGCTCTCAATTTGAATCTCTTCGCATGGAGGAAAGCGAGAATGTTGACTCATATTTGCAACGAGTGAATGAAGTCACGAATGACATTCGTGGACTAGGGGAGGAGATTAAAGAACCAGTCATCGTCAAAAAGGTTCTAAGATCTCTTCTTCCCCGGTTTGATTCAAAAGTCTCAGCCATAGAAGAAGCCAAGGATCTGAATGAATTTTCCATGGATGAGTTGCATGGTTCACTCACTGCCTATGAGATGCGCATAGGTAAGACGTCTTCATCTGATAGAGAAGCGGCCTTCAAAGTTCAGAAAAAGGGAAAAGAGACTGCTGGTCATGATTCTGATACTGATGATGATGAGCTTGAGGCTCAATTTGTTAGAAAGCTGAAGAAAGGAAGCAATGGAAAGTACAAAGGGAAGCTACCCTTTAAATGCTTCAATTGTGGCGGTGTTGGTCACTTTGCTGCGAAGTGTCCGCTGAAAGAAAATAATGATGATGACTCTTATGTTGATAAGAGTAAATGGAAGAAAAATTTCAGAAAGAGGGGCAAAGCAAAAAGCTTCATCAGTCAATATAATGACAGCACGTCTGAAACTTCAGACGATGATGAATCAGCCGAGGCAACTGAAGCTCTCTTCATGGTTACTGTTGAAGAAGAAGAGGAGCAAGAGCCGGAAGAGGAAGAGGAGGCTGAGGTCAATCTTGAAGAAGAACTCATTGCCGCACTTGAGGAGCTTAGCATGGAACGAAAAACAAGTAAGAAAAATCTGAAACTTCTTCATGAATCTTAAAGTTCAATTATTGCTTTGAAAACTCAAGTTGAAGAATATAAAAGAATGGTGGAAGTCCTTCAAAATCAAATAAGTATCAAAAAGGAAGAGGCTATGAAACTTGAAACTGAAATCGCTAGAGCAAAGGCTGAAAACTTGGAAAATAGCCGAAAACTCAAAGCACTCCAAGCGATTGAAGGGACAATGAAACTCAATGAAATTCTGAAAGTTCAAAAGCCCTTCCACAATAAATTTGGTATTGGATTTGAAACCGGAGAGTCCTCTAAAGCTGCACCTTCTTTGTTTATGAAACAAAGCGCCATACCTCTCAAGGCTACAAAGCATCAAATTCAGCCTAGTATTGAGATGTTCAATAAGAAAGGGTTTGTGGAGTTTAACCAGCCACCTAAGAAAGGAAGAATGTTCAGATTCTATGGTTATTGCTATCATTGTAATAGATATGGACATAAAAGAGCTGATTGCAAATTCTATGTTAGAAACAACCCATTTGTGACTAGGAACCCTTTTTCAATCCTAAACAGCCACAGAATTGAGTGCTATATGTGTCATAATTATGGACACTTGGCTAGGGATTGCAGGTTGCCTATAGCTAACCAATTTCAGGTTGAAAAGAAACCCAAGTTAGTTAAGGCATGGAGGGCAAAGAAAAGGGAAAGTAATTCCAAAGAATCTCTCATTGTGCAAACGGCATTCAATCCACAAAAGAAGACAGCACCATGGGTCCTTGATAGTGGCTGTTCAAGCCATATGACAGGTGATAAGGAAAAATTCGTCAAATTACAGCACTATGAAGGCGGATCAGTGAAGTTTGGTAACAATGATGGTGCCAAAATCTGCGGAAAAGGTGTTGTTCAGCTAAAGGCAAACAAGATCAGATCAGACGAGGTCTTATATGTGTCTGGACTAAGACACAACTTGCTTAGTGTGAGCCAGATCTGTGACAAAGGCCACGAAGTTGTCTTCACTAAGAATGGTTTTGCTATCAAGAAGTGTAGCAACGGCAAAACAGTGGCTACTGGATCTAGGACTGCTGGAAATCTCTATACATTGTCAGATGGAGCTGAAAAGACTTGCTTGATGAGTCGGACAGAGGAAAGTTGGCTGTGGCACAAACGCCTTGGGCATCTAAACTTTGATAACATGTCAAAGATTTGCAATTCAAAGGCTGTCAGAGGTATGTCTACAGTTGAAAAGCCTTCCAACCCCATTTGCAATTCTTGTCAAAAGGGAAAGCAAACGAGGGTAATGTTCAAGTCAAAGGAGCATCATTCAAAGAAACCTCTTGAGCTAGTGCACACTGATCTCTGTGGACCGATGCGAACTCAAAGCACCAATGGAGATAAGTATTTTATGTTATGCATTGATGATTATACTCGTATGACATAGGTATTGTTTCTTAAGCATAAACATCAAGCACTTGATCGTTTTAAAGTGTTTAAAGCACAGGTTGAAAATATGCTTGGAAAACGTATCAAGATTTTAAGGTCTGATCGAGGCGGTGAATTCACATCTGAAGAGTTCACTAACTATTGTGAGCACCATGGCATTCAAAGACAGTATTTAGCCCCTAGAACTCCACAGCAAAATGGAGTTGTGGAACGGAAAAATCGCACCGTTCAAGAGATGGCTCGTACAATGCTAAATGAGAGCAAGCTAGCTGACAAATACTGGAAGGAGGCAATCCATACGGCTATATACATTCAGAATCGATGCTTGATCAGGCCACATGAAGATAAAACTCCTTATGAGCTATGGTTTGGGAGAAAAGCAACAGTCAAGCACTTCAGAGTCTTCGGTAGCAAGTGTTACATCAAGCGTCTTGAACAAAATCCGGGCAAATTTGATGAAAGAGCTGATGAAGGTATATTTCTGGGTTATTCCTCATCTAGTAAGGCTTACAGATGTCTTAACAAAAGGACCAGAAAAATCATAGAAAGTGCTGATGTTAGAATTGATGAAAACTATGAATCAAAGAATGGAACTCATTATGACAGTCCAGTCTATGAGGACTCAAGTGAGATTGATGATGAAGTAGCTAAACCTAATGATTCTGAGAAATCAAAGGATGACTCAGAGGATGCTACACCTAGAAAGAAAAGCACTTGGGTAGAGCAACACCCTAAGGATCAAATCATTGGAGATCCTGAGGCCGGTGTTAAAACAAGACAAAGTGTAGTTAGCAATTACTCACTTGTGTCCACCATTGAACCCAAGACTGTGGCTGAAGCCAGTCTCGATGAAAGTTGGTTAAAAGCTATGCATGAGGAGTTGGAGCAAATTGAGAAGAACTCCACATGGGAACTAGTTTCTAGACCTACCGATAGGAATGTTATTGGTACTAAATGGGTCTTTCGGAATAAGCTGAATGAAGATGGTCAGGTCATACGAAACAAAGCAAGGTTGGTTTGTAAAGGCTATGCTCAAGTTGAAGGCATAGATTTTGAAGAGACCTTAGCACCGGTGGCTCGTCTGGAAGCCATTCGTATGTTTCTTGCATTGGCTGCATACAAAACCTTCAAGGTATTTCAGATGGATGTAAAGCCAGCCTTCTTCAATGGATTACTTGAAGAAGAGGTCTACATTGAGCAACCTGATGGTTTTCTTATTAGCAAAAATTCAGACCTAGTGTGCAAGTTGAAAAAGGCTCTTTATGGGCTGAAACAAGCGCCAAGGGCGTGGTATGCAAGGCTGGACCTATATCTCCGCAAGATCGGTTTTGGAAAAGGACTTGTTGATAGCAATCTTTATGTTAAAACAGAGTTGAGCAAACAGCTGGTTGTTATTGTTTATGTCGATGACATAATCTTTGGTGGCAATGATGAAGAAATGTGCAGGAATTTTGCTGAAGAGATGAAGAAAGAATTTGAGATGTCAATGCTTGGAGAACTAAAGTTCTTCCTTGGTTTACAAGTTCAGCAGCTGAAACATGGTATTTTCATATCACAGATGAAATACATCAAGGAAATGCTGAAGCGATTTAACATGGAAGACAGCAAGCCTGTGAGCACACCAATGACAACGAACACAAAACTAAGCAAAGATGATAAGGGTTCGTCCGTTGATCACACCACTTATCGTTCTATGATAGGAAGCTTGCTTTATTTGACTGCTACAAGACCGGATCTTCTGCAAGCAGTATGTATGGTGGCTCGATTTCAAGCATCACCAACTGAGACGCACCTTACAGCAGTAAAAAGGATATTTCGATATCTGAAAGGTACCATGGAGCTTGGCATTTGGTATCCTAAAGGCAAATCCTTTACTCTTGTTGCATACTCTGACGCCGATTGGGCTGGATGTATAGATGATCGCAAGAGTACAAGCGGTGGTGCATTCTATCTCGGTGACAGGTTGGTGGCATGGCACAGTAAGAAACAAGACTCAGTATCCCTTTCTACAGCGGAAGCGGAATATATTGCAGCGGCAACTTGTTGTACGCAAGTGTTATGGATGCGGCAAATGCTCTCTGATCTAGGAGTTCCGACAACTGATCCTACGCCGATCCTCTGTGACAACACAAGTGCAATTCACATCTCCAAGAATCCTGTTCAGCATTCTAGAACGAAGCATGTAGCAATACGCTATCACTTTCTCAAGGAAAAGGTTGCAGACGGTGAGGTAAAGTTGGAATATGTTCCAACTACTGAGCAAGTTGCTGATATCTTCACAAAACCACTGCCAAAGGAAGTCTTCGAGTATCTCCGAAAAAAATTAGGAGTTACTCACTCTCCTAATCCTTAGGAGATGGGCTTGAAAGGGGGAGCAAAGTATTCTTTGAATATCCTATTCGCTCCTTCGTTGGTCCCTTTGGACTTGTTGTCAAAGGGGGAGAAAGACTTAAAAAAGCAATGTTAGAAGAAAGTTATGCTATGATAACTTTGGGGAGATTGGTATCAAGAGTGTTAGAGATCTTAATTCTATTTTTTTTAAAAAGACAGGGGGAGACTATGGTTCTGAAGAAGCCTCATGAAGATCAACTAGTTTAATGTGTTTCAAGTGTTGAAGTTCCAATAGTGTTGCCAACAATTCCAAAGGGGGAGATTGTTGGAATTTGAGATGCCTTGAGAAGTTTAATGAAGAATTGAAGAAATTAGTATCTCAAGTATCATCTTGTGTTGGAATTATTGTCAACACAATGTCACAAGTGTGGTGTTGATAGAGCTTCAAAGAGAAAACAGAGCTGAAACAGAATAGTATAGGAAATCAAAATTTCATCTGTCAACCGGTATTTCTACCGGTAGAACAGGGGTAGAACAGGGGTAGAAAAGGGGTAGAAAAGGCTGACCCTGAGATTTCCATCTGTCAACCGCAAGTACTACCGGTAGAAGTGGCTGTCCTGAAAGTTCTACCGCAAGTACTACCGGTAGAAGAGGCTTAAATTCTAGCAGAACCTTGGACATGAGAATTTCATCTGTTCTACCGGTAGTACTTGCGGTAGAACTTTCAGGACAGCCACTTCTACCGGTAGTACTTGCGGTTGACAGATGGAAATCTCAGGGTCAGCCTTTTCTACCCCTTTTCTACCCCTGTTCTACCGGTAGAAATACCGGTTGACAGATGAAATTCTGCTTTCCTATACTGTTCTATTTCAGCTCTGTTTTCTCTTTGAAGCTCTATCAACACCACACTTGTGACATTGTGTTGACAATAATTCCAACACAAGATGATACTTGAGATACTAATTTCTTCAATTCTTCATTAAACTTCTCAAGGCATCTCAAATTCCAACACTATCCTTATACAGTTCTGTGGCACAAGCTATTATGAAGAAAATGGGCTATGACGCTCAACACCCAGTCGGTTTGGGAGAAGGACGTGGTATTCTCACGCCATTGGGGCCCATCTTGACCAAAAGCCAGCTGGAAAATTGGAGACTCTACGGCTATGTAGAAAAGTCTTCACACGGGTTAGGGTATGATCCTGACACTCCCTTGAGACAGTTGACACAAAGGCTTAAAAGTCAATATACTGACCAAGCCTCAACTTCTCAAGTCCATGAAGACAACGATCTCCCTGGATATCTCTTTGATGAGTCACCTAACAAAGATCCAGGAAGCTCATCCAATTGGCACGATTTCTCCGAAAATGAAGAGGAGTTGTCCGATGGAACAGACGTGTGGACTTCTGACCCAGAAGAACCCTCATCTCCAAAAGAAGTAGCCTACTTCGACCCGGTTTCAACAGGCGATTGGGATCATCTCATAGCAAGCCTTGGGAAAATTACCGATCAAGAAGACCCGTGGAAAGGAACAAAACCTAGGTCTGGAAATGCCTTTGAAAACCCAGAAGGTTTCGTTGAGCTGGAAGCCTCCGAAAATATTATGGAGGAACCACCTTCGAACCTTCCAACAGAAGATCCTGTTCAAAAGATAGACTTGGGAACACCAGATAACCCACGTCCTGTATTCATAAGCAAGAATATAAAGGATGATGAGTTACCCGAGTATATCGCCTTTCTTCGTGAGTTCGTTGATTGCTTTGCATGATCTTACGCTGAAATGCCAGGCTTAGACCCCAAAATAGCGGTTCACAAACTCAATCTTCAAGAAGACATCAAGCCTGTCAAGCAAGGCCAAAGAAGATTCCGTCTGGATGTGATGGATAAAATTGAACAAGAAGTTCAAAAACTCAAAAGCGTCGGCTTCATCCGTGAGGAACAACATCCTGAATGGTTGGCCAACATTGTCCCCGTGACAAAGAAGAACGGGCAGATCAGGGTCTGTATTGACTATAGAGACCCGAATGGCGCATGCCCTAAAGATGAATTTCCGCTCCCCATACCAGAGGTAATGATTGATAACACCTGTGGATTCGAGCGAATGACATTCATGGATGGTTTTTCTGGCTACAATCAGATAAAGATGCATCCTGAAGATGAAAAACATACATCTTTTCGGACCCCATTTGGCGTGTATTGCTACACTGTCATGCCATTTGGTCTGAAAAATGCTGGTGCCACATATCAGAGGGCTATGATGAAAATATTCCAAGATATGCAGCACAAGACGGTTGAATGTTATGTTGATGACCTCGCCGTCAAAAGCAAAAGAAAAGAAGATCATCTCGAAGACCTTCGAGAAGTCTTCCTCCAGCTTCGCAAGCACAAACTGCGAATGAATCCTTTGAAATGCTTCTTCGGCGTCTCGTCGGGTAAGTTCCTCGGATTCTTAGTTCGGAAAGCTGGAATAGAGCTTGACCCCAAAAATGTAAAAGCCATTCTAGAAATGCCCTCTCCAAGAACCTTGAGAGAACTCAAAGGGCTTCAAGGGAGATTGGCCTACATCAGACGGTTCATCTCCAATCTTTTGGGGAAATGCCGTCCATTCTCCCGGTTGATGAAAAAAGGTGTAAACTTTGTCTGGGATGCTGACTGTGAAGCTGTTTTGCAAGACATCAAGTCATACCTGACAAAACCTCCAGTGTTAGCTGCTCCTACCAGTGGAAAACCATTCATCTTGTACACAAGAGCCCTTGATCACTCTTTGGGAGCTCTGCTTGCGCAAGAAAATGATCAAAGAAAAGAAGCTGCTCTATATTACCTCAGCCGCATGCTAGTAGGTGCAGAGCATCGCTACTCTCCAGTCGAAAAAGAATGTCTTGCAGTGATGTTCACCGTACAAAAGCTGCGTCACTACTTGCTTTCCAACACAGTATACCTGGTCTCGAGGGTCAACCTCTTAAAGGTCCTTGTCACAAAGGCCGGTTCTCTCAATGCTCGACTGGCAAAATGGTCCATCCTTCTGTCACAATTTGATATTAGGTATGTACCACAAAAAGCAATCAAAGGGCAAGCTCTAGCGGACTTCCTCGCAGAGCATCCATTGCCTAAAGATTCTCCGCTCAGAGATGATCTCCCAGACGAACCAGTCTACAATGTGGAGACTTTCTCACAAAGTGCCTCCTGGGACATGTACTTTGACGGTGCAACCTGGACAAATGAAAAAAGACAGCTGATCTCGGGAGTTGGCATCCTCTTTGTTAGCCCCGACAAATACATGATTCCACACGCTTTTTCGCTACTGGAACCATGCACAAACAATGCAGCTGAATATCAAGCTCTGATCTTAGGATTGGAACTCGCCATCGAATCCGGTATCACCATGCTGGAAGTCTTTGGAGACTCTCAACTGATCGTCAACCAGATGAATCAGAAATTTGAAGTCAGGAAGCCAGATTTGTTGCCTTACTACAACAAGGCACAATCACTTCTGCAAAAGTTTGACATCTGTCACATCACCCACATTCGTAGAGGTGAAAACATACGTGCAGATGCCCTAGCCGGAATTGGCGCATCCATGGCAATCCAGGAAGGGGAAAACATGCAAATCACAGTGTGCGAAAGAAGAATCCTTCCTCCTCTTAACACACACCAAGCAGTTGCTGAATGCCACCAAGTGGTCGGAAGTCGGATTTCAATCCTTCAAACTTCAATCGGCGACTGGAGGGATCCGTTCATTGATTACATTATGTTCGGAATCCTACCTGAAGATCCAAAAGAACGGGTAAGCATCCAAAGGCGAACCCCAAGCTTTCATTTGGATATTCCTTCAAAAATCCTTTACCGGAAATCCTTCAACGGAGTACTCCTACGCTGCTTGTCACAACAAGAGACTGAAGAAACACTCAAAGAAGTTCATGCTGGTCTTTGCGGAGCTCATCAGGCTGGACCCAAGCTCTATGATCAGATAAAAAAGTTAGGATATTACTGGCCTACCATGGTAGCTGACGCAATGCAATTTGCTAAGCACTGCCAACAATGCCAAGTTCATGGAGATTACATTCACATGCCTCCAGAATGGCTGCATCCTACAGCGATCTCATGGGCTTTCGAAGCCTGGGGTATGGACATCATAGGTCCTATTTCTCCCCCTTCGAGCAAAGGTCATCGCTTCATCTTCGCCGCTACGGATTATTTCTCCAAGTGGTCAGAAGCATTTGCGTTCAACGAAATGAAGACCTCATCAGTTCTTCAGTTCCTGCGCACCAACTTCATTTGTCGTTTCGGCATACCCAAAAGATTCGTCCATGATAACGGACCACAATTCCGGGATCATCGATTCTACAGGTTCTGCGACAAATATAAAATCCAAAGCTGTCCTTCGACTCCATACAATCCGGCAGCAAACGGGTTAGCAGAAGCTTTCAACAAGACACTCTGCAAAATCCTCAAAAAAATGGTCTCTAGTCACAAAAGAGACTGGAGCGATAAAATGTCGGAAGCTTTGTGGGCCTATCGAACCACCATTCGAGGACCAACCCATAGCACACCATTCTCCTTGGTGTACAAATTCCTTCCTTGAGGGTATCCTTACAAAATGACATGACTCAAGAAAGCAATGTCAAATTGCGACTCCATGAGCTGGACAATCTCGATGAGAGACGGCTCGAAGCTCAACAAAGCATTGAACTTTACCAAGCACGCATGGCAGGATCTTTCGATAAAAAGGTCAGGGCAACGCGCCTACAAAAAGAGTGACTTGGTTCTTGCGGTAAAAAGACCAATGGTCTTCGCTCACAAGTCATAGGCAAATTTGAGCCAAAATGGAGGGACCCTACGTCATCGACAAGGTTTTCTCCAACGGCGCATACGCACTCCTAAACATGGAAGGTGACAGATGTATGCTGCCCATGAACGGCAAGTTCTTAAAGCAGTACTACCCTTGAAGACTTACCCAATTGGGTAAGAGCAATGCCTGTATGGCCAAAGCCGGTTTCCAGGTACACGCTCGTTAAACCCACCCTTTTTTAGAATTTTCATGTCAAATGTTGAAATTTCTAGAAATTTAAACAATGCTTACGTCCATCGTTTCATTGTTCAAAAAAAATCCAAGTTTAGGAACCTTTCCCTAACTTGACCAAAATTTTCAACCCTTGAACCGAACATTCATGGTTTGAAACAAAATCTGGATTCAGGGATTTCCACCCTAGTCCACCCCTGACCTTTTTTTTTACCGCCAAAATGGTTTTAGGTCAAAACTTATGACCCTCGGTCTTTTAAAAAAAATGGTTTTTTCAAAAAACACGAGGAAGCGACGCTTAGTCGAAACTCGCACAAATCGGAAGTATGCGAACCCACGTTCGACACTTCCAAAATCACAGGGAAGCGACATTTCGTCGATACTTGCAAAATCCAAAACCGTGGAGATGCAACATTTCAGTTGATATCCACAACTCAAATATCAAAAAAAAAAAAAAACCTAAAAACTGTGGAGACGCAACATTTCAGTTGATATCCACAACCCAAATTTCAAAGGTTCGAAATAACCTAAAAAAAAAAAAACCATGGAGACGCAACATTTCAGTTGATATCCATAACCCAAAGGTTCGCGGAAAACCACAAATTTCAAAAATCGTGGGGAAAAGACATTAAGTCAGTACCCCGCAAAACCAAAATTTTTGAAAAGCAAGGATGCGACATTCCATCGATACTTGCACCCAAATCCGTGAGGATGCGACATTCCATCGATACTCGCAACCGAATGAGCAAGGATGCGACATTCCATCGATACTTGCAAGAACATTCAGCAGGGAGGCGACTTTAGTCGATACTTGCATTTTTGAAAACCAAAACCGGCTATCAATGCCACCAAAACAAAACAGGCTATAAATGCCACAAACCGACTATCAATGCCACCAAAACAAAACAGGCTATAAATGCCACAAACCGGCTATCAATGCCACCAAAACAAAACAGGCTATAAATGCCACAAACCGGCTATCAATGCCACCGAAACAAAACCGGCTATCAATGCCACCGAAACAAAACCGGCTATCAATGCCACAAACAAAAAATTGGCTTTCAAAAAAAAAAACCCGGCTATCAATGCCACGAAACTTGGCTATCAATGCCACAAACTCGGCTATCAATGCCACAAGAAAAGCTGGCTCTCATGCCAAAATTGGCTTCCATGCCACAAGCAAAAATCTGGCTTCCATGCCAAAACAATCATTTGACAAAAGATTTTCACGAAATGACTAGCTTTTGATCAAATCCCATTTAGCAATTACTTTTATCACAAAACGATTCAAGTGAGCGTAGGGATAACAAAAAAAAAAGAAGGCATCCCATTTAGCAATTACTTTTATCACAAAAATATTCAAGTGAGCGTAGGGATAACAAAAAAGAAAGAAAGTGTTCACAAGCACTACAGAAAAAAAGAGTACCAAAAAAATACATGTGGTACCAAAAAAAAGAAAGTGTTCACAAGTACTACAAAAAAGTAAGTACCAAAAAAATACAAGTGGTACAAAAAAAAAAGAGAGAAGGATGGTTTTTGTAAAAAAAAAATAATAAAATAATATAGGAGCTCAATCAAAAATGGTCTCCAGCCAAGAGTTCAGCTCCTCAAGCAAACTTTTGGCCTCAGCCGTCAAGGATTCCAGAGCACGATTCTTCAAGAACTTGCCATGAGATGTTTGGTGTGGGTTGAAACCCGTTCTTTCGTACCAGGAAGATTATCCCGAGCAGTTTTGCCATCGTTCGCTATCTTGGAGATTTCTTTTCGAGAACTCGATGGCATCTGCAACCCGTCGAATCAGAGCACTCTCCCTGTCACGAGCCTCTGTTATGGCAGTCCACTTGAGCAGCGACTTGTGCCTGCAGATGCTCAAGACGTTTCCTGGCCTCAAATCGACCTCCCTATCTACGGATGTTAAGGTCATGTGTCAGCCCGATGAGGTAGCTCTTCTTAAGTTCTTCTCTCGGACTGCCTGCTTCAGGCTTCCTTTAGCCTCATCCAGGTTAGACTGAGCCTTATCCGCAGGGTCCATGGAAACATCTCCTTGAAGAACTGATCATCAGGAAAACCAATGGTCCTAAACACCACCTGTCACCCAGCTCAATGATTCCTATCAAACAATCGCCCTGGCATCTGTGACCATCTAGAGCAAGCCTCTTCAAGCATCACCCCCGAGAATCTCACGCCATGCTGGATCATGCGTAAATCCGGCTTCTAAAGTGCCCAGAAAAGAGAGTCTCAATCCAAGAGCTCAGAACCCGCACACCACCTTCTTCGCAAAAAGAAGAGATGGCCCAGCTGAAGATTCGCCCAACTCCGTTTGGTCGGCCCGCTCATGTCATCATCTGCTGGAAGAGTAACAAAAGAACTCTTTCCAGTTGAAGCTGCTCCTGCTCGGGAAGGAATCTCAGCACGAGGT